>VWYH01000590.1:38462-63463 GCA_013399365.1 Pampusana beccarii
GGCGGCGGGGCTGCTGGCGGGGGCCGGCAGCGCGGCGGCGGAGCTGGAGCGGGCGCTGCGCTGCTGCACCGCCGCCTCCGTGGTGACCGACGGCGGCGGGGAGGCGGCGGAGGAGCGGAGCCTGTACATCATGCGGGTGGTGCAGATCGCCGTCATGTGCGTCCTCGCCCTCACCGTCGTGTTCGGCATCTTCTTCCTCGGCTGCAACCTCCTCATCAAGTCGGAGGGGATGATCAACTTTCTGGTCAAGGACCGGCGGCCGTCCAAGGAGGTGGAGGCGGTGGTGGTGGGACCCTACTGACCGCCGCGGGCCCCGCAGCCGCCCGCCCCGACGGCCCGGGCCGGGGGAAGCGGAGCTGGGCCGGCCGCTCCCGGCGCTGACTGCACCGCGGCCATTCCTCCTTCGCACAGACTGGTGCTTTGGGGTTTTTTCTGCTCCTTCAAAACAACAACAACCGAACCCCGAGATCCCGGTGAGACGTGCGGGGGAGCCCGGCGTGTGTGGCCCCCGCAGCCGCTCCGTCCCGACCCGCGGGTGCCGAAGTAAAAACGTGCTCTGATGGCAACAGGTCTGGGGTTCCTTCTTTCGTTCGCGGTCGTCAACGCCTCCGGTCCGGGTTCCCGGGGAGCCGCCGGTGGGTGCGGGGTCGGGGGGCTCCACCGCCGCGGGTCCACGGGGTTCGGGGTGAAGCAAACGCCTCGTCCTTGCAGGTTTTTGCTTTGCAGCTGCGCTAAACCTGGCATTTTGGGCTGCTTTTGCAGAACCCCGCGTTGCAGCAGGCGGGTGAAAGCGGTGCCCTCGCCCCTGTGCGCACCGGAGCAGGGCGGGATGTGCCCGGGGGACATGCGGGGACCCCTTCCTGACCCGCGGAGTCCGGCTTTGGCCGGGAAATAACCCTGGGCACCCCACTTGTATCCCACTCTACCCGGGTTTGACTAGAAAACCACTGTACGTACTTTTTATTAACCCAACTGAAAGCCTCACCAACAGGTGACTTCTTACGGTCACATTTAACGGAGGGAAAAATTGATGCTTGCACAGGATTTTTTTTTTTTGGTCATCCGTTTCCTTTACAGGGATAACAGAGCATCTGTTTATGAGAGGTTTGCATAGCTGTTTATCATATCGCCGGGGGCTTGGGCTGGTTGCTAGTGATAAATCAATATATCCACATTTGCTGTAGGAGGAGTGGAACCGGCATGAACACTCACTGGAGAGCACAGCAGCGGGATGGGGGCAAAAAGGCTCAAGCAACCTGCCCGTGGGAAAATACCTCTCATGACTTCTCAAGTCTTGCAGTAAGACTGTTAATTGTCAATATTTTTAATGCTGATAAGAGTCAAGAAGTTTTCTGGAGCAGCCATGCGGACTGATTGGTTTTTGCTCAGTTTATCCTGAGCTGGTGTGAAGACAGCCAAGCCACCACATCATTATAGGCGCCTTTAGGAGACGTTAGCAGAAGTTTCCATTTTGATAGACAAGGTGAAACTAAGCATTTACAAAATGCACCTGAGCTAGAAGGGGATGAAATAAAGCTGAACTCTGAGACAATTGCTTGACTGCAGATAAACTTTTGGTAGAAACTGAGACAAAACAGAGTATTATCTCAGCGTAGTCCGGTTCCCTCAGACGAGCAGAGATCTCAGCCATGTGCCTGTTCATTTACGGCTACATTTAAGGGAAAGACAAAGAACAGATCTTCCTGTTCTCTGAGAAACAAATATGCCATGCACTTTGTCATTACATCAAAATAAATATTACTGAGCCATCTATCAGCTGAAACATTGGTGAGAATTTTAACCAAACCTCTCCTTTCTTTACCCCTTAGTGCCATAGAAACATTAGCTAAGGTAGAATCTTAAAATAATACCATAAGATGGAAAACTCCTCACATAGATGTTTCAGTCATCACAAAGCATTTCCAACTTTTTAATTTGCATCACTTCATGGTATTGCAGATAACACAGTCATTCCCATAATCTGACTTGCAAGGAGTGGGCTGCATGTTTGAACATTTTTTGAGAGCTAGATTCATTAGATGTTCTTAATTATAGTGAACACTTATAGTACAATACATTTTGATTCACCTTTGCCAGCAGCCACAGCTTTTTCCAGCACTGTAAATCTGAGGCACAGCAAACTCCAGGTTCTGTAATAAAATTGCACAACTTTCAACCTCAGCCCAAGAGCACACGTGGCCTCGTGCCTCTTTGCCTAAGGACCCCCTACAAGGTGAGAGCCCCTACCTTAACAAAGTGCTTGTGACTCTTTAATTTCTACAAAGACACTTCATTTTGAGCAGAAAATGGGAAAAGGGTTTTTCCTCCTCGGTGATGCAGAGATGCTCGCACAAGCCCCGCCTGCCAGCCTGACTAAAGCCTCTGTCCCTCCTCTGCCATGGGGAAAGCAAAGCCCCATCGGCTCCTAGAACACACCAAAGATGAAAATCGACCTTGCTGCAGTGCTGATGTGTCGGGAAATGGGTGCATTTAGGATAAAACCAGTGCGGGTACCCAACGGAGGGCTCCACCACCTTGTTCTTGGCTTGAAGATGAACAGCTGACCTGCTCCTGTGTACTTGTCCCTTGTTTATTCAGCTTAAATGGTGGAGTATCTTCAATTTTACCACCAAAACTCAAGGGTTTTTCATTGATGTGTCTTCCTGTTTCTCCATAATATTTCCATCCCTGAAATTCCCAGAGGAACAGAAGACGATGAGTGAGCTGGCAGACCTGAGCAGCTCTCAGTCATTGCTGTCAGATATGAGAGCTCCTAACGGGGAAAATGTCCAGTTTTTGAGGAAACCCTGCTCCTTGTGATGCTCAGTGACTGCTGGGGGGGCAGGACTTTGCTGCAGGACTCACACCAGGACCTCTCCTGGCTGGTTCAGAGAGAATGATGCCCAAAAAGTCCATACAGCCCTAATCACAGCAAGCACCTAACGTGGTACTATTCGCAATTCTTCTCAAGTATTAAAATAAAAAAAGCTCAAATCTCACTTTTCTTAAGTGAAGGTTGAAGTAGTCTCACCTTAGGCTGTCTGCATACCTAATTACTGTCTACAAAGTAATAACACAAGATAATAGATTTTACCCTTTCAGCTCAAAACGTATGCTAATCCTCCAGGACAAAAACCAAGAGGCATCTTAGTCACTTCCCAAACACCCACCAAAGTGGTTTGTTCAATATTTTAAATGGGATACACTTATTGAAAACACTCCAGCAACCTGAATTGCTTTTAGATAATCCTGCAAATGTACTCAGGCTTCATTTGTCTAGATGGTTGTACAATTTTAATCATATGCTTTCTGCATCTTGTTGGTAATAATAATCAAACACTGTCTGAAGAACGTGGAAGAGGTGCACTTTAGCAGTTCAGATGTATGCAGGTGTGGGGCTTTATTTCAGTTCCATATTCAGGCAAAATTCATATTGATTTTTAGAGCAGTTTAATTTTAATAAGGAAAATAAGATCCTGCTGTTCATTTGCAGCTAAAAGAACAAAACTTTGCCGTAAGTGACAAGCACAGCATGTGTTAGAGCTTTATGGTTTGCCTTAATATTTATCACTTAGACGATCCAGTGAACAATCTTGGTTTGTGCAGCGCGGCCAGCACAGGGTGCTCACCCTGCACTGGGGCTGGGAACCCTTAATGGAAATGCGTTTCCTAAAAAAACCTTCATATTCAGGCAGGCACCCCATTTCAACACACAGCCCTAGCTGCGTTTGAGCCCGTATTAATTATCATTGCAGAATGAGTCATTAGAAGTGCTCCTCCTCCCTCGGCAGCCCCGTTTGTGTGCATGGATGGATTACGCCGTGGTCATTGATTTCAGCAAGCCGTGACGGGGGCTGTCTAACCGGTAGAGCTGAAGGAGCCCCGAGGGACATCAGGTCTTTCAATTCTCTCATATTATGGAACAGCGGTGTCCTCTCCATAATTAAGGCTTAGACTTGCTGTCCAAAAATCTAATTTTCTGTTAGCTGCCCACGAGCAGGTGATAGCTGCTGCCCATGAGCAGGTGATAGCTGCTGCCCACGGCGCTTGCCGTGGCAAAATCTGGCAGCCAGATTTTCTCCCAGACCGTTCCGCCCGTTGTGCTGCTCCCATCTCCACCACACGGTCACTGGCATGGGGACACCGGCTTCTCGACCGCGAGAGAGAGAAAAAAGCAGAGAGAGAAGCCAGCAAGCAGTGGGAAGCGTGCAAAATACAGGGGAAAAGGACTATGAGTGGTGCTGAGGAGTAACAAACTTAATACAAAGGAAAACTTGTTTTTTAAAAATGAAAAAAAAAAGTGTGGTTAACCTGTGAAAGCCTGAGGAGTGGGCAGATTTCAGAAAAGGGGTGGATGTTTGTAGGGAAGATGAGGGCGTCAGCTCTCGGGCAGGTAAGGAAAGAACATGAAGGGGCTGCAGATTCCATGCTCCGGGAAGCCTCGGCCCCTCGCTGCCGCGGGATGCAGCCGCGATGCTGCTGGTCCAGGCTCTGAACCCCCAGCCTCTCCTGGGGACCCCCAGAACATCATCATCCTCCAGGCACATCACCCCAGCTTGGCCGGAGCCTCCCTGCACAGCCTCCCTGAGCCAGCAAATGTCTTTTACAAACACAGGAGGCAGACGGCTGTGTTGCAGAAACTATTTTTAAAGTTGTTAAGAGCACCTGTTTGCACTAGGGCTTTGTTTGCCTCTTGTCCCAAAGCAGCACACACACTCACATGCAAAATTTTAACACCTCCCTTCCCTCCTTCGCTGAATTTAAATCCAGGCCAAGTGACATTGGTGACCATACAATTTATCTGCTCTGTAACATATTTGTAGGAAGCTGCTTTCTTTTAGGGGACACCTTTCTCCTTTAATGCCAAAAATTAGATTTTTTTTTTTTTTTTTTTTATCACTGCAGACCAGACACAATCACTGAAGAAAGAAACCAAAGGAAGGCTGAGCTCCTCAGGACTAAGCGTATCCATCAATTCGGCCACCGGCAGCTTGGGACCCATTCTGCAGTTATGGAACGTATTTTTAGCACATGGAAAAACAGTGTCATGAGCACATGATATGAAAAATACACAAAGCAATATATCACTTTTATGTCCTTTATTCTATCATAATCAGGTTAGGATTTTTTTTTTTCCCCCACTTGCTTCTATTTTGGTTTGGAAGTGTCTCCAGGGAGGCTGCAGGCACGTAACGGCCCATCAAACCTGTGGCAGCCACAGCAGAACCATCCACCGCATCCGAGGAGATGGAGCGACACAGCATCGGGACAAAGGAGACGGAGCGGAGATGAAGGAGAAGGTTGAGGTTGGATCTGGGAACAATTTCTTCCCCAAAGGGCTGTGGGGCATTGGAACAGGCTGCCCAGGGCAGTGCTGGAGTCACCATCCCTGGAGGGTTGGACAGACGGAGATGAGGTTCTCAGGACATGGGGCAGTGCCAGGGGTTGGTTAACACTTGGACTCGATGATCTTGAGGGTTTTTTCCAACCATGATGATTCTGCGATTCTCTGATGTCTTTGCCCTCACCACCTTGCAGGGAAAGCGAGGACCGAGTCCTCCCTCAGCTCCGGGAGCTGAAGTGATGAGCACAAGGGTTCAACCACAGACATCGGGCCAAAAAGAAAGTTAGAGATGGTTTTACTGTGTAAAACATGTAAATGTACTTGCACATACAATCTCTTTTTTGTCTGTGTGTGCTGTATTTGTGAATGTACCATGAAATAAATTATGATCAGGTAGCCCCCGCTCTGGTTTGTTCCTGAATAACAAAAGCTGGCATTTGAACCCCACTCGGATACTCCCGACAAGTTGGAAAATGAGAAGAAGAGCAAGAAAAAAAATCACCATGTACCTGGAAAAACTTACAAAGAAACAAATACACATTAAAAACGTGCAGTCTAGGAAAGAAATGGCAACAAGAGTGCAAAATGTGCAATACACATCTACAAGATAACCTGATGGGGCAGAAAATATTTTGGAGATGAGTTCTGTCCAGTGAAGATGGGCTGAGAGAGGCCAGAACGCAGGAGAGCTATGTTGCTGGTTTGGAGGAAAGGCTTGAAAATGAGAGATATTAGGCTATGGAATAATCTCTATAGGGAAGATGTAAAAAAATCTCTTATTTACAATTTTCACTCTAAACTTGAGAATATATTCCCTATAGGATATTTATTGTTGCATTCCCAAGAAGCTGGACCTGGTTCTTTAACACAAACTCCCCATTGCTGCCTGATGAAATTCCCTGCTTAAGCTAATCACTGTGTATCACTGAAACCACAGGAATGAGAAGTGCCCATCATGCTGTAGATGTTAATTACAGGTAAGAACTACTCAAAAGTTAAAGAAAACTGGCTGACTGAACACCTGGCAATTTTGGATAGCAGATTTAAAAAAACAAAAACCAAAAACCCCACAAATAAGAAATCAAACAGTTTTGTTTGATTCCCTCCCCTACAGAACCCCGCTGGCTGTTTGACAGCAAGGGAGACATTTCAAATCCTGTTCCCCATCAGGGCACGCGTGTGTGTAATGGAACTGCCACTCAAAGCTTTCAAAATATATATTCAGTGTTTCACTAATCCATTCAAACTTTCATTAAAATCCCTGCACAGTTAATGAAAGCTACGTATCCCTTTGTGAAATACAAATTTCAAGCTGCTGAACAGCACATGTTTGTGACAGAGGAGATCACTGAGATTGTTTGGAGCTTCTCCTCACCGATGAGCCTGTGTTGCCACCACACGCAAACCACCCCTTTGTCTCGTATTGTTGTAAAGGGCAAAAGGTCAGGCTGATGCTCATTCATTTGCAGAGAAATCATAGAATCACAGTCCCACTCCCCCAGTGCCCCCCCTGCCATGACAGGGACATCTCCACCAGCTCAGGTTGCTCAGAGCCCCGTCCAGCCTGGCCTGGGATGTCTCCAGGGATGGTTCAGCCACCACCTCTCTGGGAACCTGGGCCAGGCTCTCACCACCCTCAGGACAACAATTTCCTCCTCATGTCCAGCCTGAATGCCCCATAACCTAATGAACCTCGCTTCCCATGCACTTGTACCAGTATTAATCCCATCCACGAATACTCCCTAATTCCAGCTCCCTGATTTTCACTGGGGGAAAACCTCCTTGCCATATTAGAAGAGAGGAAACCATGCATTCCCTCAAGTAATTTTGTTCTTTGCACACCCCATGTACTTGCTATCACTTTTCCTCCTTTTCAAACGGTACACCATGACCGTTTTTCTACGTTAATAACATCTTGAACAAAGCGTAGCCAGAGGATATTCTCTGAGTGAGAAATGAACTACCTTAGACAAAAAACACGCTGTTATCGGAAAACGAAGCACAGCAGATCTTAGCTAATGACACCTGACATTTGTTTTATCTTGGATAGAAAATGAAAACACATACATTAATTAAAAGCTGACTTTAGGGAAAATACTGTTAACTTGGGCTATAATAAAAGCTAAAGGCTTCCAGGGAGCTCCATTGTGCTGCGCCGGGGCTGTACAGGGGGAGGGCTCAGTTAATGCGATTAAATGCTGGGGCTCAGCGCTTGGCGAGAGACGTGGAACAGCAGCTCCTTGCCTGAAAGAGGGATGAGAAGTACGAGACCTCGCGAGGGACTCAGTGAGACACAGGCAAGACTTCAGCTCCAGACTACGTGCCACGATTTGAATAGACCCTATTTATCCAGTGGTTAAATTGCAGCCCCACATTCAGTCCCCAGGTCACACAAGGGTGGATCTGGGAAGAAAATCACGATTTCCCAGACTCTACCTAAGGTCTCTCAGAGCTGGTGAGCGCTGCCCGTGGCACAGACCGTACCTGTGGGACTTCAACTGTCCCCATGGAAAGAGCGAAGTTAGACTGTAAAAACACTTTTATTAAAAGATTGCTGCCAAGTATTGACATTTTGTCCTTTGCCAACTAAGGTCCGGGAGTGTTTAAAGCACTGTACTATTTTTAATTTTCATTAATGGCCCACACTGTGCAGTGATGTTGACATCCCAGCGCTACCACGGCTCAGTCCCACACACTGAATCTCCAGAGCTTGTGACTTGGTCCTGGCTTTGCTGTCCAGTGAGGCAAGGAGACAACAGCTTGTTTTGTTTCTCAGCAGTGTTGCAAAGGTTCATTCCTCTAATTGATTGAAAAGAGGGGTTTTAGCAAGATACCAGCCTCCTGGAAAATGTGAACTGCCATTGATTCAAGCTAGTGCTTGGAGATAAAAGCCCTGAAATCATTTGTTCTGCTGTTAATCAGTCGAAGCAGGATCAATAGCCCCTGCTCTAGCGAGGGAGCTTGAGTGAGAGGCAATCAGGGGGTGGTGGACCCTGCCCAGTTCCAGCCAGCAGAATGCTTCTTCATTTGTTCTTGACTTATATCGAAATTCCAGATGAATTCTGACAACCCCCACATGTCCGGAATGTACAACACTGTGAAACAGTTCAAGCCCCTGTCTGTCACTGCTGTCCCATCCCTTGGAGCCAGAGCATACTCATCCTCATCTTCGCTCCATGGATGCTGCCAACCACACACCGGGAAGGAGGTTTCACCAGGGCATGGCACACACTGCTCCATCAGGGAAACAATGATCAATTTAACAGTAAAGTGTGAGCTTCAGTGTTTCCAGAAGATTTGAAAATAGGGAGGTCAGAACTTCCAGCAAGCAGTATTTCTCATTGCAGGGCCAGGATGCAGTATGTCAAAACTGCCCTGGGCAGATACCACCTTAACGCTGGAAAGCTTCCAGAGAGGAAGGTTCCACCATTTCCCTGGATAACCCATCCCATATTTTCCCATCACAAGTCATTTTTCCTAAGGTCTGGCCTCAGACACCTTGACTACAAACTGCCAGTTTGCCATGATCCATCCACAGCAGCTGGGAAAATAACAGGTCATGCCCTTCGTCGTGTTATACAGCAACTATGGGATGGAAAAGAATACTTTCTCATTTAATTCTGACATTTCTTCAGAGCAGAGACTTTTCATGGGTTATTTCCTATTTAGGAAAAGTTCGAAGAGAACAATTACCTTCCAATAATTTACTTACAGATGAGGGTGAGCACAGGGGAAGAGATTAATGCAGCACTGATGATGACTCCAAGCATGGAAGAGCATTCCTGTCCTTCCTCCATCCCTGCAATGGTGCATCCTCCTCCTCACTCACTACTCATTTGAGATGCCCAAAGCCCCATCACATCCTCCAGCTGTGTGAGCTCTTTCCATATTTATAAATCATGAGCACTAGTGGGTATGGACATAACTGGGTGTTCCCATTTGTTTCCCAGTACCTCGCTGAGGAAGGATGCTCCAAAGAAAAACACTGGGTGGTTGACTCGCTTCATCAGCAGAGTTCCTCTGTGTTGGAACATCCCCCAGGGCCATCGCTCTCCTGAAGAGCTACCAACACCTTGGAGATGTCAGCCAGGCAAGGATTGCTTGGGGAGCAGAAGGAAGCAGTGACGGATTCTACCTATTAACAAAAAAGTGGTGGTTCATCTTCTCTGGAATACAGCAGTTGACAATTGGTGCATGTGGAAGTAAGTAGCTCTGAGTTGTGCTTTAACAAGCCTATGAGTCTTGAAAAGAGGTTGCCAAGGAGCGGTAAACTTGTTGGAGGTGAGAACCTCTCTGTAGGTGGATACTGGAATAGAACTATCAAACATAATAACTTTTATTCAGGTACCACGGAGAGATGAGTTCCACCATTCAGTCTTCCTTTATTTCTTTGATTTTTAAATTAGATTGTGCCTAGAAAAATATGAAATATGGAGTTCAACTTTTTTCCCCAATCTATGGAGATTCAGCACGACTGTTCCAAAGGCTAGTTATCCTTGAGGTTCAGAAACCACACACAATTTTTGTCTGAATATACCTCATGTCACTCATGGATTTCTTTCTTCTTTCTCTTTTTTCTGCAGTGAAAGGCTCTACATTACCAATTTCCACTTCGTGTATGAGACTTAAAAACTCTAAACGCTGGACTTCCTTTCAGTTAACCAAAAGACAGCGTTTTGGTAATAGAACTGTGCTTATAGCACTTATCTGAACTTTTGCCAACTCAGTGTCTTTTTTTGCATTTGGGCTGTTAGAACTGGACGCGATGTTCCAGTCACGGCCTCGCCAAAGCAGACGTAGAGTCGACACCACCTCTCTGCCCCATAAATCTATATCCTGTTTTTAAAAGTGTATGGATGCCAGTTGTTCTTTTGGTCCCAGTGTCACACCTACCTTCGGCTGATCCAATTGCAGTGACACAGAAAACCTTCAAAATCCAAGTTCCAAGGCCAGAGTCCAAGAGGATGTGTCACCTGCTTTCTTCATCCTTATATATATTTTCCGTGTTAAACAATATCAAAATGTACACTGCATGAAGGGTAAAGTTTGACTGATAACTCCTATCTCATATAAAGCCATGCAGACCACCAACAGTTACATTTGCTTTTTGTAATCCGTGATTTCAAAGTTTTGCTGCTCCCCCGTCATTCCTGGGATGGACAGATGGATGGACGGATAGAGGAACGGATGATTGACTGATGTGCACATGGTTTGCAGGAGTTCTCCTCACAGACTCTCAAATCATTGGCACAGTGTTCGGTGTGAAATTTCATTTTATAGCTCTGGGGCCCCCTGGGGAGGCTGGAGCTCGTTCGAGCAACATCAAGAGCCCTTAGCTTGTTCTTTACATATTTTCAGAACAAATTTGTTTAACATTTCTGCCTTCGCTGCCCATGACTAACAGCTGTGTTGTTCCTATCTAGTAATCTAGTAACAATACCATAGATAGTATTCCTTCGTTTACTAAAACACTTCTTTAAAAAGCCTTGCTGCACTTATTTCTGCTTACCATTTGTCTCCGCTTTACTCCTTTAATGTACCAGTGTGCCCATTTTCCAGTTTTTACAGTAAATATACATTGTTTTAATTTAGGATAGGCTTGTACATAGCTGTTCTCACTCACCCAATAGGTCAAGATCATTTTTCTGCAAGGGAGTGTGTGGGAACAGACCCAGCAGCAGCCTCGCTGTCCATGCTGAAAAGGAAGCTATTCCCGATCACCACGGCGTTTTGAATTTTGTAATGAAAATATTTGAGCACTGGGGTTAATCCACACCTGATACATCCCTGATTCTCCAGAGCTGCAATTTAGTGTTGCAGCTGCCAAACAGGGATGCCATACTACTGTATTTCCTATCTCAGAAATGCACTGTGTTTAACAAGAGCTCTATGGCGCAACTATTTTATTTCAGAAAAAATTTGGTTTGTTCCTTTCAAATCCAAAAGAAAAAAATTACTGAATAGAAAGTAGGAATATCACGTATTTCTTACGAAAAAAACCCTGAAATACAACAACAAAAAAAATGGGCCTTAATTATAGAGTTGTGTTACACTTGCTTCCTAATTCATATTTTGTTCTCTTCTGTTTCACTTTTAGATAAATGATTGATAGGACGGAGACCAATCCAGCAGAGAAATGACTTAATAAGACCATAAAACAGACGTGCTGCATTGCTATAACCACTCAGCAGGAGTATAGCACAGAGCACCTATAACAATGTGCTGGAGACAGAGTTAATTTAAGAGTCATCACTTATTCAGCCACCTGAGTACAACCACCCTCATTTACACGGCGAAAGCCCCAGCTCTGTGGCACGATGATTTTGTTTGGACTAGAAATCCAAGATGGGAAAATGGAAAAAATATTAAAGCCAAGTAGTAAAACAGCTCATACAAGCAGGAACGTTGAAAGAGAAATGATAGACTGATCCAAAGGTGATGGATTGTCACACTTACGTACCGGGCACTCCTCCAAGGAGGAACAATCCTGGAAAAATTCCTCCTGGAGAGGACGTCTATGGCATAGCTCTGGGTCCTTGCAGTGAGTCATCTCGCCAGGGCAAGAGGAGATGTGAAAGGGTCCGAACCAGCCTCCATTAGTGCTCCGGGAGCTCAAAGTGGCAGCCCTTAAATGGAGAAAGAAATGGTGGTGGATATGCAAGCTCAAGAGGGCTGGGGAGCTTTGCCTTTTATAGCTGATAGTGCCTCTGGCCTCTCTAAGAGGCTCCTGCTTTCAGCCCCTAATTCCCTTTGCATCCACCACGGATCTCAACCAGGAGAGGTCCTGCTAAATGTGAGCTGGAAATAGGGACAACAGGCACCAGAGACAGGACATCACCTCCCATCTCTGAGTGGGGCTCTGGGCCACAGTGGTGTCCCCGGTTTTCCCAGAAATGCTCCAAAGATGCACATTTCCCCCAAGTTGTACCATCTGAACCCTTGTCCTGGAAAGCCACCCCAAGAGCTTTGGGGTGCAGGAACACTCCAACATCCACCCCACCAAATCAACGGGGGATGTCGTACCCTGTGGATTCAATACGTTAAAGTCTTGGGTGAAAACACGTGTCTTAATAGCAACTGTAAATACACTAATTATGGTAGATATGGTAAAGTCTGGATATAACCTGTCCAAAATAATGATTTATTTCCTGCAGCCCATTCCTGGAGGAGCAGGTGGCAGCACCAGGAGTGGCTGTACATGCACCCCAATTACTCCCCGAGTGTGCACAGAGAAACTCCCTAACTCCAGTATTCCTGCTCACTCTCCTCCATGACTTTGTACAGTTATTAAGAGGACTGACATTTTTACCACGAGCAAAGAAAAATGTGTTTTGTGGTTCAGTCACCCAGGGAGCAACCTTGCTGATGCTTGTGGCAGTCCCAAAAGATGCTCCCAATTGCAGAGGCACTGCAAGGCTACTAGAAATTACTGCCATTTCTGCTCTCCCTTCGGTGTTTTTAGTCTTGATAAAGATGTCATGAATTAGAGTATCTGCAAATTTTTGCACTGTCTTTGCCAACAACATGACACAGAGCACCCATAGCTAGAGAAGTACATTAGAAGCTTTATTTTCACTCTTCTTTATTAGCTTTCTATTGCTGATCCTAACCAAGCTTCTGGGATTACCAGAAAAGCACTTTTCGTTTTCCTCTGGCTGTGCAAGATAGATCTACACTGACCAATATATTGAAATTGAAATCAGCTGGAATGACCTGACCTGCTCAGTTGAAAACTGTGTTCATTGGTACTTCTGCTATTTGACAGGTTTAAATAATAAAAAATAAAGCAGGTGTGTAAACATTTAAAAACCAAAAAGCTACACTGCTGCAGGCAGAGGTTGGGTCCACTGGGAAGGTGCCCTGATACAATCCAGGTTCATATGTAAAGGAACAACAGGAAACCTGTCCTGTGCTCCATCATTTGGATTGGAAAAGACCCCTTAAGACCATTGAGTCCAACCACCGAGTCCCCCAGGAGCTTCCTCCTCCACTTCACCCATTGCACAGCATGAGCAGAAAGTCCTCTGATGACCAACCGAGGTCAGTTTGGGATGATGAGGAAACTTTTTTTTTTTCCAAGGTGAAGGTCAGGGAAGGTGCAAATAGTGGGGTATCACCAGGGAATAGGAATGAAGGAAAAGAAGTAAGTGAAATATCCTTTCATAATAGCTCTCAGTTGAAGTTCTGGGTAACTCCAAGGACTCACCAAGAACTGACAAGGGATCTGGGCTCCCACTGGTGCTTGGTGAGGCTGGAGGGTTTCATGGATGGAAGAAATAACGGGGCATTATCTCTCTGGGTCAACCTCTGAAGCCCCTTCCCCTGGGACTGGGTCACAAGGAAAGCAAAACACCTCAAATCAGCTCCCAGCCATCTCCTGTATGTGACAAAATGAACATGCTGGATGACAGCATGGCCAGGTTGTAATATATTGTCGTTGGAAGATGAATATTGCACTGCAAAAACTGTTCAACCAATGTTTATATTTCCAGTGTGAGTTTTGCCATTCTCCCTCCAAATCCCAAGGCAGATTGATAGGGAGAATTAATTTTGTTTGTCTTTGTACTTCTACCACCAAATTATAAGTCTTTTCTCTTGTTTTCTTCCCCTTCTAATTGAATAATCCACAATAGGTGGTAAGAGAAGCAGGGAGCTAACAAATCTCCCGCTTGGAGCCAGGCACCAGTCCCTTCTGAAGGGGTTGTTACCGGGACACGAGAACATGATGGAAATCAGACAGTTAATGGTATAATGAAATGAAATGGAGTTTTGTAGCTTTGCGAGATAATAAGAAAAAAAAGCCCACATTCATTTAGAGAACAAGAGTTGGCTTAAATATTTAGAAGAGGCAGACAACCAGTACATGCAACGTTTCTGCAGGTAGAGCTGTTGCAACTAATTCATAACGTTACAGACGATCCTGTCACCAGAGC
Organism: Pampusana beccarii; assembly: GCA_013399365.1. NCBI lineage: Eukaryota > Metazoa > Chordata > Aves > Columbiformes > Columbidae > Pampusana > Pampusana beccarii. The sequence continues at coordinate 52,740 of VWYH01000590.1, forward strand.
TGACACCGCAAATTAAATTCTGTATTCCCTCCTCGACCCTACCAATATCAGCTATATTAAATCTGTATTTAAAATAGGTTGTTGCATGTAGAGCTGAGATAAATGGCTCAGCTCATCAGTAAGAGCTTCCTACCTACAAATGCTCTCCTCCAGCACCATGGCCATCACACCCAGCCCGTGGTGGCCCGTGGTCCAGGTGGCAAGTGGCCAGTCCTTCCACATTGCCACCAGTGACCACAAGAAATAGGGAGAAATAAGTGATGTAGCCATAAAAGCCTACAATGCATTTACATCTTTGACACTAAAGACGTAAACTTTCCAAATAAGGAAGGTACTCGAGGAAAATATATTTAGGGAGGGGGGTTATGGTAGGTTTTTTTTTCCTCAAACGATGTTCTTGACCTGCAGAACTTGTTACAAAAACTATTTCCACCCTCTGTAAACTGAGTGCGTGTGTATGCACACAGCCACATGCACAAAAATGCATCTTCATAACCTGGGTGGGCGAAGAGAATGAATTTTGATTAAGTATTCTTGTGTTTCTCTAATGCTTGGGCCCTCACCCACTGTAAATCAACAAAGCTCTGTCTCAACATGTGCAGAAAAACACCCTGATATGGCAGACACCTGCACCACAGAGGGGACCATGCAATGGTTCTACATACATCCCCTTGCCTGCAACGTCCTCTTTTTCCAACCAGTAACACAAAAGAATTCTGAGAAGTTCTACTGCACTCTGCATATGGATGCATTTTAAGTTAAACACTAGTTCCCAGCAGATAATATGTCAATTGTCTGGGCTCAGCAACTCTACTTCACTAGTATTCCTGCAGTGTTTCTTCCTTCCACTTGAATCAAAGAGCAATTTTGAGACTAACAAGACAATGTATGGAATCTCCCATTGAAAATGGCTACATTAGATATCTAAAGGCCAGAAAATATTATATAATGAGAAATAAATAATATTCTATATATTTCAATATCAATTTAGCATGCATATTTATCCTAGATAACTAAAGAAATTCCACGTGCATGCTAAGAGAGAAAAACGGAGCCTAATTTTACTCGGATCACTGTGGCAATGAGCAATTTTGGTATCACGCATCAGCCATAAGTGACAATTCCAGAGGAGCTGGCTGCAGCCAGCAGCAAAACAGACTCGCTCAGTTGCGGTCCAGAGGAACAGCTAATGTTCCTGTATACTATTTGTCACCCATAATAACGAGCAATTTAGAAGGTATTAGGTTTTACTGCCTGACCCATGATCAGCAGTCCCTGGACTGTATGTCTTCAGTTGCTTAAAAAAAAAAATAGAAAATGCAAGCAGCGTCTCCTAATTTAAAAAAAAAAAAAAAAGCAGTTTAATGCATCACTTTGCAATGTATTTTAGATTTTATGTCAGAAGATGGGGTAATTAAAAAAGGAGGAGAAAGCTAGAAAGAGAAGAAGAAAGCACAAAGCACTTGTTGCACCGAGTGCCGCCACAGCAAGCACGGTCCATGCACCACCCATCCCGTCCCCGGCTGCAGCTGTGTCCGTTAGCTCACGGGAAGCAGTTTCACAGCCCTTCCCCGAGCCCCACGCAGTAAACCCCACCGTCTGTCCCCACCGCGCCCCAGTGCCGTACCCCCAGCTCCCCGACATCCAGCGGCATCTGCGACCAAGAGGTCCTGGAGAAGCCCGACCAAGAAGCTGCGGCTGCTGGGAACTCCCGTATTTATAGAAGGGGGATGTTTATAGGAGCCCTTCCAAGGCTGCCAGCCGCATATGTAAATTGTGATGATTACTGTTATTAATTATAGCAAATGGACTCGGAGGCTTTCTGCTGGAGGCGGGTGTGCACAAGGCATTATCTCTGGGCACCTCTTTTGGTTGTTTTAAGCAGGCTGAATAATACAAACCCAGCAGTTTTCAGCAGAACAGACAAATGTAGTTGCAGAAGCCACCTACAACCAGGAATCCCCCAGCCTGGACTGAGTGGTGTAGCTTAAGGTGGGAGCAGATCCCTTCTCAGTGGTCATTCTGCTCCATTCATGCCTCAATTCCTCTGCTCACAGAACTACTAGATTGAGAATATCAGGAGTCAGCTGACCATCAATATTATTTCCTTTCTTAAGTTACTCCCGTGTTTTATTCTGCATGACGTACTTCGTTCCTTTTGCAAAGGTCAGGAGACTCAGATCTGTCACAAAATGAGCAAGTTCATCCTTTGTTGCATCTCTGGAGTATCGCACCACAGCTGTTTGGCAGCAGGGAGGCATCTTCTTTTGCCACTGCCTGAGATTTGCATAAGGGTCATGAAAATATAGCACCCTACAGTGCATTTTCCATTTTTAGAATAGAAACCGAATTTGCAGGAAAGGGCAAGAATGTATTTTGCCTAATTAGAAATCATTCATTTGAGGCAACAGATGGAAACTTTGTTTGTGAGACAGAGATCTTTAGTTCAGTCTGTAAAGGACATGTTGCATCTGGGTAGTAAACAGGGTTTTCAGTTCAGTTCTGCTGCAAACTCTGCTGCACTAACTTAAAGATTGTTTGCATTTCAGCAAACACTAGAGAAGGAGCTTGAGGCACTCGGCTGCTGGACTGCGAGGGACATTTGCCATTAACCTCTCTGATGCTTTTGGAAGTCCCATCATACCATCTCAGGCAATGCTTTCCTTCTTCATCAACGGGGAAGTTACTAATGCAGCTGCTACTACTATGAGCAAACCCTACAGAGCAAGAAGATACATTCTGTCCCCATCCATGATACATCATCGTGTAGTTGGTCGCTCACAGTTTGGGTAAGAGCAAGTAAATCAGCCGATTTTGACAACTATGTGACCTTCTCCTCCAGTTGCAAAGGGTCCCACACTGTTCTGCAGTTGTATCAGTAGGATGGTCCTTGTCGTTCCGGAGGAACAAGGCTCCTTCAGTGCTGTTGCCATTGGGTTTCTGCTCCTTCATACTTGGAGAGGTAGAAATGACCATGAACCAGGTCCACAGAAAAGCTTTTAAGCTTAAGCTCTTGGTCCAGGCAGGTTGCATCGTGTTGATTTTTAATTGCTTATGGGAAAGACCTAGGAGCAAACATGTTGCATCCATGGCACCAAACATTCTCTGTAAGGTGATATAATAGTTTCTGGAACACACGTCTGACTCCTAACAGGACAGGGAAGGTGTGGGGCTTTCAAAGCTTAGTGCAGGACAATAACTCATACTATTAATAGAATACGTTCTCCTATTTCAGTAAGCTCCCTGCCATGTTTCAGCACAAATGCCAATGTTTCAATTTTGAAAATGACTTCCTTTCTGGATGTATAATCTGTAGGAACCAGGGTAATGGCAAATATAACTCAGAGACCACACTCCTCCATCCAGTGCCAAGGATGATCACTGGGAATATATTTTCTGCTTGCTGTCATCTACACCTTTTATCCTCACACCAGGGGAAAGTGCACTTCACCTTGTGGGGGGAGCTTTCAGTCTCTTTTAAAATAATTTTCACATTTACTTTTTTTTTAGTTTTGGAATAAGAGAGGTCCCGTCCTCAGGAAATGCAGCCTGAGCATCGATAGCAGCCGGTGCCAGGCGAGGACCTGCCAGGGATTTTTCTCCAGTTTCTGAACATGCAGATTAGTTTCCTGTGGCTACTATGTGAATTGAGTTAAAATAGAAAAGAAAGGAAAAGAAAGGAGTTTGGGGCAGACAGGGGGCTTTAGTCATATCTCATTTTAAACTGAAAAATAACCTACTATTGTATGGTCTTCAGAAAAGGATTAGAAAATGTCCAGGTTATAGAAGAGAAAAATAGAAGATAGAAGATCTTATGACAGAAGAAAAATGAACAGTAGCATAAAGCCTCTATTGTCCAGTTCTCTGAGGGAAAGAGGTGGCCAATCTGTGCTTTCTGAGGCTTTTTGCTGAATATAATGTCATTTGTCAGGCATGTTGCTGTCTGATAACCATGGATGAAGTGTTTGTTTCAGAAAAATTCAGTGCAGTCAGAAAGCTATGCACAGGAAAGGCTCATATAAACTGATTAGCAATGAAAGAAGAATGGAGATGCTATCTTGGCTGCGAGCACAGCTTTCTGAAAACTTCCCTGTAATAATTATACTGAATTATATTCTCAAATACAAAGCCTCACAGATAGCCTATTGTAAGCTGAATTAAAAGTCACAAATCAGAAGCTGATTCAAACCACAAGCTCATTAGCACATGTACAGACACAGGAATGAAAAAGGGGTTATTTCTGAAAAGCATTGAAATCAAAGTTACATCTGCCAGGATGCTCCCTGAGCTCAGGCTCGCTCCATCTGAGCCGGGACTAACTGGTCCCTAAACGAGCACACGGGATTAAGCTGCCTCTTGGATTAGGGCTTCATTTCGCAATGGTGAAATGCACCTGAAATCCCCTAGGCCATGCTCATGTGGAAAGCAAAAACCCAAAAGCTAAGTATTTCTGGCGTATGAAACATTTTGGAATTCTCATGAACAGTCCCATTCAGGCTGTCTTCACCCAAAGGGTGCCTGTCGTGCCCAGAAAACTCACTTTGGTGCTAAACTCACAGCCCCAGTCTCTGCTTTAAAGAGTGGTTGTGTTATTATTCCATCAGTCTTCCAATGACTTTAGATCTGGAAAACTTCACTTTAAAATACATTCTGAAAAAAAATACGGATGAATAGAAATAACAGATATCCGACAAAACAGTCAATCAACCTGAGGTTTACCTGGACAGTTGGAAAGCTGTTGTTTGTAGTTTAGTACCACAACTCAAATGTACTGCTCTGTTTCAGAAATCTGCTTTTACCAGAAATATATTTACTTTTAAATGGAATCCAACAGGTATTTGATCTGGTTCAAGCACTACAAATTGGATTTCAAGCACTAGAAATTCTTAAAGGTGACCTAGTTTAAAATAAAGACTAAAATTTAGTTAATAGATTATTTTAGAAAATATGAGATGACTGGGAAACGTTCTGAATATGGACAATTCTTTCATTCGTGGTTTTCCATCAAGTATAGTATTTTTGAATTTAGCTGCATGCATTTTTAGAAATAAAACTGGCAAGTCCAATGAACTTCAGAAGGATGGCAAAAGCTCTTGGATAAACTGGTAGAAAATTACAAAGGCATTGAGTAACAATACATTCAGACTGGAAGCATTTCTGGTTTGTAGTCAGTTTTCCAAGAGCCACGCAAGGGAAAAACTGAAATACCAACTGTAGATATCAGCAGAACGGTTTCCTTGGCAATTGTAACTGTGCAAAAGACTTTTGTTTCCTTCCATCCGCCTAATGTCAGCAGATATTTGAGCCTATCAACTGATTTATAAAGATTAGTACGACCAAAATTAGATCATTTATTAATTTGAAATCACAGGGCTACATCCAGAGGAGCAATACAAGTGTATACGTACCTGCGAGCGTTGCAGCAACCCAACAGCCTGGATGGATGATTCTGTATTTTCATGTTTTCACTGATTCGGAAAAGGAAAAGACAAAATAGTCAAGGGCAGAACTGGGAAGAAATGCATAGACCCAACTAGGGAGAAATTAACATGGATTCTGTTGGAAAGCTGAACTTCCCTGGTGCTGGCAACCTTCAGGCGTTAGATTTCTAGAGAAAGACACACAAAGCTTGTCTGGGACATGTGAACCATTTTGCATGGCTGTTGTTATAAGGGGAGAGGGTTTGTTTACTTGCATTGGTTTTCAGTACTAAATTCACAGCCAAAATGTAAAAGTAACAAATCCAGCAACAACAACAACAACAACGCCAGCACATGACTGGTATCTCTAAATGAAAATACATGTTTTCAATTCTATAATTACTTGTATAGAAGTATACAAAAAATTTCGTTTTAAACGTAAGTTATCTTTTTGCTTGTTTTACGAGATTTGTATGTGCAAGTTCCTTCTATGAACCCAATATGAAAATACACGCAACTTGTCTCCTGCAGCAACTGGCAGCTAAGCTAAAGCACAAGGGGCTGCAGAGGGAAACGGTCTCACAGGTTATTCCATTGCTTACAATCAGAGTTATTTATGCCAAAGAATAACAGATTGATCATTTTATCTGAAGGCAATGGAGACCTGTTCCAGCCCCAGCTCCAAGGGATTCCATGTTCCTGGAAGGAAGATTCAGAGCAGATCATTGCCGAAGCACAAATGCACATTGGAGCTTATAAAAGATAATTATTTCCTATAAACAAGTTGCATGGCCCATGTTCTGTCTTTTCAAAAACACCAGCTGCTTAGAAATTATTAACCTTATAAATTGCTTTTATATTCCTTTGTTATCAATCAACAGGGAAAACAGATAATGTATAATAGAAAAATTAATAAAATGAAATAGGTACAGACTTTTTAGCAGAGTCTGTTGCAGCAGGACAAGGGGTGAAGTTTTAAACTAAAGGAGGGAGATTCAGGCTGGACATGAGGAGGAAATTGTTGTCCCTGAGTGCGGTGAGAGCCTGGCCCAGGTTCCCAGAGAGGGGGTGGCTGAACCATCCCTGGAGACATCCCAGGCCAGGCTGGACGGGGCTCTGAGCAACCTGAGCTGGTGGAGATGTCCCTGGCATGGCAGGGGGGGCAATGGGGGTCCCTTCAACACAAACCATCTGTGATTCTATGATTGCTGTTTTTCTGATGAGTATATCGAACTTCAGCCATCCTACATGATGATTCAGAATGAGCTCTCTAACTTTAATTAAAGAAAAAAAACTAAAGAAAAACAAAAACAAACCAAAACCAACCAAAAAAACAAACCGAAGTCGCACACAGAGTCTGGGTTTGATTGACCACTATGTCATTAGATATAATTAATAATTTTTCTGTAAATTACTGATGCAGGATTCATCCAAGCGTCTGTGCCCCCCACATGCTGCCCCCCAGCCCCGTAGCCCGAGGGGGAGTGCAAGAGGACACACCTGCTGTTCCTGCTCCTGAGTTTCGCTCATCCCACCACATCTCAGCTGCAAACACCCCCAGGGGCCGAGACACTTGTCGTGTCCTGGCTCTCCCAAGCAAACCCTGTGCACATGTCAGGGCAACATCTGCATGGTGGCCATGGGCAGCTTGGCGACTTTGCTAGGGCTCGTGTCTCATCTTCTGGGACAGAAGTATATTTAATTGTTAGGCACGTACAATCTTTGTGCACAAAAACCAAAAAAAATCGCAAGTCCAATTTTATATTTATCTATAATAAAAAAATACGAATCTGATTATATATTTATATTTAATTTAAAAATACAAGTCCAATTATGTATTTGTATATAATAAAACATAAAAGTCTGATTATACATTTACCCAGTAACCCCTGTCAGGGTCAGGTAGGCTGCCTGGAGCAGAGTTCACCAAGCACTGTAGGAGTTAGCTTACACTAACATGCTATTTTTCCTTTTTTTCTTGGTCTGTGCCTTTCACCAATATTTCCGCTTGTACTGCTCACCCTGGATATCGCATGCGCCCCATCACGCTCCCTGGAATTCACTACAACAGTGGGGAGCACACCTGAATCCCAGGGGCTCCCCAAAAGCTTGCCAGGGTCCACAAAAAGAAATAAATAGAATATTTGCACATAAATCAACACGCAACCATAACAGATTTTATGTTTTAAAGTCATTCCGCTGACCTCATCAGAGAGCAGGGTTTTGACAAAAATCTGTCCTTCATGTTCGGATTTTAATTTCCTTTTTCCTCACTTGATCTCATTACTTATATTCTTGTGGTCTTGAAGCGGTGCCTTAGGGCAATCAGCTCATGGTTTTCAACCCAGAGACAAATGCTACTAAAGTGAATTTACAAAGATAAGTGCCTGAAAGCTGGGTTTGTGGAGGAAGAAAATATACCTCTTTATGCACAGACAAACAGACCCAGGACAAGCAGCTCTGCCTCTCCAGCGCAGCCCTGTACCACGCGCTGCTTATATTTATTCTACTAAGAGATTATAGCCAAGTACACAAGTTATTAGCTACAAGCCTGGCTTTCAATCCTTATCATAACTATTAGCTACGAAACAATAGCAAGTAACTTATTCTAAATGTTTGGCAGGGTCACGGCAGCCTGTGGCAGGCTGGATGGAAAACAGAGCCCGCGGTGGCTTCTTCTGGAGATCCCTATGGCTGATTAGTTCCTTAATTCCTGCAATTATTAACCTTAATGAAATTTTGCTCTCTAATAGCTGCATAGCTATTGATTTTTAATTGTTTTGTTTGTGCCTTGGATTGATTAATATCAATTCTGAAGAGCAGGCACAGCAGGAAGCCTCACTTGTCATTTGCAAATTAACATGAAAACAAAATGAACCCAGTAAGCAGGGAGTGAGTTGGCAAGAACATCCATGGACCTCTCGCCATGCGCATCTCCAAATGTCTCCAGGGAAGGGGACTCCTGGTCCAGGGCTCTGGCACCTCACAGCAAAGAAGTTTCTTATCAAAGTAAAGAAGTTTCTTATTAGCCCAGGAAATCAAAAGAAGTGAACTTATTACCACCAAGTCTGGGTGTATCAGACCACAGAGCATCTGAGCTACAGTTAACGTAAAAGAAAATTAATTCTTCGTTGCCACGTATCCAAGTTATTCAATTTAGATTAAGCAGGATCCTCAGAGGTAACAAGAAGTGGCCTACTAAGTTCGGTTAAAAAAACAAAACGAAACAAACAAACAACCAAACAAAAAAACTCACAAAAAACCCAAAACAACAACAAAAAACCAACACTAAAACACACACAAACAAAACAAACACAACTTTCAAAAAGTTCACACATTTGTATTTTCTGTTCACACTAAATAATTTGTCAGGTTAAACAGAGGGCCTATGCTAAACAGCATAATTAGGAAGTGGAAAGAGATGAACATCCAACATGAAGAGGAGCAAGGGAGGACCAGGAGCCAGCGCCAGCCCCGCCATGGGGAGCAGTGGGGACGGTGCAGGGCACCCCGCTGGTGCCACCTTTGTCACCGCGCTGTGTCACCACTGCAGCGCCACGCTGGGACCTGAGGGCTCCCACAGGAGAGGGGAACCTCTTGACCCAAATCTGTACACTTTTCCTGAGATGGGACACCTGAAAAGATCCCATTTCACCTCCAGCACCCCACCCGGGGATGGTTCAGTTATGTGACTTGCACCGCTGTTCACAAACAAGAGGAGTTTGCTTGCTTGCAATCAAAACCCTGCAGCTTTCCATCTTCAGGCTGGTTTAGCCTCGAAACTCTGGAGAGGATGGAGATCTCTGTCCTGCCTCCAGCCTCCCCCCCCAGCTCTCCCTCGAGCATCCCGCAGTGAGGATGCGGCTCAGCACATCCATCGCTCCCAGCCGGAACCCCGGGGGGGTGGCAGTGGCAGGTGACCCCGTGCTGTGCCACCCAGATGAGCCCCAGCCTGATCCCCACATTGGCACCAACACACACGGCAGAGGCTGCTGGTTGCTCCGGATTAACATCACACCAGGGCACATCCCATCCCTCCTCCCCGCCTATCAGCAGCTCGGGGAGCAACAGTCCACAGCAACTGGCATTTCCACAGGCTTTAACATTTACCTTTTTTTTCCATTTTATATCTTAACATGCATGGAAATGCTGAGCCTTAAGGAAGAATACCAGTATTCAGAGTATTTCTCCTCCACCAGCCTCCTGTGTGTAGAAGGGAGGCTGTTCACCCAATTTGTATTGGAAATGTAAATCTCCGAGCAGAAAAGCGTGCAGACCAAAGTGCAGAACAGCTCTCTGCTTGGCTTTTCGATATATAGAGAAAATACCTTTACACCTGTGTGGTGTCCACGACATGGTTCACCCTCAGCTGAGGCACTGTCACACACATGCAAGAAGCCTGAAATTAATAATAAATGAGAGGGGCAGGGTAGATGCCACAGGCCCTTAGTCCTTATCGTTTCAAAGATGCCCATGCTTTCTCAGTTTTAACAAACTCACATTATTACCAAAATGCATGCAGTGAGAAGCAGGAGCTAGTTCGGCTTGCTTTGCAAAGTGGGATTCTTCCAGCATTTTGTGTTGGAGACTGAGACCTCTGTAACCTGCTTGGAGGAATATGTGGTCTGGTCATAAGATCCAGTTCCTCAGTTCTGCTGTAAACTCCACTGAACCCTCAGACTTTATAAAGCAGAGATGAAATTTAAGAAATCTTCTACAGTAGTAGCTGGCAAGTTACTATACATAAAGCAAAACTTTCTAATCTCTGCAATTCAGGAAGTGAGTTTTCTTTCTCATGCTCATAAAATTAACTAAAATGCATTTTATATTCCTCATAGAAAAAGGTTATGCGTGTTTCATTTTGACATTTTACCTGAGAAAGTATTAACATAGAGAAGTTTGGGTCAGATGGGATTTCTGAGCCAGCTCTATAGATGAAATGCTTTGTTCACTGTATCCAAGAGAATTCATGGATTCGGTAAACCAGGGGTGTTGTTTTTCTCCTTCTCAGTGTCAGAAATCGTGGGGTGCAGGGGGCACCGGCAGCACCCCAGCCAGAGTCCGTGGGTCCTGCCCCACATGGGCCGGCTCTGCCTCAGTGCTGCCTTGGAAAATTCCCCTGAAGCCATGCAAGATGCGGCCTTTTGTGCTTTTCTGAGACTGCGTGGCACTGCTCTGCATTAATTAGTTTCTCAGAATCAAGGTACTTCAATGTGTAATTACCAGCAAGCATTTTGACAGAGATTATGCCAAGATCAAGGCTCAGCAGTACAATGTAGTAGAACCCACTTTTTTTTTCCCCCG
>VWYH01000590.1:63931-88573 GCA_013399365.1 Pampusana beccarii
GAGCAGAGCCCGACCCCCCTGGCTCCAAGCTCCTTTCAGGCAGTTCAGAGATCAGAAGGTCTCCCCTCAGCTCCTGTTCTCCAGCTGAACCCCCAGCTCCCTCAGCCGCTCCCATCACACTTGTGCTCCAGCCCCTTCCCCAGCTCCGTTCCCTTCTCTCCACTCAATGTCACTCATGTGCCTCCAGCTGCCACCTCTGCCTTTATTTCACAGGTATCCCATCCCAAATAATTCCTTCTGGCAGAGAGAAGGGAGGGAACCGGCTGCCATGGCTCCATTTTCTTCCCCAGGTGGAATATTTGGTGTGACACCCCAGTGCCTCCAGGTCTGGGAAATGGGATTGATTTACCCCCAAAGCTGGGGCACCTGCAAAGCCAGGGGTTAAATACACACAATATTGTCATCCTCTGGCATTCCCCAAAACTGATGTTAGCAAAGAGAGTAAGTGCAGGACACTCACACATTGGGAAAATAACAAAAGAATTATAAAAATAGGGGGGGATGAAATGCTGATCTTGCCCTGTGAAATCATGCTAAACGCTCCCTTAGAAAATGAGCAAACTGCAAGAACCATCCCGCACGGTGCACGAAGAGTTCCCCGGGGCGTGCGGGTGATGCGGGATGAGGTTCTTCTTCTATAGTTCTTTTGCTTTTTTGCTCACCCTCCAAGCTGGTGCTCCTGTCTCTCCGGTGAGGTGACCAGCACACACCCCCGCCATGGTTCGCACTTCTGAAATAACAGTGAGATTTGAAAAAAAATATTATTTCCCAACGAAAAATAAATTTAACATGAGCTAGAAAAGAAAGGGAACAAGCAGACAAAAGAAAGGAAGCGCTTAGCTACAGTAAGCATAAGAGAAAGCAGGTTTTATTTAATCTTCACAATGAATGGAGAAAAACAACTCTTTGTCTTATTAAAGTGTGAAAAGATTGCTATGCTTGCCAAGATAGTTTAAATTTATTAGTTTCTCTGGAAAGCATTTTGAAGTGGATTCCTGGTATTACAGCGCTTTTCAAAACTACTGACCTTAAAAAAAACCCAACCAAAGAAAATACCTCCAAAACACCTAATTTGCTGTCCTGGCTTGAACATTAAAATTTGTAAACTATATCCCTAAGCCATGGTTTACTAAAACACATGATGATTTCTCTCCAACACATACGGTTGAGAAAGGGCTTTGCTGAAAGATGCTGGAACCAGGGATTTGGGGAAACACTGAATTTGTGGGTACACAGAAGAGTTCCACCTGTACAGAAGTTACACACAGCTATGAAGTCTGCTCTTTTTTTAACTACAAGTATTTAGTAAAATTATGTTAAAATGGTAAATGGATAATCACTTTGCAATGAGTTGTAAATTCAGCNCTATCATGCACACGCCCCACTCTGTGGAGAACCAATTAATTCTGGCAGAAAATGGGTTAAAAGACCCAAGTTATACCCTTATTTCCGTGTTTATACACAGTACAATGGTTTTTTTTCCTCAGAAGCTCAAGGAGATAAACTAATCACACAGCAAAATTGCATTAAGCGTAAACAAGGAGTTTAATACTCGATTTGATTGCAAAACTTTGGTGTAATGTAAAAATCAAGCGGTGCATGGTGAGATGGGTGCTGGGCCGATCGCAAAACGAAGCGAGCGAGCAGATTTGTCTGCCTTTTAGAGAGAGATAACTTAGCAGTATTTGCTTCCACACTAATCCCAGATGAGTTATTTCACTAGGAGTAACTTGCAAAAAAAAGAAAAAAAACACAAAAAAAACCCAAAAACAAAAAACACACCAACCACAACTTACAGGTACCAAAATTGTGATTTTTCAATTATACCTCAGCAGCATATTGTTGCCTTTGGCTAGAAAGCAGCCCGGTGATGGCTCAAACCCTGACAGTTTGTGGCAGGGGTAACCCTGGTGCTGCTAAACCCAAAACGAAGCCCATTTCGTGATGGCTCCTGCCGCTCAGAGAGGACGTGTTTGCACTGGGAAGCGGATGCTGAGATACCAGGGTGAACGTCTGCCAACCTGGCTGGGCCTTCTCAACCTTCTCTGACAGCGAGCAATAAAAACCCAGCCACCTCGGGCTTAAATATTTATGTTTTGATTTGAAATGTAACAGCTTTCCCGGGATGTTTGATTGTTTTATATTCCTCCTGTATGTTTAAAGGCAGAAGTCTAAATAACTGTCACTGCGAATGACAACTTGCTATATATTATAACCACTAATGTTTTTTGTCCTTTCCACTGCATATTCAAATTTAATGTGTGCTGTGCTCCCCAGGCTCGGCACTTAAAGGCCATTTATAAGTTTGCAGGTAGTATTGCAATTTCCCAGTATTTCACAAAAACAACCCTGGCATGCTGTAGCGCCATTCGGCTTTGTAAAAACCCAGTCCCATAGGGGTAGCTTATCCCCAAAGTCATGAGGGCAGCAGAGAGAACCGCATACCAGAGAGACCCTGCCTCCACAGGCCAGGCGCTGAGCCCAGCCTAAGGGTTAGGCAGGGCTTTAGGTGGATGTTGGCTTTCAGACACATTTTCTAGGTGCTTCTCAGAACTAGCAGGGAAGAAATGACCAGGGGGCTGCATCTGCCCCATGTTAAATGGTGAATTATAGAGCCAGGGCTGGATTTCTGGCACATCCCCATTGACCCTGACTGGGTCCCCTCACCAGTGAGCCCTGATTGCTGCCTGGGCTTGCTCATCCATTCAAACCCATGCAACAAAATGAAAAATATCTTCTACCTCTCATGGCACCTTGAGGTTCTCCTTGCCAGCTACAAAACTGCACCGGGATCACAAAAAAAGAAGCAAGACAGGGCAGCGTGAGGCAGCTCCAAGCACGGGACAGAGAGATTTCCCAAACGAGGGGCCCCCTGTCACGGGGAAGCAGAATCAGAGAGGGCAAAACAGCACAAAATAAGCTTGCCCGGATCATTACAACCACCCAGTCCCACCCAGTATATCAGACACAGCACTGAGGAGTAATAAACAGCCCTTCTCTCTCTAATCCAACGTAATAAATGAGATGTTTTAAGCGATTAGCGGGTGGGCACCCGCTGGGCTGCAGACAGGAGGAGACGGAGGTTTGGTGCCTGCGGGCGATAACGTGGATCAATGACACTCGGGTTTCTGGAGCCCGTCCTGGGCCCCGGCTGATTTATGGTAAATAAACCTCTTCTGTGAGAGCTCATCTTGAACATGAACTGAAGCACAGGAGGAGGGAGCAAGAGGAGGGTGGTGTCTGGGGTGAAGTGGGCAACACTGGAGTGCAAAGATAGTGTCAAGGTAATTTCTGGAGGATGCAATGCTTGTTGTCCATGGATATTCTTTAAGCAGTTAATTTAACTGCAGAACAGTATTTACTGACCTCATTTGTGCCTCCTGTACATTATCATGTTTCTGTATAAGCAATAATTTCAGGGTTTGGGTTTGTTTTCCTCTGCAGGGCCGGTTAGGGGCCAGCATTTGCTGCCTGATATTCCACAGAGCTCCAGAAAATAAAATTTAACATTAGGATCAGCATCTCATAAGCTTGCAAAAGATTTTGTCTCCTCCCTGGCCTGGCCAGGTTCTCCCTCTCTGATTTAAACCCATCCTGCAACACATCTTTGCCCAGAAGGGGAAAAAAAAGACCCGTTTTGGAGCATTTGTAGGAGTCACTGCTGCAGATGAGGCTGTTGCCTCCAGACAACGCCTGAATAAACGCGAGCATGTGTTGTCCAACCTGTCTGCTTTGGAAATTTTATCCACCTGCGGAAGAATCAGCATGCAGCTATTAATATTAAATCAAACTTAGGGGTTTATATTTCACACGCTGTAGCACTCAGAAATAAAATTGCTTGGTAGGTGGACTAAACAGAAAAACAGTACAGTGTAAAATATTCCAGTGTTTACTTCATTTCACGTAATAGCTATTTCTATTATTAATTGCTAAGCAATTGAAGCACCATTTCTCTGGAAATAAATGCATAAAAATACGCTCCTCCTTGAGTGACGTCCATGGAAAAAAATAAAATGTTACGGAAGGCAGAAATAACAGATGTCACTCTAGCTCCCCTGTTCCCCTCTCTAATTAAGTTAGGAATCAATCAGATTTCATTAACTTTTAAAAAAAAAAACCCACACATTTTTCTTCTAGTTTAAAAATATCCCATTTCTGTTACACAAGCACTTACTGCTTGGGCAATATTTACCTTTTGTCAAGGCTATCTATCTGCATTATATATATATATATTTTTCCCCCCGCCTCCACACAATTCTGTCACAATCTGCAGAACGAGCCACCAGAAACATTGCGGGCAGTGGCTGCTGCATCATCCCCAGCAGAGGGGAAGCCCTGTTGAGCCATCCCCAGGCACAGGGAACGCTCCAGTAACCCTCTAGTAATGGCAATATGTTCATATACACTGGGCTGAGCAGTGACCATAGAGCAGACTTACCTGCCTTTTTGTATCCTAGGAAAACGGGAGGAAAAACCCACTTGTTCGCATGAGCATCGTGGTAAAATCTTTGGGAAGGGTCATATCTACCTGATGGTTTCTGCTGTCTTAGCCTGTGCCAACATGACCCACCGCATAATTCCGGTGAGGAGTCAATGGAAAAATACTTGTAGTCAGGGCAATATGGGAAAAAAAAGAATTAAGTCATTCTGTGGGAGAATCAAAAAATAATCTGCATGTAAAACCTCATTATCTACCTCCTGGGAGAGAAGGGAGCTCGGCACCAGAAACCAAGCAGAAACACCCTCAGGAAGCCCATCCACTGACCTCACTTCCCTGGTGCGGGATGGGGCTGGTTACAGATTGCATCCACAGACACTGTTTCAGGTGTTGTGAATGGCCATGATGCGTTATGCCATAATTCAGATGCTACTGGGCAGAACAAAGCTTCTTGCAGTGTGGAGATGGCAGCACACACTGTTCATTCCCACGTTATTTTTTTCACACCCCCTTTACTCCTCAGCCACAATCATTTCATTTAAACGCATGTATGGCTTTGCCATTAGTGACAGGCAAGTGAGCGCAGGTTGGCATAAAAGGTTAATGCTATTCCAACATCCCTCCCGAGGAAGTGACGAGGGTCAGCAAGTTTTTGATGTGCCTTCTCATGGTGTATGAAAAGCTGCGTTCCCGCTGCAGACAAGATCCATGGGAGAGGAGATCGTCTCCAGAGGTCGTGCTCCCAAAGATCACAAACGCAGCTGGCTGGAACCGATCTAATTTAACTGCCAAATTAAACATGGTTGCTGCCTTGGGGACCCCTCCCCCATAGGAGGGAGGTAAAGCTGTCATGTTTCTCAAAACATATATATATATATACATGGTAGAGTTGAAACAAGAGCACAGAAGTTAATTATTTCCCCAAAGTGCCTTTGTTTTGCATGTGGAACAGTCCGTATTCTGAGCCAAAACTGAGGAAGGGGGAAGATGCGTTCGTTAAATGTGGACCCTACTCCCCCCACGCTCCACAGGCTGGAGAGGAGACAAAACCCACTTTTCTGCCAAGTGCTGGAGGACCTTAAGTGCAACTGCATTGCTCTGCTTCCCAGAGGGAACCAAGAAATTAAGTCGCTACAAAATTATGCACATTCTTAAGGTGAAACTGAATTAAAATGAGACCTCCAAATCAAATAAAAACCCAAAGTAAGGCTGCAAAAATGAACGAGTCTCTCCAAAGGCTCTCTGAAGTCCTTGTCAAGATGATCAGAATAGGCAATAACGAACAAAGGAACCTCAGTTCATGGATTATGCCCAAAAAATTATTGACATGCAAAAATGTAATGAGAAAGCAAAGGGCAAGTGGGAAAGGACGGTTTACAAGAAGCAATGACAAAACTAGCTAGAAGTGCAGCACTTAATGGATAAAGTGGTTCATCGGGGAAAAGTAATTTATAAGCAGCAGAGGGAAAGATGGCAAAACCCTCCCCGTATTCTCCGCTTCTCTGAGCCGAAGCATTTTCAAACAAGTGCAGAGAACAGATGTTGTCACGATGCCTGGTGACTCAGAGCAGAGAGCCAAGGGGTTCCCAGCCCGGGTGCTAACGGAAAAGCTTCTCATTAGCTGGGACCTGCAGGCACAGCCAGCTGTGGGCACAGCTGGAGCCCAGCCCCCTCCCACATCCACTGCTGGGCAGCAGCAGGTTGGCACAGCAACCCCGTAAAGATGCTTGGGCAATGAGAGGCGCCCGCTACGGAAATGTGTGAAACAACTGGTTTTGGAGATGCTGGTGTACAGAGAAGACTTACAGTCTGGGGAAATAAAAAAAAAAAGTTGTCGCACGCAATCGAGAGGTTAAATCATCATGAAATGCTTTCCCTCCAGAGCAGCAAACTCTTTGTGCAAAGGCAACTATGATCTCAGCCTACTTCTGGCAACTTGAAAACATCCAGCTGTAATAAAAGGAACACAAATATCTTGCTTAAAAACTATAACCTTTGCATAGTCATTACAGGCTACATAAAATCTGTGGGAGGCATGCCAGCAAAGTACAAAACAGTACTAAAACCGTCACGTTTATGTACACAGATAGATCAGTGGATTCAGCTAAAGGATTTCCAAGCAGTTCTATTAATAAGCCTTTAATACAGGGTTATTTGGTTTTGGATGGCATCATTAAGTGTTATTACACAGGACTGTAATACCAATTTAACAGCATTATTCGATTCATGAAACGCGCCCAGGCAGTTAATAAATAGAGCTGAGACCAGGAGAAAGGCGCAATGAGGAGAGCGGATGGCACCACGGATGGAAGGACCCTGCTCAAGGATGCAACGCGTGGGAGTAAACAGATAACACAACTCCTCAACTGCATCCCCAACACCTCCAGGCGCTCCTGCCGCACCCCATCCTTCAGTGCTTACCCTATCAACCACATTTTCCAAAACATGTTAAAAGGAAAAACCTATCACACATATTCCCTCAACCCCAGCTTTAGTTTTCATGTTCTTCCTCTTGTCTAAATTAGCAGCCAGCAACATCTCATTTTAAAATAAAAAGTATTTATGAAATTTTTAAAGCGCATCTGGGTGCAAGCGATTACCATCTAAATGAAGCAAAGTTACATTGGTTGTGTGGATTTAAACAGAGCCTGCCTCTATTCATGGTCCTCCTGCACTGCAATAGGTCTCCAGCTTGCCAGTCATGGCAAACATGAGAGAAGCTGCAAGAAAAGTCCGAGAAAATAAAGAGAAGGGGAGCCCAAAGGACAGGAAGGGGATTTCATCCACCCTTGCCATCGAGGGCAGCCGCCGGGACAGCCCAGCTCAGCACAACACTCAAGCTACCGTAAACCACCAAAATTTGTCTTACTTCAATCCTTTTTTTCCAATTCCCCCATACTTGATAAGAGAATATTCCAGCTTGGTCTCCCATTTGGTGTTAGAGCTGGCCAGCATTCAGCACAAGCCACACGGGAATATATTCTAATGTAAGGGCATACTGTATTGATCCAGGTCCATGCCTTGTCTTAGAAGGTGGCTGCCCAGTGAGAGGGAATTACTGAAAGCTCCATTTCTCATATTTTAGGGCAGAACCACCTTTCAAGATGACATTAGGATTTCCTGTTTAGCATTTTAATTTTATTTCATTTTAAAAATAACGTTTCTTTGGAAAAGTCTCAGGAAAAACCTTGCAAATCCCATTTCTGCTAGTGTGTCATTAAGCAGGCTGATCTGAGGAAAAATGTTGCCCAGATCGAGTCCCCTGTAATGTAATAAATTGGCAATTTACTGTAGCATGGTATAATTGCTTGTGACAAAGTGCTTCCATGTGTCAGCATCTAATGCTGCTTCCCAGGACAATTGATTTTAGAGAACCTGCGTTTATGTAACAGTAGGATACAATGGCTTTCCCTCTGCTATTCAAACACGCCAGAATTTTCTCTGGTCTCTTACATACTGATTTTTGCATAAAATAAATCAAGAACTTGCTTTGTCATTTAGGCATTTTATGTAACCATGCAGTTGCTACAGCAGATCCCTGTGGGAGAAATACAACACAACTCTGCGCCCGGTGAAATAAGCTGATTTTTCTCTTGCCTGCCGTGGAGTTGCACAGAAAGATCCATTAGGTTTCGATATCGCTGCAGGGCAATTATTTTTTTCCAGGGCACTCTTTGGTGATGCCCTGGTCACTGTGGAACATCTTTGCTTCGCTTGGACATTGAGCACAGCTGCTGATGCCTGTTCTAAAAAGCCAAGCTACTAAACATCAACCCCCTCCAGTCTCTGCACCAAACCTCCCCAAACCACTGAGGTTGCAAACAAAAATGCTTCCGTAGACCCGCAGCTTCCAAATCCATCAGGACTTGAAGCGCTAGCCCTTTCCTGAGCTGCACCCCAAATTTGGATGTAATAAGTAAATGACGCAAAATTCATAAGCCCTTCAGTTTTTGTTTTGTTTCTTTTTAAGTAGTCAGATTACTTCAAATTACCTTTATCACGCTCATGTGAGGTCTCATTTCAGGTTGCTCCACCCCGTAACTTCTTCCACCCAGGTGCTGTATGGTCTCTGCTCTGCACCAGATTCCTTTCCCACTCACATTTCAGCCTCCCCAGACATGAACACAGTCAATATCAGCAAAACACCCCAGGCCAGGCTGGACAGGGCTCTGAGCAACCTGAGCTGCTGAGATGTCCCTGTCATGGCAGGGGGGGCACTGGGGGGGGCTGGGAAGGGCCCTCCAACCCAAACCATGCTATAATTCTATGAAAACCAAGTTCTTTTTGATTGCAAGATGTTCAGATCCCAGATACAGCCCTCCTGGGTCCAGCTTGGGTTTGGAAACCGACTGCCACCACCTTGCATTTCTCATGCCCAGCTCCCTACTCCCAATTTCCTCCTTCTTTAATTATTACTTAAATATTGGAGCTCAGTGAGGATTTCACAGCCACTCCGGCACCATGATGGGAAAAGCCCAACGATGACCATGTTAAAACTTAGATGAGCACATAACTAAGTTAAAAGTTAGACACATCCACCAGTGTAGGATCCAATCAATACTCCTTCTGTAAAAGACAACCAAGGATGTGAGAACCACCTTCGCTTGGGTGGGAAATAGTTCTTCAACTTCTTGGCCTGAAGGCTGCGATGCCATCTGCTGGCAGAGGATTTGGGGTCCTTCACATACCCCCAAAATTGAGCACCTATGGGAAAGCAGATTGTTCCTGGCCCAAGACAGATCTAAACATTTTAAAGGCATTTTAAAGACACACACAGGAGCAAAATCACAGCTGGTGGATCAGAGGTTACACAAGGATGCCTGAGAGTTTGGGGGTTTTAAATTCCCCCAGCTCTATTATTGCTGAAGATACTTCCTTTTAGCATTTCAGATGTACAGACTTCATCAAAAAGGCCACCAGCCTTGCAGTGAAAAGCATAAGACATCCACAACCTGGCTTGCTTTTTTTTTTAATCTTTTCAGTTATTCACTCCCTGTGTTACCAGTGCGGTTCAGTCATCCGATGCTCCCAAACTGCCTTTTCCATGATGAATTCATGTTTTGACAGGTTTAAAATTTGAAAGTCCAACCCTTCAACAAAGAGCAGCAAATAAAATCAATGGCAAGCACAGTGTATTGAAAAGACCACAGCTTAATTAAAAAAAGACACTGAATTCAGTAATTTTCGTGTTCCAGAGAAAAAGCAGTCAATTCCCAAGAAAGATCTCATTGCCACTGCCAGAGGTTTGTTTTAAAAGGATGCTTAAATAGTGCTGTTGGCAGCCTCCCATTGCCCAAAGTCTTTGCTTGTTCCTGATAAACAATAAGGAGAAAAAAAAAAAACAAAAAAAAAAAAAACCAGAACTAACCACAGCAAGCTCACAATCCACACTTGAATATTCCAGTCTGTTGTTCTCTCTTATTGCAGTATCTGCCTTTGACAACTCTCTCTGCTTTTAGTTAAACGTCACTAATGCATCAGGTTTTGCCACCAGCAGAGAGACAAACCACCAGCAAACAGGCTCCTCTGGGACTCACAACTTACACACACAAGAGAGATGGGTTGCCAACAAGGTTTAGTCTAACTTCAAAATTTCAGGTCATAATCTTGCTTTAAATACACAACATCTGCATAAAATGCATTACTCACAGCTGTATATATGGTTATGCAGATTTACTAAACTTAATTTGATAACAATAAGCAAGATAGGTGTGATTTCATTATTTCTATCCCCTTGACTTCCAAAATTTAAGAATTTATTAAAATATACTTTGTCTTGGATTAAGATACGCATACAATCTGGCAAACTCAGTTTCATCCATTTGAGTGGTGAGGTTCAAAATGCATCTGGCCTAGCATTTAACTGCAGAAAAATACAATTTTTTGCTCGTTTTGATTAAAAAAAAATCTGATGTTTCTTTGCAGTCACAAAATGAGAAGCATGATCATATCACATAAATGGGTCTTAAAAGATAGCCAGAGTAGAAACCTCAAAGTGATGAATAGTCACACTGACTTCTGCCTCAACTTGTGGAGAGCATGAAGAAAGCATCATGGGAAATGAAAATGTTTATGTGAATTACCTAAATACATTCAAAAGGGGACTTATTCTGCTGAATATTGAAATTCATTTTCTATCAGAAGGTGACACAAAATATATCCAGACAGCAATCTTCTGTTGAGCATGGGAACATCATATTAGCCTCATTAGAGCTGCAAAATTAACTTGGAATCTTGCCGATATGACAGGTTTGCTGCTCAGCCCATGGGATTTGGGAAAAAGCAACCTGAGCTGGTGAAGAGGGTCCCTGCTCATGGCAGGGGGGGCACCGGGGGAGCTGGGAAGGTCCCTTCAACACAAACCATCTGCAATTCCATGATTCTAAGTAGCCTGCACAATTGCAGCCAGACCTGCACCCACACCCCAACCTGAGATCTTCACCCCAACCATCAGCTCTGCTCGCTCGGCACGGTGCTCCCAGCACTGCAAACACATCGTGCCACGGCCCTTGGGTTCACACTTGTTGTGGCAGCTTTGGGGCATTCCCACACAGCCGCACAGTAAGTTTGGGGAAAAAACAGGATTTTCTTTCTTTCTGTGTGTTTGTTGCACAGGAAAATCAAGGAGCAGGGGCCAGGGAGAGCCTCTCTCTACTCATTGCAGACAAACACTGCCCACCCTCCCAACTAGCATTTCCTTACGGGGGAGAAATTTGGCAGCCCCCTGTCTTTCTCCTCCACTTGCAGCTCCAGGCAGCCTGTGGGCTTTTTCACAATAAGCCTTTAATTTCATTTCCATGGACAATATCAAGACAAACTGATGCAATAGGACACAAAAGCCCCCAAACTGCACCCAATTTTGGGTGGTCAGGAGTGGTGAAGCCCCAGGGGGTTCAGGGTGCAGATGCCAATCCCACCTCTCCCCTCCATCTTTCCCCATTATAACCCACTAACGAGGCTTCACATGAGCAAGATGGAAAATGATTTACACAGCTCCTACACCTGTCTATTATTCATTGCCTTATTGGATCGAGGGTTATACAACTCCATAGCCTTGGGTAGCTTACAATACAATAATAAAATACAATAATCTCTGTAAAGTAGTTTTCCTGTCTCACATCCCAAGGCACTGTACAAATAAGATTTAAGAGATAAAGTCCATCCCAGTTTTATGATGAGAACATGCACTAAACCAAGACTGAAAATAGAAACATGACACCCAGCCGTATGTTACTCTAAGTCTACACGGAGCACGGATTGAGCTGTGTTTTAAAATGTATTTAAAGTCTTCTTTTCCCTATCCCTTTGTCTTTACATATGGAAAATTTAGGAACCTGCCATAACCAGCATGAGATTGCACAAACACATGGACAACGCGAAGCTGCTCAAACCTGGCGACACTCCAACCCGTACAAATAAATTCTTCAAAAGTTGTCGCTCAAGTCTCAGAGGACAGAGGGGATAGATAGGAAGACAGCTAACATGCTAACTAGAAAAAATAGCTTTATTGAATTGATCTCTATTAAAGAGAAAATGACACCTCAAGGACAGCATACATGCAGCACTGTCTATGGCAGGGCTTTTTTTCAGAATTAACCTTAACCAGTTCTGAAATGCACAACTTTGAGTGTCCTTGACCAGACTCACGGTGTTTTGATGCCACCATACAGATCAGCAGGAAAAAAAAACCCAGTCAATTAAATTGTTAAGGCTTAAAAGTTCATTTGTGGGTTATGATGGGTTTCTTTTGCAGGAGACCAGACCGAAGAAACAGTAGTAAAAACACTCAACCTGCAGTGGGAAATTAGCTCCAGTCTTAAGGGCAATAGCAATACAAACATCAGTCTTGCAGATCCGTATCTGTCGGGATATTTAGACAGGGCTCTTCCCCAGAGAAATAAATCACACAATCACACCACGAGGGTAAAGATACAAATGATAGTATGAGAGGTTGAGGGCAGTAAGCGATCAAAGTCAGCACAAGTAACTCCAGCACACAGAGTAGCACATTATTCAGCAGAGCCCATAATTTATCTTTCTTTCCTCTGGCAATAGCCCATTTTCATGATACTTGATAGAAACAGTTTTATTTGAGAAACACACATCTTTCAAACGGTCTGAAATTGGACTAGGTGTCCAAACTAGAGAATGAAGAGCTGAGTCAATACTATCCTACTGAAAATTAATCTCAAAAAAAATCATTAATGTGCAAGACAAAATACATAAGAACTGGGCTGGTTTCACTGTTTTTCACAAAAATGCTGCACTACAGTTTCCAACATAGGTTATTTATTTTCAGGCTGAACTTAATGTCATGTTAGATTTTAAACATAATGCAAAAATAACACATGTGTGAAAACTCTGTTCACCCGGTGCCTCAAACACATTTTCATCACCACAGAGAAGTGTTTTCTATCTATCATCGTCACCTCCACGGGACAGGTTCAATGGCTTGTGTAGCAAGTTTACGTAATTAAGGGTGAAAGAATTGGAAGTACATTTCTTTTGGAGAAAGGAGAAACTACTACCTCTCAGTGTGGAGATGCACATCCCATCTCCCAAACAGCAATGGCTGAAAAACTAAAAGCTTTTGTCATTTATCCCACTCTCCTTACGCTGTTCACTGCATTTTTTTTTTTTAAATATCTATGCCTTTACTGACATGGCCACACTGTAAACCAGGTTGCTAAAGTGATCCAGACCAAAGATAACCATAAAAATAAAGAATAAGGAACAGGAGGCCAGTTCAAGCCACTGGGCAAGATGCTCTTCATCACGCATCACCGCACCTCCGAGTTGCAAAGCTTTTGTAAAGTGGGACCCAAAGGGACCGGGCTGGGGTGAGGGGAGAGGACTGCTTTGCCAAGAGTATCCTCTGCCACATTTTCCAGCACTTCCAGCAGAGCAAAACCCACCGCCAAGCCCTGAGCATTTTGCATGAGATCTGCAGAGCACCCCAAGCTGCATTCAGTCCCTCTCCCCACCTCCAAGGGGATGTGTATTTAGGATAAACTCACATTTCCAACTCTATAAAATCAGGTTCAAGCAAAGCTAGCAGAAAACAGATTGGATTTGAAAAGAGTCTTTTTCCACAGACTCCGATACAGGAGACTGAAATGGAAATAACAAAATCAGCAGCTTTCATTGCACTCACAGGATTTGACTTATGTTGCAGCTTTATTCCATACATTGCTCAGAAATACGTTTAAATACAACTTAGTATTGCATTGCTGAGCTAACTGAGCAAGAAAAAAAGAGAGCCAAGCACATAATCAGAGCTGCAATGCATGTTGGTATTGAACCACTGAGAGCAATTTAAAGATTGATATTTACTTCTGTCACTATATAAATTACATCTTGGGAGCAAAAAAGAAAATAGGAGACATCGTAATAAAATAGCATTTTGTTGTGACTACTTCATTACCTTTAGAGGTGAAAAAAGCCAGAGAGCCATGTTTTATTTTCTGTTTTATAATTGTACTTTTTTGTTTAAAAAAAGAGACATTTCAAAAATCAGTCAATACACCTAAGAGCTATTCCTTTCCTACAGTGATTTTCCTTTTAATAGCATTCGCAAACATTACCCTCATGACCAGCTGCAGGAACATAGCATGGTAATGCTCCTGCTATTCTCTTTAAATGGCAAGGTTATCTTTGGTCTGTGCTCTCCAAATTCAGCAAACCAACAATAAACAGCAGACCAAGTAATCTAGTGTTACTACAGACTCATCCTTGTGCTTCTGCTGAACATTATTTTTCAGGGTTTTTAGAAATTATGGGAAATCAAATATCAACTAATATATTTAAACCCAAATACAAGCCTGGTTTGGCTCTGAGTCACCTTCAGAGCAAAAAGTCTCCATTCCAAAATCACTTTAAAAATCACGTGGCATCGTCTCGGGTAGCTTTTCACATTAGTTATTTGACAGTAATAACACAGTCGAATATATTTGCCCAAAGAGGTCTTAACAGAGTCCCCAGGCAGCTGGGACAGTCCAGGAGAAGCATTGATGGTGGGTGGAGGTGATGGGCAAAGGGCTCCTGGTGCCCCCTCCTCACCAGCTCTCTTGCCCCTCTCCCCAGGCAGCTCTGTCAGCTGGGATCAGGGCTGGGATGTTCCTCATTTTACTCTGGTTTGGGATGTTTTTTTCCCCTTTACCTGCCTCCAGAAGAAGTTAAGAGTATCCAAGGACTAGGAACAACACTCCACACAACATGACTGTTGCACAGGGCTTAGAGATGAGGTGGTTACAAGCAGAGAGCAAGGCCAAGTGGGATGCTCACATTTTGCACTTCCATCAACCTGTTTCTGATGGATAAGGACTTGCAAATGTTAGGCTCATCTTCGGGAGAATATGTTGAAAATTAGGTTCAGAGAGGATGAATCTCATCAACCAGCACTTGCTTGTAGCAAGTAGCACAGAATGAATTTTTCTCCACTTTTCTGTAGCCACATGTCAGTGAACATACCAGTGCCATCTGCTCCATCACACACGTTTGTAATGGACCAGGAACCCATTTCCACAAGCACTGCTTGTGGGGTTTTTGAGTTTGAAAAGGAAGGAGACAGGAGAACCGCCTGTCACAAAGCACATGGTTGACCTTGGACCACCTCCAGCTGTGGCAGGTATGCAGCCCTCACTTCTTCATAAAACCAGCATCTAATGGCAAAACTGAGTGTCCGTGAGGCTTCCCTCGAGTTCTCACTGCAAATACTTTCAGTTTTCCAATTTTTATAATACTCTAATTTTAGACAACCCAAATTATCTGTTTTTAATAACTTCTGCCACAGTCCTGTTTCCCATCTCAAACCCAAGCCCTACTAACAAACAGAGCTACCAAAGTCACAACATTACCACTTTCAAACCATCATTCCGTGGTTGACTACAGGCCATCGACCTTTGCACAAATCAGGACAAAACTGCGCAACTACAGTTGAGTGCATGTGAAATATCACCTTCCAGTTCTGCATCTGAAGCAGGATCTCTCACCCATACAAAGTCCCCCCAGCAACTCCAGTTCACTTGTTCGTTCGGACCAACATTTATGCTACCGCATCCTCTGATGTGTTTCCTCTCTTCTCTGCCACATCAGGGTTTCCCAGAATTTAAGTTATCACTGCAAAGGGTCACACTGAGCAGAGGTGAAGATTCACCAGGCAATCTAGAAAGCGATGTCCTCTGCTCTAGAATATTCATTTAACACAAAATGATTTTTTTTTTAAATTGTGTAATTCTGTAACTCCACAACACAATCCTGCCTCCTAAAAATCTGTCCAATAAAACCACTTGTATGAACTGTCCCCAGGCTGAAAGAGGGAGCAAGTGAGAAAATCTATTATATTGGCTACATATATATTACCACACAGGTACAGGCAGCATGCACACCCACACAGCCTTAGGTGAAACAGGCTGTCAGCTCTGGCTAACAGCAGCATCTCAGACATGCTCCAGCTATTCCTTTTGCATAGAAGTTTTAACAGGGCTAAAATACTTCTTTTTCCCTAAGCCAGCTGTCCATCCACGTGCAGCTACCACTCCAGGTAGCAGCATCTTGTAACAAGGCCCAGAGAAGGGAAAATTTACCTGTAACCGCTTGGTTGCAATGCTTAGATTCTAACACTAAAAGTAGAGTTCAGAAGACATTTTTATTACTGCACAAAATAATACAATAAGGGGAGAGTCCTTTTTATTGTACATAACTTCCAGCTGGCTAAATCAGATTTTTAAAACCTAGATTGCTACTGTCAAGAGCATTTTCTGCACAAGATCATGGTCTGTCAGCCCTGTCATGCATACAGGTATTAGCTGTCTCCCTTTCATTTTAAGCTTTTAAGCTGTCTGCTTTGCTTTGCACCTTTCATCTCTCACCTTTGGAAAGATGTACCCAGTATCTCCTGGCACGCCACAGAGATGTGGAGCTGATGTACAGTCCCAAATGCTGGTGAATAAAACCCGAAAATCACAACACCTATCCCACCCCATTTTCTGAGAACTGCCACTTGTACTAAAGCAGAATTAAAGCATCCGTTTGGCAAAAACGGTGAACTATTAATCACAGGCAGTAACAGGAGCTGTCAGACAGGTAACAAAGAGGGGACTATTTGTGTTACTGAAAACGAAGGGAGGGAAAGAAAAATCAATATACTCCTCTAAAATGGGCTCCTTTTCCTAAAATGTTTTTACAGTAGCTTATTCTTAATATTTATCCCCTGGTTAAAGAATCATCGCTCAGCTCATGTGACTGGGTTAAAGGAGCAAACAGCCCTTCAAAGCCCTGCATGGCACCCCAAATCAGGCACCCTGGCCCTTCTCCCACACCCAAGGAGTTTTCAAAGCTATTATATATAATAATAGCATATAATATTATTTTATATATATAAAGATAAACTTAAAATATATACTACTTTAAACAATTCACTTAATTAACATCTATTAAGTACTGAAAATCAAGTTAGTAAACAGGAGTTGCTCTCTCTGCACACAAGTCAGTGATGCTCTGCCCAAGCACTCCTGTGCACATCTCTTGGTTGCTCAGCTGTCAGTCACAATGGGAAAACAAGCAAACAAAAAAGCCTACCAAAAATACCCGGAAAAGGTGTGGGGGAAAGGAATTCCTCCCTACTGCTTGTTGGGACTCACCAGGACACCATACAAGGCTTTACTTTTGTGTTCAGCAATATGTTATTCTTTAAATAGCCTTTTCCTGTCTGAAATCAACGATGCTGCTCACAAAGAAATATTACCCACTGTAAGAAAGTGCAGTGAAACCTGGTCCAGGCTCAGGAACTAAGACACCATCCATGAATGCTGTGTCCTGCCACACACCACCAGTTAACAGGGTGTCTGGGTGATAGCGACCACCTGGATGCACAACAAGACAGCAAAATATTTCCAGCTTCACTTCAATGGTAATGTTTCTATGGAAAGGAGCCCTCGATGCCCCTTTTCTGGGGAGAAAAGCTGGAGGAGAGGGACACAGCTTGGTGCCTGGGAGGCATCACAGCTGGGAGAGCAGAGATTAAACAGCAAAGACTGTTTTATAAATACAGTGTGGTTTTAGCAGCTGCTCCAGGCAGGTCTGTGCTGGCAGAACGGGAGCCAGGGGCTGCAGGGGTGGACATGGGGACCAGAGGGGACACCTGGGGGTGATGTCAGGGCTGACAATTTTTAGTAGAAGATACAGGATGGAGGGGAAAAGGAGAAGATAGATATTGACTCAACTTCACAGTTTTTAATTAAAATGAGAATACAGTTGTTCAGTGCTCAAGTCATTTAACACAGGTAATTAAGCTATTTGGTCTTACCAAGCAAATGAGCAACTGTCACAGCAATTCCAGATTTTGGTCTGCTGGGTTACTCCTGCGCTTTAGCTCAGTGATCAGAAGACTTATGTTTGTAATATAGAAGCCCTTGCAAAAATCTGACCTACGGGAACATGAAGATTACAAGTTATTTTAACAGTAGAATGATTGTTATCTGATAGGGACATATCTTCATTGCCAAAATTATGTAGGGAAAAAAAGGCTTCCAGACATCTTAATAATGGCACTATTTACAATCTTTTTTTGTAGTACCAGAAGTATTTTAAACAGTTACAGCGTTGCCCTCTGTCACTTTAATGAAAGCCAAGAGCTTTTTACAAAGCCAATGGAACAGCAAGATGCTAGATACTATAGAAAAGAAGCTGCAATAGTAGGAGATTACTGATATTATTGTGTCAGTGCCTAAGGGCTGAGATCTGAAAGGTGTGCTCCACTGTGCTAGGTGTTATACAAATACATCAAAACAAACTTACTGTGAGAAAGCTAAAACTGAAAGTGAAATATTGGGGTGAACCATACTGGTTTTCGGTTTGAGGTACAAAGCAACTGTGAGGGTAACTTTTTGGTGTCACAAGATAGTGACAATTGAACAACTTAGGGGGTTTATAGGCTTTCTAGAAAAGGTATAAATGGGAGGGGGAAGAGCAGTGATTTAGGAACATACATTCATAGAATCATTTTGGTTGGAAAAAAATCTTTAAGATTGAGTCCAACCATTAACCCAGCATTGCCAAGTCCACCTGTAAACCATGTCCTGAGAACTTCATCTTCGTCTGTCCAACCCTCCAGGGATGGTGACTCCAGCACTGCCCTGGGCAGCCTGTTCCAATGCCCCACAGCCCTTTGGGGAAGAAATTGTTCCCAGAATCCAATCCAAATCTTGGCTGAAATCAGCCCCTCTTCACCAGAGCACTGCACAGTCTTCAGACACAAGTGTCTAAGAGCTGGATGGGGTGAGCACAAAAATGCAAATCAGCATGTTCAGATGAGGCTGCACTCATTTGGCTATTTTTAGTTCCAGAGAGCACTTTAAACCCCCACGGGATTCAGCATAACACACCAGTGATCTTTCAAACCGGCTCGGTCACTTCAGGTTATCAACAACAGCCGATGGCCCCGCAGGACCCCAGCCGGCACAGGAACCCGTGGGGCTCTCCTCCAACACCTCACCTTTAGCTCCTACCTCACCCAATCAGCAGGGCCTTCCCCAGCCTCACACATTTAACGGGAAAGCTGATCTCGACTGGTTGTCAACACACCTTCTCCTGATGGCATCAGCCCAACCGGTCATCAGCCCTGAAGCCGTTTATTGACACAGGGCAGGGCTGGCACGTGGCTTGCCCGGGGCTGGAGGGTGCGCTGTGTGATGGACACTGTGTGCAGAGCATCCCCAGGTGCCACCATCCCAGCACGGGGTCGATGGCCTCGTATCCCCCACCCAGCCCCACTGCAATTGCAACCACCCAAGAAGAGGAGCAGGAGTGTGGTGGGGTCAGTTCGGTCTCATTTTCATCTGAAAAAAAATCTTAGTCCTCTTTGGTAGTTTTGTGTTTGGTTTGAGATATCACTTCTCCACGCAGCAAAGGCCTTGGGGAACCTTTGGTATTATCAGAAAATATTTTAAAAATCTGCTTTTCCTGTATTATCCCAACCTATTAACATTTATCTCTAAGGAGAAAAAAAAAACAAAAAAAACACAGAAGTTCATGCCTTGAAGTCCTTTCCTATAATGACATTTGGACATAGGAAAGCTTGTTGCTTAAGACAGACACTTTTAAGAAACTATTTCAAGTTAATACTAACAGAACAGAAAACCCTGCTTTAAAGGCACACCAGGACAGGCTCTGCTCCCACCTTTTCAGTGACAAGTCAGTCAGCACCACCGTTTCTTCATCCCTCACTGTTTTAGATTGAGGAATTTGAACCATTAAAGAATTTCAGGTAAATTCCTGGTGCCTTGAGAGAGTCTTCACTTTCCTCACTCCCTCCCCTCCTGCCCCCTTAACATCCTCAGACACCCAGGAATAAAATCCCAGAATTAGGAGCAGAAAACTAGAGTAAAATGATCATTAATGCCCAGTTAACCAGCAACAAGGATCAGCCGAACATCGGTTTATCTGAGGAAACCAGCCCCATCTGCTGCCCTTGCTCCTGCCCCAACACGAGCAGAGCTCAGGACAGTGACATTCATCTCACACCAGAGGATCATTAGCTCATCCAAACCGTGTTTTAAAGTGGGTAGAGGTAGAACAAGACTCTCTGGAATATCCAGCCCAAGTGAAGCTGGCAGTGATTTACAGCTGTGAAAAAGCAGCAGCTGAGCTGTGAGCAAACTCCTAAGTTGCTGAGGTGGGTTTAATTGTTCATCCCAACGGAGGCGCTCAAAGAGGTCTGGCTGAGGCACCACACGTGATACAGCGAGCCCCAAACCAGAACAAAAAGGACAAACCCACCCCAAATCAGGAGACTAGCATTTCGAATCGCTGTATAAGCAAACCTTGCCTATGAAAGAAGAACTACACAAAACCTGATGCAAGTTCTACATCTTCAGCAAGTTGGTTGATTTATTCATTATTCAGAACTGGGGAGGCAAGGGCTTTATAACAACAATTACGTGCTTTTTTTTTTTTTTTACTTTTTCTCCCCACATTCTGCAAATGCATCTGCTGAATCCACAGCTGCACGTGTTGCCATCCATGGAAATGCCAATATTAAGTGATTTGCAAGCGCTGGTGATGCTACAATTTGTTATAACTCAATGTTAAAGGGGAAAACACACAATGAAAGCACACAAGGAAAGCAGCAAGCAGAAGTCAAATAATACTGCGTATTTTAAAAGCACTGGTCCGCAGGTCTTCACTGAGCCTTCCTGCTCCCCTGTGCCATATTGGAGCTGCAGAAGAGCACAGGGGTTAGCACAGAAACCAGAGAGTGGAGAGAAGGGGTGGCTGCTGTGCAGGGACATGATCTGACTGTAAGGGCCATCAATCGACCTTCGTACACAATCGATGATGCTGCTTAATGACTCTGGGGTCCTCTGCAAGGGGGAATTTCATTAATGGTTGGCACGTTACAACCACAGCCAGCACAGCCCTGAGGTGAAGTGCAGAACCAAGGAACCCAGGCAGCAGCCACAGGTTTGGGAGGCTTAACATGAAGAAAGCCTTTCCACAGCAAGGAGCCCACATTTTGGGTTCAATGGGCCACGTTTTGGGCTCCACAGGGGCTGCCTCTCAGGTTCCTGTTGCAAGGGATTTGTGGGTCATGGTGTGTCCTATGATGTCCCCTTTGGGTGCCTGAGGGACAGGGGCTGCTTGGACACCAATGCCACCCATGAGACATACAAGCAGATGTATCCAAGATGCAGGACTGCCCTTTGGTTAGCACTTACAGGCATACACAAAAAAAAAAATACAGTATTTCATAGCAGACCTGTGTGGTGATTCCACTGTGACAGACATTTAGTGAACGTGAAGAACCTAGATTTAAAAAAAAAGGTAAATACTTTCTCCTTTACTGCTCCTGGCTTGTACTCCTCACCCACCTCCCCTCCTGCAAGCGCATCCTGAGAGAAACAGCGAGAAACATGATGGGCAGATGACATTAAATCGATATCATCCACTAGTACGGAAGAGGCAAGACGAGAAATCAGCTGTCACAAAAAGCTTGCAACTTGCCACAGCAGCACATACAGGGATGTCTTAAGACTATATTGCTTCTCCTCAGCAAATTCAATAACATTATTTTCCCCTCCTCTCTCGTTATGCATTTTGTCCTACCTGCATTGCTTTGGAGTTTCAAGGACAGCAATGCCTCTGTAACACAAACTATTTTTTTGATCACACATTTCAAAACATTAACCAGACTAATAACAGTCCTTATTTCAGCCAAATCGACTTCTGAGTTACAGAAGTGAAGATCCATAAACCTACCAGTATATTCCCACTATTTGAGCACCTAGAAATTATCATTTTCTCATATTTTCGTTCCAGAGACCACATTGTAATTTACATCTTGAAAATATCTTTATTCCAAGCTCTCTCTTAACAGAATTCTTATTTGACAAGTTGTCCATCAAAAGGTGTTTTCAGCTGCAGTGATGTTGTGAGTCACACAGCAACCCAGAGATCCCGACCCGTACGTGTTTGTTTCTTGGTCTTGTCAATGAGCAACCAGCTCATTCCATGATCTGTAAAAATGCCTTCTCGGGAAGGCAAAACATTTTTTTGAGACTGCTTGGAAGTAAAGCTCTTTTTAACCAAGATATAGCAAATAAAATTCTTCCTTGCTCCTTCCTATCATTGCTCAGTTTTGATTTTATTCTCTAAAAATTAGCTGATATCTAGGCAGTGTCAAAATGACTAAACTGAACATGCTGTGACACATCCCTGGGACATTTGTTCTGTGAAGGGAGGGAAAAAACCAAAACAAAAACAACCAACACCTTTTACATTGAAGTCAAATACACTGATCGTAAGTTTAACCTAGACTGAGGAAAATCTGACAGCCTTCAAGAAATATTAACCAATTATGGGCTGAAAGACAAGGCACTTGAGCGTTGTACACCCTTTATCTGAGGTTTAAAAAGTTAAAATAAGGTTTAAGTCAAAGTGTCTTACCTGGATAGAAAAGGGAATCTCCCCATTTAGTTAATTAGAGGTAGGAACAGGCGAGTTATTGATACAATAGCCTGGTTTTTAAGTGTGAAACTCTGAGGGCTGGTGCTTGTCCCCACATTTATTATAGTGTAGGTGACATAAGGAAAAAAACATATACACATACACGTATCACTGAAACATTCAGATAGCCACGAATATCAAATGCTAAACTTTTAAAGCTTAAATAAAAAGCAGCTATATTTTCTTCTTTATTGACCTGGAAGTTTCCAGAGTGAATTTAGTTCCCAGAGGTTTGATTAGAATAATTGGACACAAAACCCCTTTGAAGCTGCTGACAATCTCTGGCTCAAGAAAATAAGAGATCGGATGTATGTAAAATTCACCGTACTGAATAGTTTCCATTTCTGCATACAGATTGCCTTATTCTTCATTTCTATTGAGTCTGAAAAGAACTGCAGGGAAGAGTGACAGGGATTAGCTTTACAGACAGGACACCTCCTTTGGTAAGCAACAAACAGCTTCATGTGTGTCTCCGAGATTGTCAATTAAGCTGAAGACATTATTGAAAGAATTCACAAAAATTGAAAAGTCATTGTCTCTGCAAGGCTGGTAGGAAGCATCTCGGGTCTCCGAGATGAGCAGCAGCGGTGGGAGGTCACTCAAAATGCTCATTTCTAATCAGTTCCACAAGGCTCATTTGCAGGGGAAAATTCCCATTTTGGTAACTGCACAAAAATGTCACATCTTTCAAGAGAGCCTTATCAGAATAACAACAACAAATAAAATGTCAAATTCTGACACCCTGAAAGTTCATTACAAAGAAAGCTGTATTTCATTACTTTACCTCTCTAATTCTATTAGACCAGCAGAATTGTTTAATCTGGAGCCTGAAAGGATGCAGAGGAAAAAAACCAAACAGAACAAAAAACACACAACACTCATAATACAGCAAGTAATAAAACGGCTTAATGTTGAGAACATGCTCTTAGTACTCCACAACAAAAACTTCCTAGAAAAAAACAACTACTGGTGAATTTGAAATGCTTCCTAACAAGCATTTTTCAAACTCTGGGAAAAATTAGGAATTTTGTCTTCCAGTGGATTGTATCCTTTAACCTTTTATAAGATCATCCTGCTTTTATTTCTCAGTACAAAAATAAGCCTGCAAGAGCAGAATATTGCCTTGCAATAAGCAATTGCCATCACGTCATTAGAGTTGTTCAACAGAGCTATTTATCTCCTGAAACGCATAACAAGGAAACTTTGCGTTTTGGATGGAAATAGAGAGCTTGGTTACCTGATTATACACCACGAAATCCTGCCCTGACCACAACCAGCAGAAACCTCACCTCAGCTTTTGTAGAGCCATGGCTACAGAATTCATCTTGGGTTACGGAGACAGAGGGACAATTGCAAAAGAAAAAAACCTGAATAAAATGTTATTTTATTGGTAATTTTTATCTCTATTTAAGGAAACCTTCATGCTAAACATAGAAGTCCTGTTGTCTAGAGCTTTCCATCAGTTTACATAGGATTAATGGGTTCCCAGTATTTACATAGATAAAGAAAAACACCACAATACCATTGTATATAAAATTACACCGAGGACTCATTTTTGTCTTTTCCACCAAGCCAATAACCCAATTAAACGTCTTTACTCTCTCCACAGTGGAACTGATCCCATGTTTCCCAACAAATTTCAAGTGCAGAAGAATACATTTCTCAGCCTGTGTTTTCATCATTATAAAAGAGGCAAACAAGGCTGTCCCATACAGCTGCATGTCTTGCTAAACCCCTAATTGCTTCTATTACATCAGCAATTCATTAGTATTTGTTTTTCAAAAAACAGAAAAATAGAGAAAAGAGAAACAGACCACAGAGAGCAATAAAGTGTATGTAAGTCCACTTTTCCTGCACGCACAAAACTAATTTGTGCAAATTTTAGTATGATGCTTTTTGACGAATACAATTGCACATCCCTGAGCATCAGCATTGCAGACAGCCATCTGTTCCACCCAAACATGGGAGGCAGTGTTGGCATCACCTGAGCTTCTTCCATCTTGTTTAGAAACAGAACAAGTGGTTTAACACGTTTATGAAAATGTAAGTTAAATAAGATTAGAAAAGACAAACCTAGCAGAAAAATATCAGCTCATCATAATATACCCAGAAGCCTCAAAAAATGAAATTGAGGCCACCATCCTGCGCTGGCAGCAGTTCAGCAGGGTCAGGCCAAACTCATAGAATGGTTTGTGTTGAAG
>VWYH01000592.1:0-33847 GCA_013399365.1 Pampusana beccarii
CATGTTTTTCAGGAAAAAAAGCAGAATACTTTCACTGTTTTTGGAAAAAAATTATAACACTATTAAGTAAGATATGAAGAATAGAGTGTACATACCTAAACTAAACAGCACTAGGAATTTGAGACATACAAATTCTCGTAGATCAAACTGCAGGGAACGAAGCTTTGCTACTAGTTCTTGTGCATGGCTCATAAGGTTGTTGAGGGTGGCTCCAGCTTGGGATACTATTATGGAATAATCCACCTGTAAAAGAGAATTGTATTTCTGTCTGGTTGTCATGCCTGCAGAACCACTTCAGGACGTTTCAAGCAATTGCATACAACCGGGATACTCCTAGATAAAAGAATCACTCTCAATTTAATGATGTTATGAAGTCAAAATGATTTTATATATAAACCCATTTTAGCACAACAGTATATATTGAAAATATTATTAAACCATGTATATTAATGGTCTGTCACATCAGTGTGAGTGCTGGTTTGTCTGTATTACCTTTTTTATAAGCTTTATATATGAGAACTGCTTATGACACTGGTAGCTGTAGCTGTGTCCCATATCAGTTTGTTTTATTCACTTGGTGTCTCTTGTTCTTGTAATTGTCTGATCCTGTGAAGAAAAACTGATGAAGTGAGCTTAAAACCTACACTGGCTGTATTATTCCGGAGGGACATAACTGTATTCACAGGAAACAGTCCAATGTCCATAACTTGGCCAGAAAGCTCTATTCAAGCCCAGCAATGTCGGTGTATTCCCACAGGAATGTGTGGGTGGTTTCTGTTCTCCTTAGCTAAACAAAATCCTGGTATTTGTTGGAGCTGGTTCCAGTGGGCTTGTTCTGGCGAGTCCTCCCCGGCAAGGGAAGGAGGAACGGGCAGGTGTGTGACACAGGCCAGCTGCACATGTGGTGTCCCCAGCAGCAGCCGCAGGGCACAAAACCACTTTCTGTCAGGCACAGAAAAAATCAGGAGTGCTTTGGGGGTCTGCTGCCCTAGTCGTGCTGCCCACTTGTTCTCAGGAGAGGCTGTCCTGTCTTTCCAAAGTGAAACTTGGATAAAGAGATCCAACAGAAAGCTGGGATGAATACACCTTGTTAAAAAAGGCAATATTCACAAGCAAAGCATACCTAACGTGATACACAACCCTGAGAGATCCTTGAATGTCAGGCAGCCTCCCCACTGCTTGCAGGCTGAAACTCTTCTGACTAATGCCAGTGCCACTAAGGGGATGTTTCCATGCAGCATGCAGGTGGTTGTACCAACTTCTGCCCCTCTGAATATGTGCACTAGTGACTTTTGCACGCTTTGTCATGGGATGGTGACCCTGGATCCCGTGGGAACGCTGTGATGGAAGGGGAGGCACAGGGACTGGGGATGGTGATGGGGTGAGCTGGCTCCAAAACCAGGCTAGGGGGGGTGAGCCTGGGCAGCTCCAGCGCAGCGACAGCACTGTGGAGTGGGGTGGAACTGGGCTGATCCGAGCAACTGCTTCAGCTGAAATGCCTTCAGCTCAGCCCTGTTTTCCTCCTGTTAGATGTCCCCTACAAGCACCACCGTCCCATGGAAATGGCCAGGTGTGTTGCTTGCCCCTGTGACGAACCACTCCTGGGCAACTGGCTGAGACCTCAATGGCTTATTGACACATTTTCAAAATGCCCTTTCTTGCCTGGCTGCTCTAATATTACCAACACCTTTCTCTTCTAGNCTGGGACTGATCCCTTAAAATCTGTTGTTTTTTTTTTTTTAAATAACTGTTAAGGAACATGTATTTTGAAATATGGTTTTTGATTTTAAAACTACTGAATTCATTTCACTCAAGTATAAACAGCAGTAAAGCAAAAAAAAAAAAAAGAGAGAGAGATTTTAAACCTGACAAAATTTCAGACGGGAAAGATAGATAAACAATTGAAAGGAACTAAAAATAACTTCTCCTCATGTAGACCTTAATATAAACAGTAGGTTACTGACTTTTAATGAGGCATTTTATTTATACGTACTCTCAGTGCTCCCAAGATGTTGACTGAAGGCAACTGTACAAGAAAAATGGAGTTACACTTTTTGTACGGATGTTAAGAATAACACTGCTCCAACTCCATAAAGCATTTAAAGCTCTGCTTATATTTCAATTAAGTCAATGGATTATGCTTAAGTGTCCTTTGAAGTAGGTTTTATTGCTCTCTTTTACATCTGTGAAAACTGAAGTAGTGACATTAAATCATTTACTCAGGGCCAAATAAATCTCTGATAAACCAGGATCCAGTCTTTGGAAATCCCAGCTAAACCACTTTTCATAAACTAGTTTCTAGTTCATTGGTTTATTTCTCTCAATATATATACGTATTTCTTTCTGTGTAAGTATAGATACTTATATAAACAATGAGAAAAAATTGTAACATACCTCAAATACATTTTGCTCTAAGAGCAGTTTTATATAGTGACATGATTCTACTACTTCATATTGAGAAACTGGTCACATAAAAATATCAACTTTCACAACTTAATTTCCCTTTTCTAATTGTTAAGGGGAGTAAAAAGCTCAAAATCCCTTACTGAGGTTCCAGTTTGTGAGGAAAATGTTATTCGTTTCATAATAAGAAGTTAAGATATCTGGATGTCAAGAATATCAGTGGCCTTAGTGCAGCGATTATGCCATAATGGAAAAACCCAGTAGGTACCTGGATTTCCCACCATCCCTCTACTGGAGAGCTCTTGGGCAACCTGCTACGCTTTCAGGTGCATTTAATATTTGCAGCACCAGCAAATTTGTCTGGGAGGCAAGTCCTCATCTGCCACTCACCAAAAGCAGGCTGTATTAAATTTTTATATTTATTGACATTTCATTACCATAATTGACTGCAGTTGGTTCTCTAGTAGAAGGCACAGGGCTGCCTTCTAAGCAGGAGAATTGGTCCTTTGAGTAGGATTTGCAATTAAAAACAACACAGAATGGATTTTTTTTTTAATTGTATAAATATGATGCGTTGAATTTTCAGCTTTAACTGGAGAATACTGGATATGCAGAAGGCTTTTTTCAAGAGCAAGCAAAATTATGAGTCAGTGGAAAGACGACCCCCAAAGGTGTCAATCAGTTTATACAAAATCAAATGTGCATGAAAAAGCCTCCGTTAATGTCTGTTCTGAAAAAGTGGCCACATTAAAGAGTATGCTGTCCTGCTTGCTTGGTTCTGTATGCAAAAATTGATACTGAAAGGTGTATTAATTCTTTTACCTTCTAATTCATTATTAAAAATGCTTTTAAAAGACAAAGATTGAAACAGCCTGAACCTTGAGCAAAATGCTTGATTGCATATGGAAGCCTTAGCATTTACTTTATATTGTACTGTTAATTTTATTTGGTAAAATAAAATCCACAATTGAAATAAATTATTCTTGCTTCCAGATTAATAATATTACATTTGACAGTTGTTTTTGATGTTGAAGGTGGAATGTTGACTGGCATTTTTGAAAACAGAAGCTTTGGTGATGCTTCAATGTTACCTAATTCAGAAGTAAAATGGTTGGCATAAGGTTACAGCTGCACAGACAAATGGATATGTGAATTCCTCATGTACACAGTGTTATCTTGCATTATGAATATGGTAACAATGAAGAAGTAATGGTAGAGGCTGAGCTGGGTTAGCTTGGTACCAAAGTAATGCAGACAGAACAACACTGAATAGTTTATACTGCTGCCTGTTCTTGCCATTCTGGTGCTTAACCTGGCTTGTTTAAGGTTAGTACGGACATCACTATGTATGTTACGCTGCAGGCAGTGCCTAAATATAAAATTAGATACTTGAAATCTCTGCTGCCACCTAACTTTGTGCTTAACGTCCTCACAGCTCCATCTTCCACCAGCC
Organism: Pampusana beccarii; assembly: GCA_013399365.1. Lineage (NCBI taxonomy): Eukaryota > Metazoa > Chordata > Aves > Columbiformes > Columbidae > Pampusana > Pampusana beccarii. Next base: position 3,857 of record VWYH01000592.1, read on the forward strand.
CTTTGGGTGCCAAACTGCCTCTGGGCATGGCTGGGACTACCCAAGTCATGGCAGTGGTAAGTAACTGTGTGTCCAGCTCATGCTACAGCTCTTCTCAGATTTAGGGACTATGTGGCTTTCATCTCCCTAATACAGCAAAAATACCAAAGGTGGGATTGGTAGCAGGCCAGTGGTTGGAGCAACTAACAAATGGGAAATCTGGGGTCAAATCTTCAGTCCAAAGAGGGCATGAAATAAATAAGGCTATGGCCTGGCAATTGAGGCGTCTTTCTGAAGTAAGAAATATTAAGTTTCTTTGGGTAAATCTGGCACACCTTGTGGATATCTTCTTATCATGAGTATTCGGCAGAAGGAGGGTGGACCTTAGCTTGGTTTGGAGAGGACAGATTTGCTTAGTGCTTAACTCTAGGAGCAAACTTACAGCTGAGAATCCCAAGTAGAAAAACTGGCCTAAGTCCCTTGGACAGGGAGCATTTGTGTCATACCTCTCTCCTCAGTGTTTCTCAAGGCTGCCTCTCACAGCAGCACCCAGCTCGCTGCTGGCCACCTCTGCTCCCTGTGTTGCAGTGGCAAGGGCTGGGCAGCTGCAGGCTCTGCGAGAGGGCAGGGCAGTACAGAGGCACTACCAGCGAAGGAGAAGAAATCAAAAACCTGATAGTATTAGTAAGAGAGTCATAACTTAAATGGGACTGCAGAAAGACACAGCAATACTGAGTATTTTTTCTAAATCCTTCTCTTGATATGGCCAAAAGTGACTTAAAAAGTCAAAATCCCTTCAATGTCGGTGAAAGCAAGTTAGGCCAGTGCTGAATGTTTATGAAAATTCTACCTTTAAACAATATATAATAGTAAACTACTTGGAGTTCAGCAGCATTTAGGTATTCAGCTGTCGAATAATCTCTTATCTGATAGAGTGGTAAGAAATAGAAGTCAGTAATTCTACAGGATTTTTCAGAGGTTTCATTTAACACCGTGAGATATTGTTCAAGACAGAACAGCAGACAAACTTTTTTTACAACACGAAACTACACCCCGGGCTAAATAAATGCTGAGGCCGAAGGCCAGAAATGCAGGGAGCACTTCTACTTTTTTGTTCGGCAAATGTTTTAGCATGGTAGTGAATGATTCTTGAGTCCAAATCTCTGGTTTCGCTGGGCTCAGATGGAAACTTCCAGCGGAGTAGGTGGTGGCCTCTGATATCGACTCCTCTCTATGCCCACAAAACAGAGTCTAACATTTGATGGTGGAATCGGGTTCCTTCCTTCTTCTAAAATGAAATTGTTTGATTTCTAGGATATGACAATGGGGTCATATGACGTGTGGAAATGCTGTGTGGAACTGTACCATCCATCTTCAGTGCTTCAGCAAACTTGCAACAGTCTCCAGAACATTGGATTAGAGCAATTTGACGACTTGAAGGCTTTTACCAACCATCACTGAATGACATTCCTTTCAGCCAGGACAGAAGCTGTGCAAACTAGGAATGAAGCCACTGCTGTGGCTGTGTACAGTATCTGTATAATGAGCAAATGTTCTAGCAGACTAAGGTGGGTCAAGTTAATGAAAGATTGATTTCATATTTAATTTAGTAAATTCGATCACTGTGTGTTTGGGGCACAAAGGTGAAGGAGGCAGCGGGTGCCAAAGGGACAGTCCCGCTGCTCCTGCGCTGCTCCGTGCAGCCCTGGCAGCACACTGCCTGCTGCTGGGGGGACGCTGCTCCCCCACCGCTCCCTCCTCCCTTCCAAACTGCACCAACAGGCTGGAGAGTGGCCCGTGACAGTCTGCCCTGCGCTCTGAGGTCCTGAGCCTGTGAGTTGGCTCTAGTGTGTGGCTGTGTGGGTGGATGAGCCTTTCTCTCAGAAGGATGCATTCAGCACAGCGTATAGCAAGCAAGTTCATTTACTGTCACAACCATAATTACTCTTCCACTGCTTCCTGAAATATATGTGTCAGTAGGAACTACAGTGGTTATTAAACTCATTTTGAGCTTTTCATATAATTAATACTTTCATTTAAAACATTTAAAGAAGTATTTGTGTTATGTTTCTAAGCAAGTGAACATGGAAAAAGACTTTGAAGAGGCACCTACGAACAAAATTGAGGAGGACTCAGCATGGACAAAACCAGCAGATATGCTTATATCAGGTTTGGATATATTAATTAAAATTTTCATGACTTATACAGCATAAGATACTTGTCATTTTAACATGATAAACAATAATAGAAGATAATGAATTAAGTTGTCAGTGGACCTTTCCCCTAGGATGATGTTATTGTGCTTGCTAATTAGCTAACATATGCAAATAGTAACACTAAAGTACTGCATTTACTTTGTCTAACTTAGTTTCAGTAAAAATATTACATCAGGACTGGAAAAATCCTATGCCCTGTAGTCGATCATATATAGATTCATTTATAGTAGATATATTTATGTTATAAACCACATAATAATTAAAATATTATTAAGTTTCATGCAGATGGATATTTTAATCAGTACCATTAAATTTTCCCCTCTAGTAATTGTGGCTATTGGGTTCTTCAAATTATTAGCATGAAGACATTAAAGTAATGTACAGAACACAGCTAACCTAGAGTACAGTGGAATCCATTTATTTACCAAAGTGTTGCAAGGCATTTTGTGTTTATTACATAGAGATGAAATTATATGGAATCACTGCTGAGTTTGAATATCCGTAAACCTCATTGCAAGACAGACCATCACGGAAAATTTTTTATGACTGTTTAGGTAACCTCACAAGGGCTATGCCAACTTACACTGTTTCTTCAGGAGCTTTTAACCATGTAAGCTCACTTCTCCTTATTACCCTCTTGTCTTACACAAATTTCTACTCTACTATTTTAAACCCTTTCCCATCAGTGGAAGACTTGATATGCTTGCTTTGAATCCCGTCAGTTTTTCCTTGAGTTGGGTCTCTGAACATCTTGTATCTCATGTTGGGCAAACTTAAAATCAAATATGGGACTTCACATGATTTATATGGAGAAATTAGTTCACTAGTATGGAACTTGTATGGAGGACTAGCAGTCTTGAAGAAATGCTGCCAGACTCCAGGCAAATAGTTTTTGTTATCTTTATGGGAGCAACGTGTACAAAACACAAAAGAAAGGTGTTTCCTGCAAACACAACAGGGTTAACATGAGGGAAATGGAACAGTTCTGGCATGCGAGGATTCGTGTTGAGTGCACTCTTCATGACTTTTTATTGGAACTGGAATTTTAGACTTAAAACCATAGTGCTACAATGGGATCAGTTTGTTCACAGGTGTGTCCATAGCTACTTGGAAGGCTAAAAATGTTTCATCACTATTTGGACAAACCCGAATTGGGCACTTCATGATTATAGCTGAATTTTGATGTGTTTTATCTAGTTTTACTGAGAACATCTAGTTCAGCCCCAAAAAGCAGCTAGCATAATATCTTCATAAGGCATGAAGCACTTTTAACAACTAGCACAACCTTGTTTTCTTTTCCTTTAGGCAGAAACCACTAGAGTGAGGAACTGTGCAAGCCTGGATACAAGAGAACAAATACTACACTGAACAGCAAAGTAATCATTGCTTGACCTCATTTGTATCCACCTTGAATCAAATCCTGTGTTTGTTTGTCTATGTAAGGACTTCTAGATTTGCCCCCAAAATGCCAATATACCTCTTTTCTGCCAGCTACGACTATGAAGTCTCACTGACTGCAATCACATATCTAATGGGGAAAAAGATACACATAGATATATAAATATAAAAATTACTGATTTCCAAGAACGTAAGAAGTAATAACTTTCCATTAGATATCAATTACTTTTCTAAACCTATGACTAGTGTATGTATTTTTAGTCATTTCTTAGAATGAATAAAAAAGCCTGTTTCCTTATCTACTATTTTTGCCAGCTTTCTCTTGTCCTTCGAAGACACTCCTTCCTCCAGCACTCTTTTAACTTTTTGTGCAACAGAGATACTTCTGCAAGAGTGATCTTTCTTTGTGGTACAGTCATCTGCAGCCCAAAGTTTGAAAGTCCAGCTGCCTCTTGAGAACCTTTTCACTGGCAAGTTGATTCATCCTTGAACTTGCAAGTCTGTTCCCTAGACAAACAGATTCTCCAAAGGCCTAAGCAAATACAGCTACATTGGGATAGCAGAAGCCTTCTTCACAAGTGGTAAGTCTAACAGAGGCTACATTTCCATGGAGAAATCCCCAGGGCATGCATTACTACCTTTCAATAAGGCACAGCTGAAAGATCTACAAAGTATCCCATCTAAGGAGAGGTACAAGCCACAAAATTCTGACCTAAATTGAAGTTAAATTTTGATTTGCTTTAAAATGCAACACTGTGAAGATCTTGGTTATCTCTCCTGCTCTTCTCTGGTGGTATGCTTTAGAACACAAATCCAGGTGGAAAGATGTATTTGTTTGACGACTTTAACTGAATCAGTAGCTTCAACTTTCTCAAAAAAATCTGAGATTTAGGCAGGTTTTGGGATGGGCTTTTTGGTCTGAAAGGCTTTGACCAAACTCAGCAGAGGGAAGATTTTGCAACAATGAGTAGTGTATAGGTATGAACAAAATGAGCAACGTGTGTCTAGACAGTTGAGGCTACAATTCATGTGTTGTGTGTTGACTGCTGCGTGAAAATGCATGAAAAATGATATTCTATACAGAGCTTTACTATCTACCCTGTGTGTGCTGGATCTTGGAAGCTGGTAGTGTATTTGGTGTAGAAGATACAAAAGGAAAGTGCTCAAGTTGGAAGAAATATAATTTCTATAATTAGAAATAGTCTCTTAAAATTACATGCCACATGGCAAGCCTACGAAACTTGGTGTGTGGAAAGCATATTGGCAATAATTTACAATTAACCACCACATTGCAAATCACTCCTTAGCTGTTTTCTATTATGAAATTTGGAGAGCTGTAAAGTGCATTTGTGCTACTTTATTTCCTTTTGAAATGGTAATTGCTACTGCTGAGGGGCAGTACTTAGTGCAGAAAATGAAGTGTGCAGCGTAGGGAGGAACTTGTTTCTGAGGAACTGCTGAGGAATTGTAATGATCTGAAAAAAGTGCTTTCTTGAAACGTGCACACACAAAAGAGCTTCATTTATGAAATTCCAACCAAATAAATAACAAAATAAAACAAAGGTGTTTGTTTGTTGTGTGTTGGTTTTTTTTTNCTAGTGCTTACTGCTTTGTTGCTGACTGCGCTTTTTCCCCATCAAAGTGGGAACAGTGGATTGACACTGGGTAAAACTCATAAGCCAATGGCTTGAGGGAAATGCAGATGTATGGAAATGTGATATGAATGCCCTAAGGTAATGGGTTTTGAGCCAATGCATTTGAAAATTATCGAGTATGCTTCTAACTGCTTTGCTAGCCCATTTTAGATACCTAGTATAGAACTGAGAGTGGTACAGCCCTGGGGAGCTGGATGAAGTTTGGCTTTTGTGTCTGAGGAACAGAGGCTGTGCAGCCTAAGTGGAGAAAGCAGGTATGTTCTAATGAAGCGGTGTTAAGTTCCCCCCTTGCAGCTTCCCCCTTGATTGTGATTGTAAAAAGGACTATGTTTATGAATAGCTTTTATGGAGGGATATATTAAGGAAAGCAAGGAGTGAGGCTTCTGAGGTCTTAAATTTGCTAACTTGTGACAATAATCATGATCTCTCAGGTAATAAAGTAGGCTACCTAGCTCAGGTCCTCAGTTTAAAGTTAATATCTTTGAAAGCCAGATGATTGACTATAATTTTGCTCATAGTGCTTTGCTAGTAGCAGTAAATAAAAACACCTACAGCACTTTTCATCAGAAGTGTCAGAGTGCTTTCCACACCTTAATCAATTAATTTTTATGAGATGGTGGGATGGTTATTTCCCTTTCTCTGCTGGAGGAACTGAAAGGATCAGAGCAGCAAACAGAAAGTACGTCGCATTTAGTACAATAGCAAAGACTCATAATGCCTGGGTCTAGCAGTATGGCTTTCCAGAATTATTTTACAGTTAATATACAGGACACAGACACAGTTATAATTGTCCTTTCATAAATACATTTGAACTAGCTTTCTGACTGAGTCGATGCTGCCAAGATGGTCAATCTCAGCGCTTAGGAAGAATAGTGCTTGTGTTGGAACAGGTTGGCTAAAAAAGTGATTCGCAACGGAGCTACAATGGAAAAAGGCAGTATACAGCAGCTGAAGCCAGGAATGGCTCAGAACAGGTTATTTAGAATAACTGTCCAGGGATGTAGGGATGAAATTTAAAAAGCCGGTGTTCTGCTAGAGTTGAGACTTGCAAGGCATGTCAAATTGATAGTTAGTGGATGAACAGGGAAATGTGGGACTGTGGCTGGATTTAGCTGGTGATTTACTGGCAGCAAATGCAGACCAGGCTGAGGTACTTGATGCCACCTTTGCCCCACTCTTTACTAACACAGTCTCCCAGGCTCTGTGCTTTGCAGCAGGGCTCAAGGAGGGAGGAGGGAAACGAGCATCAGGTATAAGTTGAAAAAAAAATAAAGAGATTTGGACCAGAAGTAAGGAAAAACTTTCACTCCATGAAGATGGTCAGGTAATGGTGCTGGGTATGCAGGGAGATTTAATCATTACATCATTTAAATAGATGATGTTTTAAAGTAAATGCTTTTGAATGACAAATTGCATACAACTTGCATACTGGCACAGTAGTGGCATTTCTGCAATACCTCAACTACCAGCGGTCTTTCCATGAGCACACATGCACACACGGCCCAGTGAGAGCAGCGCAGCCCTTGCAGCTGTGCCCACTCCTGTAAGCAATCTGGCTTTTAATCTAGGATGACAGTGACCAGTGCTGAATGAAAACAGGACAATCCAGTGGCATTACATGTAGATTTCAGACTCTTTCTAGTTTTGAAAACAGCAGCTAGAGACTGTGTATTTACTTCAGGTCTGGTGTCTCCCTGTTTCTCGAGGAGAATCTGTGGTGCATACACAGATTTCTCCAGCTGTTAGCAATGTGAAATGGAAAGGGGCTGACTGTAGTGTTCTTGTTCGGTATTCTCATAATACGGCTCCTTGCTCTCCAAGCAGCCTAAGTGAAAAGAGGAATGTACAGAAGATGATGGGAAACTCTGGGGGTGCATGCACCAACTTCAAAGTGACAAACTTTGGTATACACAAGCGAAATTGGGTTGAAAGGAGGATGTATTCAACCCATTTGACAAACCTGGGGCAAAAATGGATGCAATCAGTCTAATTTAGCCAGGTTTTAATTTAGTTAGAGACTATAGTTCTGCCTGAAAATATACAACTTCCAAAACCAGCTGATGATTTGCAAAGCAGTACATTTAATAAGCATCCTGCTACCTGTTGTCCAACAGTGATGAAATGCTCAGCTTTGCCTTGAGATCATGTACGCTAGGGTTTTTTTGCAAGAAAAGATAAAGTGGCTAATGTGGTAAGAATTATTCCTGTGGAAAATGGAGACAATAGCTAGAATTTAAGGATATTTAGATGTCTCTAATGATTTCAGTGGAACTTAGGCACTCAGTACCTTTAAAAACTAGCTAATCACATAACAAATGAGACACTAATTTAGCAGTTCTCTCAGGAATGGAAAATGTCAATATACTTATAGCTTTATAAACAAAGGAATATGCAAGCACCCTGTGTGGTAAATAAAATAATTGCTAGTACAATTGTCCATGTTTTGCAGATGATTAAATGGAAAGAGGGTCAGTCATTTTCTCAATAGTACCAGTATAAATCAAGAGCCATGCAACTAATTTTTCTCATGTAATTAGGGAGTACAACTTTGTCTCTGATAGGTTAGTGATTTTCCACAAAGATACAGGAGTCAGTTCCATAGAGAGAATTTGAATTCCCACTTCTTTTCTTGGACAAGTGGATCATTTGTCCCTTTTGCTGTACACCTTTTATTCATAAATGCAAACAGTTATTTCTCCTTCTGATTCTCATAAACTTTTGTTCTTAGTGTTAAGAAATGGTACAGTTTTAAAAATATGACTAAAGCTGTAAGCAGATTCCACAATGTGCAGGCACAAATGATGTATCTCAGAAAAAGCAGCTCTTCCCCATGTGCGTATATACTGAGGCAGTTCAGTTTGCAGATACTTAAATACCTATGGGCTGTTGTTTGTTTTCACTTTAAATTAGGAACATATGTACAGGCACACCTCTCTTCTCTTTGATACTGTGATTATTATTATTTCCCTCCCCGTTAAAACCAGAATAAGAATCTGTTGTGGTTTAACCCGTCAGGCAGCTAAATGCCACACACAGCCATTTGCTTATTCCCCTCCCCAGTGGGATGGGTGAGAGAATTGGGGGGAAAAAAATAGGAAACCTTGTAGGTTAAGATAAAGAGAGCTTAATAGGACAGAAAGGGAATTAATAATGATAATAATAATCATGATAAAAGAATATATAGAACAAGTGATGCACAATGCAGTTGTTTACTACCCAGTGGTCACTGCTCAGCCCGTCCCCAAGCAGCAGCCCCCCCAGCCAGCTTCCCCCAAAATATATACTGAGTATGACGCCATATGGTATGGAATATCCCTTTGGGCAGCCTGGGTCAGCTGTCCTAGCTGTGCCTCCTCTCAGCTTCCTGTGCACCTGGTACAGCATGAGAAGTTGAAAAGTCCTTGAGTACTTAGCAGCAACTGAACCATCAGTGTATTATCAACATTATTCTCATTCTAAATCCAAACCACAGCACTATGCCAGCTACTAGAAAGAAAACCAGTTCTCTCCCAGCTGAAACCAGGACAAAATCTTAGGAATAAGGTTCTTGTTTTACTGTCAAGTTTTTCATGCTTTGGGAAGTATGAGGGTGACAAAAATTTATATTTTATTTGGATTTTATTACAGTTTTCCTAATATTTGCCACATTATTGCTCTTATGTTTTGAGAGATCTATGCATCTGACACCTGAAGAAAATTAACCCTTGGAAAGCTGTGCAGAAACTGCAGGGTTCATACCCTGAGACAACTCCTGAGACAATACCTGCATTTATAGCCTACAGGCTGAATAATTTTCCCGGGATTAGATGTCCCAGTTTGGCACACATGTGCATACTTCTCTAAAAGCAAGACATTTCTGAGGTAGTAGCTGCAGGGTCCCTAGGTTTCTGACCCAGCTAGTGATTCTTTTGAGTAAACCACGATTCTGAGGGGAGAATAAGCTATAATTGCTTAGACCTAAAGCATCAGGTTTGGGAGTGGTGTTGCTGTCAGGAACCATTTTACCTCCAAGGAAATACAATTTCTTGAGAAACACTTCTCATTTGATATTTTTCAATCACTGAAGTATACAAGTATATTTGAGGAGCAAAATGCTTATGATTATATCTGCTTTTATAAATTTAACTGTAATCAGCAGAGTAGGAACAGAGTGCACAAGTCATTTTATCTACATTATTTTTGGAGAATCTCTGAGAACACAGGAGTGCTTCTGACCTAGTTAAACTCCTGCTATTTTGAAAATTATTGTTAAAAAGCCATCAATACTTCTCTGAGCCCACATACTCACTTGTTGCCCGGTAACCAGAAGGATGGAGCCTTCTTTCCCATGTACCACTTGCCGGTAAATGTGATCTAGAATTAAGAGTTCACTCCAGCAGTTCTGAAGCAGCTTCATTTGGTCATCAACCTGTAAAGCAAACACAAATGTTGGTGGCATCACTCTGGGAGTCTTACATCACACTATGGAGTCAGTCCTTCTTCAAGCATCTGGTTAAAGTAATGAGAACAGAAATGCTGTAAAAAATTATTCCTCAAAAAAATTGCTATTCTCAGCTAAAAAAATAGGGCACTGCTGAAACCTTTATCTGTAAAATGTGTAAAATATTTACTACTGATTACATTCTAGGAAAGCAGAACTATGCCATTGTTATGCAAAGTAATGAAATAGTATATTTAGAAAATGCTCATGGAAATAGAATATTATTTTTACCTGAAAAAAGAATAGCAGAAATAATGCTAATGCGAACTTTTCCATACTCCCCATCCTTGAACCTCAGCTCCTGGAAATAGTAAGGAATCTGCAAATTCAAGAGTGTTATTGCTGCAACAAGTTCAAGTCAGAGATAGGTCTTTGCAAAGGAAAAAGTGAAGAAAGAAGTAAACACGCCCTCTAAGAATGGTTGTGGTACTATGAAAAAAGAAGAAAACTTCTTCATAAAAAGAAGTTGAGCAGCTTCATCTGTCACTGGTAGGGTAAGCAAGGGCTGGGCACAAGGCAGGAGTGAGCAGTGAGACACATCACTGCTGCATTTAGTAATAAAAGGAACATATGGGGCACTCAGCACAAGCAAACTACATTAAGTTTTTGTGCCGCGTTATTTGAGATGTACATACTATAGGATAACAAAGTATGTCACTAAAGAGACTCCCGTGGCAACTGGATTGCATTCAGTTTCATTCAGTTTAAAGACTGAAAAATAATTAAGACTTCCATGGAAATGGGCGAAAAAGGTTCACAAGTTAGTGGAAGGCAGACTAGGAGTTTGAGTCATGGAAAGCATCGGTATCCTCTGGACCTGTTCTTACTGAACTTTTCGATTTATTCTTAAAATCAAACAAAACCTTTGATTCAGATGTGTCCTGAAAGGGTTAAGAGACACATACATTAGCTTTGCTACAGTTGTCTGGTGCAGATGTGGTAATAGCCTGTAAATAGTTAGAAGATCTCTAAGAACCTGCACAGATAGCAGTTGCTGAACAGATTATAAATGCTATAAATTAGGAGAAGTTAAAAAGAAATTAGCAAAGAGAATCTCTAAAGTGGATAAATGCCTAGAATTTCTGAGGCGTGGAACTATAAAATTGTTTTTCAGAGGTTCTAATTTCAATTGCTTTAGAACTAGATTTCATAATGCACAGGAAACTGCATTATAAGGAGCAATCTTGCATGAGCTGAATTGGGTAACGCAATAGATGTTCTCAAGTTTTATCAGGTATGACCTGATGAATTTTTGAACTTTATTCTTTCAAGTTTGTTTTTGGTTGTGTGGTAGAGAAGGAAATAACGTTTGTTGCTAATAGATTTTTGTGGCGTCACCTGTGAGAGTTACCTCATATTGTCTCACTCTTTCCAGTCGCTTGCCCTATAGCTCAGACTTCAACATCTTAAATGTCAAAGTCTCTGTTTCTCTCCTTCCCTTCTCCCCATTCACAATCTTCTCCCAGCTGTTCTTGTCCCAGTTCCTTCCCCTCAGGTAGCTGTCTCAAATTATCCCCTCTTGCTGAACTGTGCAAGCAAATGAAATCAGGAGAGAGAAAGGGAGCAGGTTAGCACAAAGCCACTGGGAAGAAAAGGGCCGAAGAACCTGTGTGCCGCAGATCCTGTTCTCCCACACAGCCTACACTGGGACCCTTGGCTCTTGCTTTTGCCTGCCCCTTGGCTGCAGCAGGCATCTGTGCTGGGACACTGCACNAAAACTATATCCCAATATTTGTGCCAAAATAATATCTTAAGATTGCAAAATCAACCACTGCAGAATTAGTTAATGCTTGTATTAAGATTGTCTTTCCTATTCTTATTTTATCTTCAGTCTCATTTGCGTTGTAACAGATTTTAATGTATAGACACAGAAGGGCTGAATTAGTATTTTGCAAACACTCTTGGTTCTGATATTTCTGATGTTTTGCATGCTTTAGCTTTCCAGTATTAAGAATAATCTTTTATCACAGTTAAGACATGTATGCTCAGATAACCCCTATGAGCTGCATATCCATTGGCAATGTAGAGGAAAGAAAGAGGTGTGGACTCTGTAGATGGATATATTGCTGAGCCAAAGTAAAGCTAGTGCTATCAGAAACTCAGCCTTGCTCTGTCCCTATGCTGTCTGTGCCCGGGATAATTCATTTCTGTTCAAATCACAGAGCAAGACTGACTCTGTATTAAAGTTCCCTTCCTCTGCCCACAACATGTATTTGACAACAAAACTATTTGAGCCAAGTGACTTGTTAGCTCAAGAGAGGTCATTAAATTACCACATTGATACACTGCCTACCAAAACTTGGGCCAGGTTTAGAATAAGGCATTATTTGAAGAAAATGTTTGAAATTTACAGATTCTAGTACTCTTGCTTTTTATGTGAAACTATTTTGTGATTATTTTCTCCCCTGTACAACAAGGTGTTACAAAAATCAAATAAATCATGCTAACATGATAATTTCATCCAAAATTAGCATTTCACACAGAGCTATCACAGCTTACATCTGAATTAAACTGTGAGACAGTTTAAAATTCAGCATCCATGTCAGAACAACTAATAGCTGAATAAGAGGTCAAGCATTTGATTACATTATAAATGACATATTTCCAGCTAACCCATCTGTCTCAGCCACAGGCTTTTGAAAACAAGCTACACTTTGCGGGTCTGACTTTCTGAAGGCCCCAACAGCAGCTAGTCTGCAATCAAAGCTTACCTCCCAAGCTGTATCATATCATTACCGAGCCAGTGCTGTGAGAACAGTATGAGATGGCAAAATCACACAAAAAAAATGTTTTGCACATAGTCTGTTCCTGCTGTTCAACAAGACTCATAAAACTAGCGACAATGAACATCTGCTAGTGGTTCACAAAATCTGCTCCTCCATATTCCCTGTAATTTAACTGGTGAAAGCCTATAAAATGGATAGCATAAAAAGCACAACACACATCCGAAACACAGCATTGGCTTCAAAAGACTGTTAGATCCAGCTGGTTTTGCCATTTTACGAAAGGTGGCAGGGCAGCAGAATGTCTCCTAGTTTGCACTAGGAAGAAACAGAGATGACTTTAAGGAGGGTCATGTATTACTGAAATGCAGGGCAAGTGATCAATCCCAGCCTACTTATGAAAGGCACCTAGATGAGGAAAAACACATACTTTATCTCTGTTAACGCACATGGAATGAAAAATAGAAAACAACATAGATCTCATTGAACAAAACCAGTAACACATCACTTTTTACATTAGAATGGGTTGGTAAAATTTATGATGTGTGTAACTTCAGCCAGAACACAAACACCTTTGTGTTTCCGTTGCACATCAGTGAATGAGTTGCAGAAGCATATTATCTAGCAGAACAAAAAAATCAGCTGTTCGCCAAAACAAGTATGTGCCTTAAACTGATCCTGAAGGCAAAGAGGCTTAAGTTTTAGTGGCTGGAGAGTGAGTTCTATAGAAGGCCCTCTGCAGAAAAAGTACCTTGTGGACTTCAGTCCAAAGCCAAAGCTTGCTAGTCCACCAATAACAGGGTGAGCAGGAGAAAAGGTAAGGTTCTTCCACCAAGATAACTTAGCTCCAGACTGGGACTTTCCTATAATCAACATCATTCTCAGTCACGGTATACATTGAATTAGAAACAAGCTTATAAACTTTTACTACTGGCTAAACTTTGAGGTTTTTCAGTTTGTTGAGATCTTTAAGAGTAAAATCAATGTTTTAACAACACCAAGAAAAAAAGTGTACTTTGTCCCAACTACTGGGAATGCCTATAAATAAAAATTGAACATCGTACAGCCAACAACTGGCTGCTGAAGAACACTCCCCAAATTTGCTGCTGCTTCCTGCCATAACAGAACATTGACACAAGGATAATGTAACCTATGTCTTACCTAAGCAAGTTGTCAAACGAGATACCCATTTGACAGCTATCTAGCCTTGAGCGAAAGTGTGAGTGAATACTGAGCCCGATGGTTAAATTTAGGTCCTCTCTGGCCAGTGGTATTCGAATGAAGACACACCAGTAGGGAGAGCATAACTGGGAATTGTTGCTGAAGAAATGGCTTTTAAGAAAAGATGCGAAGGAAGCTAAGGGAGGGCGTGTGACACAAAAGAAATAGGAGATCATTTCCAGCACACAGGGTGGCATGGGAGAGTAATAACATTGTGAGTATGAAAGGAGTAAAACATTATACTGGTAAAACTGCTGCTAAGTGACAAGGGAAGCAAAGAGAGAGCTTAGGAGGAGGCTTTAAAGGAGAGGAATAGGGAGGCAGTGCAATGAGAGAAGACATAAGGAAGCTGGATTTCAGATAAAAACTTGAAGGTGAGGATGGTGAGATTGGATTAAAGGGTTTGTGTCAAAGTAAGTGACACTGTTGGGGCAGAGAAGGAGCAAGTACTTTGTGTCAGAGATGGTGGTTGTTGCCAGCACAGACAGGAGGTGAAACTGGGCATATGCGTTGTCTGCTCTCTGAAACAGCTGGGATACAGGGATAGCTTTCTGATAGCATTAATACATGGCAACAGGAAATCCTATTTCCTCTGCCAAAATCCGATTTAACTGCACTTACAGTGAGGACAAGGAAGCATGTCAAAATTTGCAGTCATCCATAACTTTTTATCTAATGCTGGTTGGACTACTTGTAGCATATTCCCCAAGTCATAAGCTGGAAAACAAATGGTTGTTGCCACAACCACCCAGCACCATCCCACTGTGCCACCTACTAAGTACTGAGTTAGCCACAATAAACTAACGTAAGAGCATGACTCGCTATCCAGCAAGGGTTTCCCAGCATCTGGAGGGCTGATAAGTGAAGAGGCAGACATGGTGAATGAGACACTGTGCAGTGAGTTTGCCCATGTAATATTCACTCACGTATTTCGTGTGCAGGCAGATGCCAGGATGCAATAAGGTGTATTCTGCTCAGGTTTTAAGATTTTGTCTTTCTCATACATGGAAACATATCTTCAGTGACCTCACAGTAGAAATGTGCACAGTATCAGTATTAATTGACAATATTTCAGTATTGTGATCTCTCTGAAAGAAACCTTTAGCATGCCGTCTCCCTGTCCCCCACCCCAGGAGGGAATCACTACTTGCAGAGCCTATTTGCCACAGCACTAGGGAAGGGCTGGCTGCAGCCTGTGCACTCCCCTTGCTGTCCCAGCCATTGGCCACCCCAGTTCTTCCCAGCAAAACACCAGAGCAGAACTGGTGCATGGCTGGGTCGGGAGGAGTTCGTGTGTCTCAGGATAGGAATGGATGGAGGTGACTCATAGCGCAGTAGGAGAGTCTCTGCCCCAAGCGTGGGAGGGTCCCTGTGCTCCCTACATTAGTTTGCTCTGCAGTTTCACTAGAAAATAGTGTGCCTCATTTAGAAAACAAAAAAAATCAGGTTTGTGAAAAGCGAGATACAAAGAGATTTGTCCTCCCCCACCTCAAGTCCATTCAGCCCTTTTCCTGAGGGTGACCATGGAGCCTGATGGAGCTGTGACACTTCTTTATGTCCGCTGTGAAAGATTCACATGGTATTGCTCATCCGCACAGTGAACTTTATTCCGTTAAATATCTGAATACAGGTTTGAACACAGAATTCACTGGTGGCATGCCTGAGTTCCTCCACTGCCAGCCGGAATTATAAAGTAACTTTAAATCACTTTTCTGAGTTCTCTGCTAACGAGGATTGGAAAACAAGCATCCATGAGAATATGTTTAGACACAACTATTAGTTCATAGTTTATCTAATACAATATAATGCAAGCCATGTAGGATATTTCCAAGAGTGGAAGAAACAGGCTCTGAATTTGAAGTGTCAAGTTCTAATGCTGAGCACTGTGGTGATACACAATCTCTTGGTGGAACAAAAAGATAGGCTGGGGCTGGGGGCATCACATTTGTCTGCTAAACCCTGGACTCCCACTCAGCTGGGCCCTGAGCTTTTGGTGTGGGACTTGGTGGAAGTTTGTCAGGCTCATTGAAACCTCTGTTGACACTGCAGTACACAATCGCTGTTATCAATTGTAGTTAAAGGAAGGACTTATCTCAGAAATGCTGGTTAGTCATCTGAAAAACTATTTGTGCTGATGTTTTAGATGAGGAAGGCTAGTGTGATACAAGAGTAGTATTGTTGTAAAGTGTGTGCTTCCCACAGCACAGAATGTTAATCATTATAAACTTTTGTTTTCTCTAAAGAAGAACACTGAAATAGCCAAACAGTAAAATGAAGAATAATGTGTATGCTTTGCTGAAGCGCACCTTAATCTTATCAAAACCACACTGTGTCCTTCTCTTAGGAAAGTGTTTCACAATATTTAGCATACTGTAACCAACAACTGCAGATTTATTAAAAAATTTCTTCTGAAGAGGTATTTTCAGCCTAGTACTTGATGAATTACCTGTTAAAAGTTTTGGGGTCACACATTTTTTGTGTTGCTCTGAGTTAAATACTTTCCTTATAATCATTGCCACAGATTCAGTTAAAGAGTGCACTCACCTTTTACTCAGTCTACACCTCCCTTTCTGAGAAGTTGGAGAATCTTTTTTCATCTCTTTTAATTTGCATCAACTTGCACTATAGCTTTAGGCTTTTCTGCTACTAAAAATCTAAAAGGTTATCTAATGACTAAAAAAAAATCCACAATGATTGAAATTTATGTGATAAAACTGTGTTGGATTCAACTGAATTGGTTTTACTTATGTTTTTAAAAGGAAGGCTGATATAGAAATAACATGAAGCATTCATCGCATAGTGCCACTTTTAAATTCTATGGCCATTGAATAACCATTTCTTTGTGAATATGAAGTGATTAAACATCTGTCTGAATTATTCAGCCTGAAGCACACAGGTTCAAGGGATGGTTGAACTTTCTTTCAGCTGTAGTTAGGAGATCACTCACAAGTCATTGCAGACATATAGCTCGAGTTGTTACTCCATTTTCTTATGCTATAGTGAAGCAAATTGCCCCAAATAAAAGTTTCATAAGACAAGTGCACTCCAGAGGCTAATTTTCACTCCTGAATGCATGCATGGTTTCCAAATCGTTACATATGTACAGAGGGATTTGGACTCTCCAGATGGGTTGCTACTAACAGTGGAAAACCTCCTGTTGCAAGGTTGCTGTCAAAAAGCAGCACGTAAGAGCCAATGTGGTTTTAAAAGTAAATGCACACAACTTTCAGAATCAGTGAATGCCCTAATAAAATCTGATCACTACCTATAACCTCAGTAATAAAATGCTACAAAGTTCAAGAAAGAGTGATTTAATATTAACTATGATTGTTCCAGGTCTCTACTAGAAACCTGCGTGTTATGTAAAATTTTTAAGTAAAGGCAGGGAGTGATCTTTACGAGCCCATGCAGGGTTAGAAGACTGTCCTGTTGCTATCTAGCTCTAGTGTGAAGTGAGTAAAAAATCCGTCCAAGTCTGGTAACATTTTACATTTTTTCGTTATTTAAAGATGAAATAAAATATAGAAACACTTCAGTGCACGCCTTTTCCTGCTCCTTTATGGCATGTGAAGAGACCACCATAAAGGTGCAAATATACTTGGCATGTGCAGTGTGGGGTGTGTGCACACTGAAAGACAGGCCAATACGCTCACCCTTTCAACAGCAGGCAAGAGAGAAGGACTGAAATGTTGCATTAATTCCCTGCTCACAGAGCCATTAGTATCTGGAATATCGAGCCACTTCTCTTTTTTTTTTTGGAGAAAATAGACAAGGAATTTATAGCACAAAGCAACATTATACCTTTGAAAATCCCCATGCTTTTACCGTTTCAAAATGTGAAGTGGTGAGTATGTGGTGTCCACGCTCTGCATCGCACACGGTGTCTCCTGCTTAGCCNTGCTGCTAACAGTGGGAAACCTCCTGTGCAAGGTTGCTGTCAAAAAGCAGCACGTAACAGCCAATGTGGTTTTAAAAGTAAATGCACATAACTTTCAGAATCAGTGAATGCCCTAATAAAATCTGATTACTACCTATAACCTCAATAATAAAATGCTACAAAGTTCAAGAAAGAATGATTTAATATTAACTATGATTGTTCCAGCTCTCTACTAGAAACCTGCGTGTTATGTAAAATTTCTAAGTAAAGGCAGGGAGTGATCTTTACAAGCCCATGTAGGGTCAGAAGACTGTCCTGTTGCCATCTAGCTCTAGTGTGAAGTGAGTATAAAATCTGTCCAAGTCTGGTAACATTTTACATTTTTTCGTTATTTAAAGATGAAATAAAATATAGAAACACTTCAGTGCACGCCTTTTCCTGCTCCTTTATGGCATGTGAAGAGACCACCATAAAGGTGCAAATATACTTGGCATGTGCAGTGTGGGGTGTGTGCACACTGAAAGACAGGCCAATACGCTCACCCTTTCAACAGCAGGCAAGAGAGAAGGACTGAAATGTTGCATTAATTCCCTGCTCACAGAGCCATTAGTATCTGGAATATCAAGCTACTTTTCAGTTTTTTTCAGAAAATAGACAAGGAATTTATAGCACAAAGCAACATTATACCTTTGAAAATCCCCATGCTTTTACTGTTTCAAAATGTGAAGTGATATGTGGTGCCCATGCTCTGCATGGCACACGGTGTCTCCTGCTTAGCCAATGCACATGTGGAAAGCGGTGGCTTTGTGAGTGCTTCTGCCCTCGCCTGCCCCTGGACAGCTGTGTGTGAGATCACCGTGAGAGGGGATCAAAGCAGCAGTGACCAGCCCTTTCCCAGTTTCTGTGCTAACCTTCCATTGAGTCAAAATACTTAAATAAAAAGCAGCCTTGACCATCAGTTCAAACTCCTCCCATTCTCTTGCAGGAATATAACTGGAGGTGCGTGAATCTAGGGGCCTCAGATTGCTGAAGGGAGTACAGGCAAGTGGCAGACCTTCTTTTATGGATCTTTGGACTCCATTTAGAGAGTATTCCCCTCTCTTAAGGAGAAGGTAAACATCAAATTTCAGTTCTTCAAACATCAGATGAAAACGCTGTTACAATAAACTTTGTGTGTGCGTATATATATATTAAAAAGTGCATCAAATGCAACATATAATACTCCTGTTTTTTTCTCCTTTTCCTGATATTTATCTCTGCGCAAAGTGTATGAAAATGACTTAGTATTTCACAGTCAGCATTATTTCTGATGAATTATAAATGTGTTTTTCTTGGGGTTTTTTTGAGTGTGTTGTGGTGGGGTTTTTTTGTTTTGTTTTTTGTTTGTTTGTTTGTTTGTTTTTGTTTTTTTTTTTTTTTTTTTTTTTNTACAATAAACTTTGTGTGTGCATATATATGTATTAAAGAATGCATCAAATGCAACATATAATGCTCCTGTTTTTTTCTCCTTTTCCTGATATTTATCTCTGCGCAAAGTGTATGAAAATGACTCAGTATTTCACAGTCAGCACTATTTCTGATGAATTATAAATGTGTTTTTCTTGGGTTCTTTTTTGGGTGTGTTGTGATTTTCTTTTTAACTGAAAATAAAAAACTGATTTCTTTTCAGTCCTAACTGAATATTTTGCTTACAATGCAGTGTTTCTTCCCTGTCAAAGTGAATGCAAAGATAAGGAAAGAGGAAAATTAATTCTTCTTCTCAGCATCTGTTTCACAGGGTGAAGAAGGAGGTGCCTTCCTCAACACCGGACCCATAGAACTGACTTTCAAAATCCTACTCCTGTGAGTATCTCTACTGATGTTAGTACAGCCTAAGTTTATGCATACTTGGGTCTAGATTTTTTTTTTTTTTAAATCAGATAATGCTATGTAGCTTAGGTAACAATTTTGGTACTAAAGCTGTTTTGTTCCTCTGAATTACTCTGGAAATACACCTGTTTTCTTCTGATNTCAGCATCTGTTTCACAGGGTGAAGAAGGAGGTGCCTTCCTCAACACCGGACCCATAGAACTGACTTTCAAAATCCTACTCCTGTGAGTATCTCTACTGATGTTAGTACAGCCTAAGTTTAGGCATAGTTGGGTCTAGAACTTTTTTAAAAAAATCATATAATGCTATGTAGCTTAGGTAGCAATTTTGGTACTAAAGCTGTTTTGTTCCCCTGAATTACTCTGGAAATACACCTGTTTTCTTCTGATGTCAACAAACTAACTGCAAAAATGTGCCGGGCCATATTCTTAACTTGCATGAACATAAGTCCTTTGACTTCCACATAAACAAAAACAGAATTGGGCTCACTTGATTCATCATTAGCCTTGCGGGTCTCATCTGCTTTTTAGGATTCTGGGGAATCAGAAGACAAGACTGACTCTACTGAATTTTATGGTACTGCTGGTGAATTTATTCCTAATATATTGAATCAGCAGTTTCACTCTATTGTACAGTGGCCTTTGATTAAAGTCTTTGTGGTCTTTTCCAAGTCACACATATTTTAGTGTTATCTGAAAGGATTTCTAATATGTAATGCTCCTTTCCTGTTTGGTGATTTATTGGATAAATTATGATTTCATTTTCCTTACAGCTACCCCATTTTTCCAGCTGACACTTATTCTAAGAGTCTATAGGTAAACTTCACCTCCTACATTAACTCTCATTTGTAAAATTTCTTAGAAAACAGCAACATCGAATTTTGACAGAGATCAGTACAACACAGAGGGGTGGATTGTCAATATTAAAGTCCTAGTAAGAACTAAATTTATTTTCCACAAAATAAATATTCTATTAAAACCAAATCAACTAAGTATAATATGGAAAATATTTTTAACTTGTGACACAAGAGACATGCTAATTTCAGAAAGACTCTTTAATGTGGTAACATGCAGGCAATCTCTCAACACACTTAGGGTCTCGTTCTTTCAAGTGCTGCGTGCCCTAAACACTGGTAACAAGAGTTACTTAAATTCTCTTGTTTAAATTACACTTTTGTTTAACAAGCTTGATGTTTATTTCCAGTACAGCTGTTCAAAGGGGTGTGGAGTATGAGAAAAGGGCAAGCCATAGGAGTAGTATAACCTTACTCTTTTAACAGGTGACACCTATAAAGGTTGGTTTGTATACTCAGTGTTGGACTGTATTCACAGTTATAGCAATGGGAATATGCAAATAATCTTCTGATGTCATGACTAAAAAGGAGTTATTTTAACATTACAGCAGTGTAAATGAGAGAAAATAAATTTTCCCGGTAAGCGTTAGTGATGCCCAGGGTTGGCCACTGATAAACCACACAAAGCATATAATACATTGGATGTTCCATACAATTTCTAGTTACCATCAAATCAGCAGTTTTGTATTTTAAATGTTCTTTATCTTTGGATTGCACAGCATTTCAGTCTTTTTCAGGAATTAAGATATGTTGGTTTATGTTTTACTTTTCACAGTCCTCTTAATACTTTTGACAAATATCCAACTGTGTAAGGGCAGATTTTTCCTTCTGCTCATAATTGAATCATGGAAACATATGGATCTGAAGTCTCAAGACTGGGAGCTATAGTGTGCTAAATAGGACAGAAAGTCACCTGTAATACACCTTTGACAATAGAGGCTGGTGTTATTATAAAATACTGCACGTGCCATACATATGGACTCTACTATGTTTTCTTCTATTTTGTAACAGAACAGCCACAAAAAGCCACAGCAAAAGCAGTAAGAAATAATGAGAAACAGTATCTTCGGTCAAGATGTGAAAGGAGATCATATACAGATGACAAAAAAATACAGAAAGGTTGTCTTACATCCCCAGGGCTGCAGCAGTAACAGTAAGTCACTGGGGCAGAGATTAAATGAGAAAGACGACCCAATGATAAGGGAGAAAGTGAATGAAAATTCAGCATTATGAAGGGGGCTTGTCAGGTATTAAACCAGTATCCATCTGACTTGATAGAAAAACTTGCTTAAAATCACCACCAAAGGAAGCTGAAGTCATACAAGAAGGTTGTGAAGAAGTAGCGGGAACAAGTCGTGCATGATCCAATGAGTTCCTGTACATGGGAATGATCCAAAAGGCTTAGTACTTCTCTTTACATCTTAAAAGCACCGCAGGAGGCTCTCGGCATGCAGGTACTACCATCTAGCTAAATCCTTACAACTATGAACATCATCTTCAAAAAAATAGCTCCTTTCCCAACAAAACAAAGTGTAAAAGAGCAGAGAGAGCCACGCTATTAAAAACCACAGGAAGTGCTGATTGAGTGAATGTTTAAGGAATAGGCAAGTGTGTGTTAAAATGGTTTTTCCATTTAGCCTTTAATTTGACTGTGTTTCATTTATTCTCACTTCCTGTTTCCTGTATTCTAATTTGGAAATCTCTGAAGTATCGTTAAAATAGGGTTGTCAC
Source organism: Pampusana beccarii (assembly GCA_013399365.1). Classification (NCBI taxonomy): domain Eukaryota; kingdom Metazoa; phylum Chordata; class Aves; order Columbiformes; family Columbidae; genus Pampusana; species Pampusana beccarii. The sequence continues at coordinate 25,859 of VWYH01000592.1, forward strand.
AATGCCACCCAGGTCCCATGCAGACATTAGTACTGCAGCTAGGATTAATATTAATGTTTAAAAATATACTTGAAGAAACTGTTTTTATTTAGACTGCTTGTTATACTGGTGAAAGGAACTTTTGTAGTACAAAACACAGAATGAGCAGGAACCTTACAGATAAAAATGGCTGGATTGTGACACAGATCAGCCAGGCTCTGACTCTGCTGTCACAGCTGGACACAGGTATCAGAATTCTGAGTCTCTAAATTGAGTTTCTGTATGCAATAGAAGATTGTTGTGTGCTTAGAAAAAAAGGGAGACAATCTGTGCATCTCGTTTATTAGGTCTTTCTTAGCTCATTTCTGAATGACAGCAGGGCTGATGAACAACAGAATGAGGTTTCTGTGGTTGCTTCCTGTTCGCCCATAAGTGCACCACACACCCCACAACTGTGCGAGCCACGTTTTAACCAGACTGGCACAAACTCGGCCAATGGGCAAGAGCTTGTAATAAAATGGCCACATTTTCTTCAAAAGATGATTTTTTGCATAGTTTGTGTTCAAGTGTCTGGCAATCTACTACTCATCTAGGTCTGAGAACCAGTTACTTTGGTTTGTAATTAAGTTTAATATGAGTTTCATTTTTGAAGATTTACTGTGACTAAAATACTAATTTTATACCCAAATGTAAGAAGATTTATTGATTAATCCCAAATTTATCCCAGATTTATCAGAGTAAAGTGTATTGTGACTGTGCTTCTAAGTTTTTCTGAGGTATTTTAGAACTTTTTTTAGTATGGCTACATAAGTCTATACCAAGGCAATTTTCCTGGTACATAAAATAGCCTGAATGATTTAGAAGTATAAATGAATGCAAGATTATACAAATATCCAGCATAATTTCACTGAAAGGTAATGGATTGAATTATCTCTTTGGCTGTCTTCTTTTTTTTTTGTTAACTAATCTTCCTGAGGGTCTGTTTCTTTTAGAATATAAAGTCTTTAGGGAAGGGACTGCCTATTACTATGTGTTTGTGCAGTACCCGTTTATGTTACCAAAAATCTAACAGTAGAAAATGGTTGCCCGACTGCATGTAGTGTACATGGACACTTCTCTGTAAATAAAATTATCTTTCAATTTAAACTGCCAGCCACCAAAAGAAACCCAGAATGTCCAATTAAATAATACAACAAGATGTTATATGTGAAGCACACTGTCTCCTTACATAAATATAGGAATCAATGTACCAACACCGGGAGCATATTTTGCTCAATATTTTTTGTATTGTGGCATAACTGTATAACCTGGCATCTCATGTAACAGCATCCCAGGTATGGTGTAGTAGAGTATCCTGAGCTTGGATGGTAGACAAGAAATTATTTAATTATAAGCATCTTTGAGACTGATTCTGCAGTTCATATGCAGACAGAAATACAGAAGTGCTTGGGCTTCAACAGAAGACTTCAAGGAGCCAGTCCTTAGCTTTATTGCTTTGTATCTGTGAAGGCTCTGATAATGCACACGTTTTTTAAGTACAACCTAACATAAGCCAACTTCTAAATTCAGCTTCTGGCAACAGCTCCTTTTATATTTTCTCTTGCATGAGCACACACAGCACCAAAATGCAATCTACTGTGTCAAATATATGCATTTTGCAAATATATGACTATGTGATAAATGGAGTCAAATCTGGGTTTTTTAGGTTACTTTTAACAACTGAGAAATGTGTATAGTTTATTTTTTAGCTCATGAGTTGCTTGCAAATTGCCTCTTTCCACAGTGCAATGTGCTATGAAGTTCCCTGAGATGTCTGAACTAGATTCACCGTGAGTACTTATCCAGAATATGCAATTAAAATGTAATTCATTTCTAGATATTGTCAATATTCTGTCATTGCATAAGGGGAATGGACCAGATGACCCATGAAGTCTATTCCTACTCTCATGTCTATTATGATTACCTTATGTTAGTAAAATTGCTTTTTAAGGTCACTTATGTGGTGGTTCCCTTTACACAAATATTTGGTACATTGGCTGTTCATGTGTATTTATTCATGCTCTGTTTAGAGTGGATTCAGTACAGGAAGAGCATCAAATGAAGCAAAACCCTGATATTTTGTTGTAAATAATTCATAAAGCAATGTTACGACCCTTATTCCCCATGAGGAATCCACATAATGAGCCACCCAAATGAAGCAGCGAAAACATCCACTTCCCCTGCCATGGGTGTGCCCTGACAGACTCCTCAGGGTCAGAAACCCATCAATCTCTTTTCACACATGAGCTAATCAATTCAAAGAGGGAAGTGCCAATGAGCTATTAGATCAATATAGTGAAGTATGGAGATTGATCTTATCCCAGAGCAACCGCATTAACAGACTCATCAGTGTGACCTCTGCCCTGCAACGCACATTATACAGGATTGCAAGTCTGACATCTGAATGAAAACCTCAGGTCATTGCTTTTAATAATCTGCTTTGCTGAAAGAATTAAAAATAAATCTGTAAAGGGATGAATAATGAAAATATGAAGTGCTTTCTTCTCCTCTAGTCTTGGAACGCTTGCAGAAATCATGCCAGCTTTTCACAGCAACCAGCAACATTGGCTGTCTCGCACAGACACCTGCTCAGCCGTGCCTGGCTATTGGCATTTGAGATAACACGTGTAATACAACCAATTATATTTTGCTCTCCTGGCACAAAAATTAATAAAATAAACCAAATACAAAATGATAAAAAGACTAGCTATGTCAAAATCCGTTAAAGTCCTAGGTGAATTACTCCAATTGGTTTACGTGAACTGCTGGAGTGAGAGCTATACTGGAGTTCTGCTGGTCTGAATTATTTAGCTGGTGTAAGTGAAATGGAAATTGCTGCCACTGCTGTGAAAGTTGCTTACAATGCTGCCCTGCCCTGGACAGCGTCCTCCCAGTGCCTGCATCAGCTCCAGGGCCAGCCTTGGTGTGCTCTCATTGAGGCCCAAAGCCCGTGACTTCAGGAGAATTGATCTGATCAGAGAAGCTTCACAATATTTAGGAACGTCCTATAACACTTTCCTGTCCCTTAATCAGCCTGTGCTGGTGAGTGTCATGAGCTTTACAGGAAGTCTGTACATGAAGGGACTGCAAGTAATACCAAAAGCAACTGTTTCAGGCCTCTCATTTTAAAGATGAATCTTTTTGACATGTAGTTTCAGAGATGCTGAAAAAACATACATGTTGTCTCAGAGCATTATACTAATATTGTTAATATTTTTTAAACCCTGAATAATCTCATTGCAATGAAATATTTACGTATATAACTCATTTTAATACTGTATTTTTATTATACCAAACATTTTTATTGTTCATTGTATAATTGAATCAATGAATTATAAGAAGGTTACTAAAAAGGATTAATGCATTTTTAATGAAACTGAATGATATAACTTCTGTTAGTCACTGAGAGTAATGGTAAGTCTATCAGGTTTATACAGGTAAGAGCTTTGTGAGTTTATCTGAAAGCCCACATAATGGCTCTCATTTAGCTCTAACCTAGAAAACCAGACTTAGCAATCCTATCCAGGGTTTTAATTCGTTGTTTATGTGTATGATCTCTCTTCCACCTTGTGATCAGATTACCTAATAATGAAAATATTAATCTGTTTAGCAGATACGTCTATTTCCAGTTGTAAAACACTTTTTGAAAACAATGCATTTTCAAAGTCTAAATGGAAGAACTGAAAGAGCCTTACAATACCACTGGGAAATGTTTCTGAACTCTTAGGCTAATAGACAGGAGAACTGGTGAAAACTTTTAATCTTAATAGTGAGAATGTGGACGTTTTAATGCTTGCACAGCTCAAATCATTAATTAGTCCACCAGCCTAAATTATAAAGACTTTACAGGTAGGAACTGCTGTGCTTTAAAATATCCCAATATAAAATCCTTATATTAGTATAACACTGATTGACATTTTAACACTTCATAAAGTGTTATATAGAAAATTAAAACAGCAGTTGAAAACTTTGCTCTGAATCCTACACAGGTATAGTGTTCTTTGCAATGTAACATTTAATTTTCTATTATTTTGTAATGGATACAAAAATAGATAATGAAGTTTTATATTAGCACAAGAAATATGTATTTTTGAGGAGAGACTTTATATTGACACCCTTAGAAATGTATTTGCATTTTTCAAAGGGAGGTATGTTATCAACATTCTTTTAAAGAGAAGGATTCTGATATTTCTCCTGACTTTAAGTAGAAACTGAGAGAGAGTGTATGCATAATACATACATGTGTATGGTACACAAGGTGCTGTAGTATTGCTCAAGGACTCAAGTAAATTTTGTGAGACCATATAATTCTTAGTGGTGAACCACAACTAAATAAATCACATCACCAAAGTGGGCATACATTTTTTCTACCACTGTGATGTAGTTTTTACATCATGTTCTTTCCAAACAAACTAAAAAGCCATTCTATAATAGAAGCAGTTTAGATTTAAAAGGGTTTTAGAATTCTGATATTATGTTAGTATCTTTCCACTTATAAAGCAAGGAACTTAATACACATCCAGTAGTACTGGCCTCAGAAGGACTTTGATTCAGGAAAGCACTTTACACATTTATTGAAGCTTTTGTCCTGATCTCACTGATGGGAAGCAGACGCTTATATGTTTTCGCTAAAATGAAGGTGATTCTTCTGAACAGTGGCAAGGAAAAGTAAACTTATAGCATATACAGAACTAAAATACCTTTTCCATAAAGAATAATAATAATGTCTTTTCTAAATTCAGTGTGTCATACTCAACAAGTGCTAGAAGTAAATGCTGCCTCCCAAAGGAAACGTGAAGTTTGTTTCCCAGTAAAATAAACCACAACGTTTCTAGTCCTGTCGTTTTATCAGAACGTTGGCCTTTAACTTCCTAGTAAGAACTGAACAATTTTCGTCCTGGTTTTCACAATCAAATGTTTTGTTTTATGAACCTCATATCACGGGCTCAAAGAGCACAGTTTCTACAGTAAGGAGGATGTTTTTCCCCATTGACAACAACTACTTGAAAACTGCTCAGGGAGCAAAAAGTGGTAAAGTGGTAGATTAGTGGTAGAGTTCAAATGAGGTCATGAAGTTCGTGATAAACACAATTTGTCTTAAAATTCTGCAATCTACTACATAGCTCCACAACTCGTAACTGCAATGTCACTGTCACATATGTGCTATCAACAGATGCATCTGTGTAGTCACAGAATCTACGGCTGCGTTAGGGATATAGGCTTGTGGCATCTATTTAGGTACTTATTAGGTATCTGAGTACAAATAAGTGATACACATTATTTTATAATCAATGAAACATGTCACTAGCTTCTGTGTAACACAGGAATGGCTGAATGGATTAAAAAAACCCACAACTCTCTTTCCAATTTCTGTTCTAAGCAAGCGCTTGCAGGCAGAGAATGTTCATGAAAACTTTCAGAATAAAAAAATAATCTTCTGGGAAAGTTACAATAGATTGAAAATACATGTCTAGAATTGAAATGCTTCCTCAGCCTCGACAGAATAAATAATAAATGCTTTCTAGGTAACTACTGCAGCTCTTTTGATAACATATATATTAATAAATTAAAAATGTCTGTAGGTTGACAAGTGTTTTGTGGGCTTATACTGGAAAGCCAACAGCTAATTATGAAAGCCTGACTTGACTAATCAATTATTCAGATGAACATTAGGTGCCTATTATATGCGTAAACATGGGAATTATATTTCCCCTAAGTAACTTTCTAAAATAACAAACCCAAAACATGCAAACTTGAAATAGAAAGAAATGGCACTGTTATGCACTTATTGCACATGCAGAACTCCCACTGAATTATTCAGGGAACACTGAATTGGGAGCCTCGGTCTTCTGACTCTGAGCAACACAGCAATAGTAGCACACGCTGTGTTGTATTTGTTATGCATGTAATATTGATTTATCTTGTTCTTGCTGGTCATGTTTCAAATTCATTTTATGTTTAGGAGGTATAGGAAAGGAGAAATATCCCTGTACTGATAATTGCAATATATTTTTATGCCTGTTGAACACAAGATTATCTGATAAATTAATAAGACTACAGCTTTTGAGTGCAGGAAGAATAAGCCTTTGAAAAGGAGCACAAGTGAGGTAACAGACCGTGTTTTGAAAAGGTTTATATTTGCTTCATTCCCCCATCTCCTGTGTGTAAAGACTGGGAGAGTGCTAGTATTACAGAATGGATTCACTGGTGTTTCATTGAATTTGCAAGGCACAAAACACAGTAAGGGAATGCATAATTGTCCTTTGCATTTAGAAAAGACGGTGCTCTTAAACAGAATACAGCAACAGGGAAACCAGAAATAGATGTGACCAGACACCTGCTGACAAACGGTGACAAATCCCACTGACACTGCAGTGACCCCTGGTTAGTCAAGATTTAATTAAGGGGCATAATTAAGTCAGTGGAACAGAACACTAATGAGCAGTGGTTTTTTATATGGGTAATTACACATAAGAATACAAAGTAAGCTAGGCCCCTAAATATATCATTAAAATGAAAAGTATAGAATGACAATCAGAGCTTTAAGTACTTTTTCTTTTCTTTCTCTGCAATAACACAGGTTGAAACAACACAGCTCGTCAAGCATCTGTACAAACAATAACAAATGACACTGGCCCAATCCTGCGTGTGTCTAAGCATGTTGGTAACACGACCTTGGTGGCACAATGTGCACCCGTCAGGCTGGGCGTGCACAGGTTTGCTGGGCTCTGTCATTGCGTTTGCATGTGGCTGTACCATGCAGGGGTCACTTGGGTTGGTTTGCTAACAAATGACATTCTGTTGCTATTCTCTTACAAGTAACACATCCTCTAGATTTCATGTATCAAGTGTGTTGTTGATTACAAGAGAGACATACGTTATAAATTGTTCCTATGTTTATCTGCACGTTGGGCACAACATACCTTTACAGTCAAACAAAAGAGATTTCTTACGGTGGTGGTATTTTATGTCTGATCCAGTTCTCTGGAATTTACTTTGGGAATCTTTAGGCAGTTGAATAAAATAGTTGAAATATTTTTGTCTATGTTATATTTGCTTACATTTCAAACAGAAAAGTATTGTAAAGTAGATTTACTAGACCAACACATTAAACTGAGGAGGAAAACATAATCATGAATAAAGATGATGGTAGGGGAAAAACAACTTTCCTATGGTCTCAAAGATTTAAAAGAATGCCTATGTAGTTCGGGGCCGGCCCTCTGCCGGGATTACTGTCTCTGCTCAGCTGGTAGCCTGCAGTTCATGACAGCCTTTTATCTGTTATCAAAGCAACAAGTGGAAAAGCAGATCCTCTGGCCTGCTAAACTCTGTTCAGTTCTCTCTGTAGAATTTCTGCCTCTAAATCTTTCCTTTTAACAAGTCCTCAGATTTCCTTCCTACTGCTGCAGGAGATGCTAAATACGTCTCTCAAGTCTTTAGCTCACTTGTCTAACTTAAACTCTGCAGGACACTAGAAGACGAGAGAATAATTGCAATACAACGAGACATTTTCTACAGGAACTGACTGAAATGCAGAATGAGCCTGGTCCTGCTCACACTAGAGTGCTGATAGTTAAGCAATTAAGGTCTGTGACAGCAAAATCAGATCCTAATTACTTGAACAACACGGCACCGATATAACACTTCAATTACAATTTGACTGAGATGTGAGTTAGGCTTAAATATAATCTAACCTACTAATCTATTTATATTTATAAATACAGATTTTACTTTAACAAAGGCAAAACAAATAAACTGCACTGAAACTTATGACATAAATACAGTGCTTTGCTTTTTTATTAGTATAGGAAAAATTTTTAAAAGGTAGAACTGGGAGATATGTAAGAATAACGTGAATTTTTTCAAGCAAAGTGTATCCACCGAAACTGAACAGTTATTTGTTATTAAAACAAATCTAAATGAATATGCTTGATATAGTAAAACTATGCATCCCACTTTCCTTAAATCAAG
>VWYH01000593.1:0-228223 GCA_013399365.1 Pampusana beccarii
TCTCTGTGTAAAGAAATGTTTCCCAATCACAACTCTGGACCATACCTGATCCCTCTGAGAGGTCTCTTGTCCCTCGAGAGACTCTACAGCACCTCCTAGTTTAGTATCATCAGCAAACTTGCTAATGGTGCATTCAACTCCTGCATCCAGATCCTTGATAAAAATATCGAGCCAAACTGGCCCTAGAATTGAGCCGTGAGGAACACCACTGGTGACCGGCCAGTATCTGGTGATGTCAGCTGGACAACTTGTCCAGCAGGCTACTGTGAGGGACAGTATCAACAGCCATACTGAAATGCAGAACAATTCCATCCCTTGCTTTCTCATCATCCACTAGGCAGGAGACCTTATCAATGAGGGATATCAGGACATGAGCTCCCTATTCATCCATACTGGCCTCCTACTCCCTTTACTTGATTTCTTGCTCATAGGGATGAATCTGTCTTGAGCTTGGAGGAAGTGGTGTTTGAATATTAACCAGCTGTCTTGGACCCCGTTGCCTTCTATAGCCTTATCCCATGGGATTCTTCCAAGCAGGACCTTGAAGAGGCCGGAGTTCACCCTGCTCAAGTCCCTGGTTTTAGTCCTACTTATTGCCCTGCTTCCTCAATGCAGGATCCTGAATCCACTATCTCAGAGTGGTTGCTGCAGCTGAGGATGCCTCCAGCCTTCACATCTCTAACCAGCTCTTCTTGGTTTGTTAGGACAGGGTCCAGTAGCACACCTCTCCTCCTTGGCTCCTCCACCACCTGTGCCAAGAAGCTGTCATCAATGATTTGCAGAAACCTCTTGGACTGCGTGTGCTCAGCTGTGTTGCCCACTCAGCAGCTGTCAGGGTGATTGGAGTCTGCCATGAAAACCAGGGCACGTGATTGTGAGGCTCCTTCCAGCTGTCTGTAGAAAGCCTCATCAGCTTCCTCACCTGCTTCCAACTTCCTCACTTGCTTTTCCAGGCACACAGAGCTATGCCTGCCTTAACTGGAGAACCACAGTCATTGTCATGACCACTGACATATACAGCAGTCATTCGAAGCAGGAGCAATCTCTCGGGTACTTGAGTTCAAGCTGAAACAGAAGCTTTAATGAAATCTGAAATGTTCCCTTTGGGTACATCATCATGCAACTTCATCATGCACCTAGTGGAAAATGTGAACCGGATTCCTCAGCAGGCTGGAGAGTGCAGCCTGCTTTCTGGAGCTCTCCAATCACTTTGTTCATCCTGGAAAAAGCATCTGCCATTCAGAAAACCCAGTGTGAACTAGTTGTCCACAGTTCAGAAGACAATTAAAGCACCCAAATCAGGGATAAGGTTTCAAGCCTTGACCACCAGTCAAAAAGGAGGCAGAAGGAGAAATACTCCTCCTTTCCACCCCAACACCCCTTCCTCCCGGCTGCTGTAGGATGCTCCAGAGAGGGGACACCCTCTCCAAGTGCACAGGAGTGAGACAGCCCCAAGGCTGCGCCAGGGATGTGCGGTAAGAACCTCACCTGTGTCTGAGAGCTCATCTCATGCGCTGTGGATGCTGAGTGAGGGAAGGGAAAGCTGGTCTCAGATATCAGCTCTGTGGCTGCTCTGAAAGACTGATTTATACCTGAATCTGCTTCTGAATGCTAATTTGATTATGCATAACTGACTTAAGACAAGATTTTTCATAAGCTTTAACTAAACAGAGTGTTGTTTTTTGGATCCCTGAGAAGCATTCCCAGGGTCTATCCAATGTACCTTGCGGGAAACTTAAGGATGACAATGAGAATGCAGCATTGAATTATGTGCATGTGCTGATTTACCTTTATGCTTTCCTCACTGCTCTGCAGCATTAGGAGCATTTGCACATTTTTAGCCACTTACTTCCCACTTCTAGTCTTGTAGTGTGGCTTTATTTTAATGTACAGATCTCGGATGCAGTCCCCTGAGGTGTCACAGTGGTCTGCTGTTGTTAATGTTTTCTCCCAGAGGAGTTACTATGTTCCACCCCAGCTGTGGTGCCACCTAGAAATCCACCAGCCTTCCCCTCCATTGACAGTGTTTCATACTTTTCTCCAGAGCACAGTGTCATCCGCCATTCTCTCAATAAACAATATTTGTCTTTCTGACAGCAGAGGCTGCTCTGATCTTTGCCCTGTCCTCTTGGACCCTCACCTCCTCTCAAATGTAGCAGCTTGGTGTTCATGGTCTCTAACTTCCCCCATTCCATTTCCTTTCTCAGGTTCTGGCAAAGTGAAATTCAGTCAGAAAATACTTATGCCTAATCACCATATGGCAAATACTATCTTCAATGAAGCAAGCTCCAGTATGAATAAACAATGTGTAATACATTTATTTGGGATACTTACAATATTCTCTCCTATTCTTTCTAATTTTTCTTTGTTTGTTTCTTCCACTGTCATCCCACTCACCTCTCTCTACTTGTCTACTCTCTTCTCTACTGTCTGATTCACCACACTTCTGGATTTTTTGTGGGGTAATAGCGATCACAGAATCACAGAATGGTTACGGTTGGAAAGGACATCTGGAGATCATCTAGTCCAGCTCACCTGCTACAGCAGGTTCACTGGAGCAGATCGCACAGTAGTGCACCCAGGCTGGTTTTCAATGTGTCCAGAGGAGACTCCACAACCTCTCTGGGCAGTCTGTTCCAGTGCTCTGACACTGGAAAAGTAGTTTGTCTTCATACTTAGATGGAACCTCCTATGCCTTGGTCTGTGAGTGTTGCTACTCAGCTTCTCATTAGGCACCAGCGAAAAGAGTCTGGTCCCATACTCCTGACATCCACCCTTGAGATATTTATAAGTGAAAATCAGATCCCCTCTCAGCCTTCTGCAGGCTCAACAGGCTCAGCTCTCTCAGTCTCTCCTCATAAGAAAGATACTCCAGACCCCTCATCATCTTTGTAGCTCTCCACAGGACTCCCTCCAGTAACTTCTTGTCCTTCTTAAACTGGGGAGCCCAGAACTGGACTCATTACTCCAGACACAACCTGTATTCTCGAGTATTTGAATTGCCTGTGGTGCAAGAAAACCCACCATAATATCTTTGTTTATATTGGTAACTATTCAGTGAATGTGGAACACATCCAAAGATACATACAAAACTACTTGCTGATATAAGAAATACGTGGTTTGGAGATGAGTAAACAGACTTGATCAACTGCTTCATTAGAGCACAAGAGAACACATTTACAGTTGAATGAGGATTTGCCATTATACTAAAAATATATTTTGGCATCAGGTATATACAAATCTACCCCAGAAAAACAAACATGCTGAATATAACTTGTTGCTTGTGTTGTTCTGTTTCGGGTTTGGGTGGGTTTTTTTGCCTCATTACAACACGATAGGCGGTAACTTGGTTGATATGAAAAGAGCCTGTTAGCCTATAACATAAATAGTCCTAAACTGATTTGAAGATTTGCAGCTGTGTGAATACCAGTATTTTTAAAAGGTCTTGTTTGAATCACACATTACAAACAGAATGAAGAATATTTCTATTCTTCACATTTTGATCAAAATCTGGGAGTACATATCCAGTCTTTACTTAAGCTAAACTATCTTTAACTGTTCACAGTAACTTTTACCAAAGTGTTGCAGAAAATACGGTTTTCTGCAAGCACTGCATTTATCCTGAAATTTCTTGACAGTCAGTTGTGAAAATCACAATACTTTTTTTGTGTGTGTGCTATTTTATATTTTATTTCATGGAAATGAAGAGAAGATTCACTAATTTGCCCAGTGAGATTCATTGCAAATGTTACTACTAATTATTTAATGTATTCTTGCAAATCATTGATAATAGTAAGAAACACACACCAGGACATGAATCCTAAAAGAGATCATTAGACAGACAGAAACTCCTACAGTGAAAGCCCAGAATTAGCTAGTTTCTATTTTGCTGAACTTGCGCAGGCAGTTCTTCTATCATTCTAATATCTTCATAAACATGTACTTCAGTATTGAGTCAAATGCCTTAGGGAAATTTGTAGAGAATAAATCAATTGTATCTACTAAGCATACTACTCCAAAGATTTTTCTATAAGTTTTTCCAGATTGGCATTAATTATCCATCATTCTATTGGTTCCTTCAACTGTTTAGTAGTAGTCCATTTGCATAGGACTGGCATTACGAGTCCGTAACTGTGAAAAGATGACCAATTTACCTTCTTTAAAATAAATTGTGAAACATTAGCTTCTTCTAGGAAGTTGGAGTTTTTCCACCGTTTCAAGGTTTACTGAAAAATCAACATTAACAGCCCAAAGAGCTCCTTTGCCATATCTTTTAAACCTCTTAGTCACAAATTACGTGACAATGCTTTTAAGTGTGTAGCTTTAGAGAAGTTAATCACCCTATTCCTTGCTTTCATCAAAGCTTCGTGTGACATAATTCAGATACATGTTTATTCTCCCATTTGAACCAATATATTTATTGAACATCCAGTCATTTACTGATAATTTACTGATCATTCTATCATTCACTGATAATTCTAATTTTTCCCAAAAAAACCCACACAAGTGGGTTTGGAGCACAGATCTTACGAGGAACTGGGACTGTTTAGCCTGGAGAAAAGGAGGCTGAGGGGAGACCTTATCACTCTCTGCAACTACCTGAAAGGAGGTTGTAGCATGGAGAGTGTTGGTCTCTTCCTCAAGTTGCTAGTAATAGGACAAGAGGAAATGGCCTTAGATTGTGCCAGGAGAGGTTTAGATTGAATATTAGGGAAAAAATTCCTCACAGAAAGGGTTGTCAGGCATTGGAACAGGCTGCCCAGGGAAGTGGTGGAGTCACCATCACCGGAGTGTTTAAAAGGCATTTAGACGAGGTTCTTAGGGACATAGTTTAGTGCTAGAGTTAGGTTATGGTCGAACTTGATGATCCTGAGAGTCTCTTCCAAACAAAATGATTCTGTGATTATTCTATGGTTCCATAAAACTTAGATAAAGATCATGTTTTCTTTAAATATACTTCTTTCTACTGAAATCTGTATAAAAGTATCTCCTTATGTTATTACCATTTTTAAAAGGCATAAGTTAGTCCTGTACTCTCTTTTACATCCCAAATTAGTCATTTGTAACCAGTGTGGCCCTCTTTCTCAAGACTGACTGTAGCTTTTCAGGTACCCGCCAAAGTATTCTTAAATAGCTCCTTGTTATCTCTCACATTCTTCATGCTTTTATCTTTCTCCCAACTGTTGCCTCCAGCCCACAATTGCATTTAGTCTGCAATTTTTTCAGCTCTTTGAAAAGAATATTGCCCATGACTACTTCTGAATTAAGACAATGAACTACTATAGTAAGCTAGTAAATGTTTAGAGTGCATGTGAGGAGATATGAATATTTTACAGTAGAAGGTTTCAATATTATAAAGTGAAAGATTTTTCATCTTGCTTTTCAAACAGCACAACTCTTGTATTCTCACATTTAAAAGGCATAATGATGGAAATAATAAAGGTAAAAATATTTGTCCAGGTTTTTAGCCATACTCGGTTGTACAGTTCTTGTATAACTGTTAGTTCCTTGCCCTGCTGCAAGTCTTCGTAAATAATCATACACTTTACCACATCCTGCCACATTAGAGAGGTAGGAAAAGGGCACATGTATAATCACTTTGCAGTATAGCTGAATACAGTAGGAACTAAACAGATCTTTCAAAACTACAGTCAGTCTTGAGCCTTACAACAAATAAAAGATATCAGAATATTTTCTCAGACTTCTCATATCTTTGGTTTGTTGTATCTGAAATTATCAAATGTAAAACACCCTTACCTGGAGAAAACCTGTATCCCTGTTTATAAGGGTAAGATTTATACAGGTTTATGTCCTGCCTCAACATCTTATCCTTTAAAAAGTTGAGGTTTGTTTTTTGGTTGGTTTGTTTGTTTGTTGTTTTTTTTGGGGGGGGCAGGTGTTTGTTTGTTTGTTGGTTTTTTTTTTTACTTCACACTACTCCTTCCTGTATATGCCAAATATGTTTCAGACACATGTTTAAAAGTACTGGAATCAACAGCACCACCTTCCTGTTTTAATCCTTGTTCATATAGACAACACTACTATTTTGGTTTTCTACTTGGCCACTAAATCCATTCCACTAATCAGTTTTTTTACATCCTAAAACCCTATTGTATGTGCCTGCCGTGTGCATGTTCTGACCTTTAATCACCAGATCCTCCATTTTCCACACAGGTGTTTGCTACTGTTATCTCTTCTTTTTATCTTGGCTTATATATTGACTTCTCATCACTAGATTTGTAGATTTGTCCTAATAACCTTGTTCTATTTTTTCTTTATTTTTTCTTTAAAAAAAAAAAAAAAGCGCCCTACATGGTATTTCCATTTTTAAGAAAAGTTTTCCCAGAGAGGTGGTAGATGCCCCATCCCTGGAGACATTCAAGGCCAGGCTGGATGAGGCTCTGAGCAACTTGATCTGGTTGAAGATGTCCCTGCTCACGGCAGGGGAGTTGGACTAGATGACCTTTGAATATCCCTTCCAACCCAAACTATTCTATGGATCTGTGATCTTATGAAATACATTAGATGACACAACGGTGCATGAAAAGTGTCGTAATTCTGAGCTAGGTCATCTAAAGCCATTTGTTTATCTATTGAAGTTCAAGAAAAGCCTTCATCTAATGCCTCAAGTGAGGGGCTATAGAGTGTAGATAGCTAACTGGATCTAGCTGAGGATAAAATACTGCATCAGGTTCTTAGGAATTACAGTTCCTTAGAAATAATTATTGTTTTGTAGACTAAACAAGAGCACAGAAAGTCCAGAAATGTTGCACTTCTCTTTGGGACAACTCAGCATTTTGTAGAAATTCTATGTCTTACATCCAGCCATGCCCACAAACTACAGAAACATTAGTTTGTTTATGCCAGTGCATCTGCCCTCTTCTATCCTCAGAGCACAGCTGTGATGAGGCTTACACAGCTACGTGGTGTGAGAGACATGTTCTTTCTTTCTTATGGGTTTTATTCCTATAATTTTTCTTGCCATGTGAAAGACCAGATTGTAAATTCTTTGAAACATGCTAATATCTTTTGTGTTTGCACTGTGAAGCTTGTTCAATATATCAGTGCTAGAAAAGTGGTTAAGGTTCGGTTAACATTATCTCAGGGTACATTAGCTAGACAGGACCCTCTGTCAGGACAGACCTGGTCCAGCTGAATCACATCTACCCCACAGACTATATCACACATAGTTTGGATGCCCTGCCTTGCCTTAGGGGTAGCAAAAATATTACAATCATTAAAAACTACTATAAAAGCAGAAAAAGGAGGAATACGAATTGATCTGTTTTCTTACACTTTATAACCTCATTTTGGTGCAGAAAGGCTGTGTGTTTTAGTTTAGTGCCTAGACATTGGTTTTAAACAAAACATGGGGAGAGGGAAGGAGGCCTGCAAGCTGCACTACTTGACAGAAGATTATAACAAAAACCAAACCAAACCAAACCAAAACAACAACAACAACAAGATCTAAATCCTGGATGCTATTTATTTCCCATTTGGTACTTTCTGAAACATTACCCTCCATGACTTCCAGCAATATGAGCTCCAAACATGTTATCACTCCCAAATAAACTTAATAGCTCTTGTATCTGCTCTTCTTTCAGATTAATAATGACCTGATGACCTCATCACTATTTTATAGTGGATAAGTTCATTAATCTGTTTAATTCTCTCACTCTGTTAAAATAGGGTTTCACAGAGTCACAGAATCATGTGAATCCCATTGTGTGCCATTGACAGGGATTACTCCTCTGTAGGTGCAGGACTTTGCATTTCCCCTCACTGAACTTCATGAGCTTTCTATTAGCCCTTTTCTCCAGCCTTTCAAGGTGTCTCTATATGGTGATGCAGTATATCATCCACTCCTCTCCATTTTGTATCATATGTGAATATACTGAGGGTGCAGTTCAACCCATTGTCCAAGCCATCACTGAAAATGTTAACCAGTATTAGCCTCAGGATCATCCCCTGGAACACACCAGTAATGACTGACTGGCCTTCAACTGGACTTAGTGCCACTGAACACAACCCCGTCAGCCTGATCATGCAGCCAAATTGCTTTGGTTTGTTAGGGTTCAGCTATAGACTGGGTCTGTAATGGAGTTAACACTAAATTAATTCATCATGCCAACAAGACAGAAAATATAAATAGAGGAATGTTCATCATGCAGCAATGCCAAGACAAAATGTTATGACACTGTTATGATCTACCAAAAGAAAGGAAAGCGATAGAAATGTGCATCGTCTGTTACAACACCTTGTTGGAGCCTACAGGATCAGCTGATCATTGACAAGGACCATGTTCATAACTCCTTTCCAAAATACTGTCTTGTATACCAGCTGATCTAGTTTCATGTCCTTAACTCTTACAAATTATCACAGCCAGTGTTTCCTCTCTACAGATACTTTATATATATAATGTAAAACATTTCCATTGAAAACTTTGCTGTTTTAGCCAATTATAAAATGAATGTTATATTAAAATGTATATATATTAAAATTTGAATCTATGGAATGATTTGTAAATAGGCAAACTGGGATCAACTAGATAACAATTTTGGAGAGTTGTAGTTAAAATAGTTCTTAATCATGATTGTGTCTATATTCACAAAATATTGCTTCATAATGAGGCTTAAGGCCTGGACGCTAGGAACTGTATTCACCACAGCTGTGTTTATCTGTTGAAGAATCAGAGGTCTTAAAGAAGCAGATATCTAGCACCAACTTTATTTAGTAAATGGTCCCACTAGGTGGAGAGCCATTCTGTCTAGCTTAGTATCTGCTACAGGATTTAACGAAACTCTCTTTGGAAATAGCTCACTCTCCTCCTTGAGTAAATATAGGTAATGAACTTGGGATATACAACTGACTTCTAAATGGCCAAGGCTATCTGGACTGAAATCTAGAGTGACCCTGCATTTTTTGCTTCATTACACTTTCCTCATATGTATTGTACATCGTCTTCACTCTGTATTTGTACAAAATATTTTTGTCACTGTAAACTCTACCAAACATTATGAACTTAAGTCAGCAATTAAGAAAGTTCAAATGATTTAGTAGGATGAATTTTTTTTATGGTAGGAACTGACCTTTTTATACTCAGGCCAAGTAGCACTTTTTGCTCTCATTGGCAGTTAGATCTGCTTGTAGTCAACTAGACGTGGAGAGTTGCTGTGTCTGCCCAGCAGGCAGACCCCAGGGAGACAGCCAAGGAAATATTTTTCTGACAAAGATAAATTCAGTGTCAGGCAGGATTCTGCTAGAAGAGATACCTGGGTGACTCAATTATAAGGATCGAGTGTTTATAGGAAGTTCATATAGGTGAATTTACTTTTAGCTGAAAAAGATTGGCAGCTTTACTACAAGTTATGATCCTATTTGAGGAAAGCAAAGCTGAAGGATTGGCCTTTCTAAAGGACAGGGTCACAGACGTGTCATCTGTAGAAATCACCTGAAGAATTACCCAGGCTTCAGTGCCTTCAGTCTGACTCGAATGTGAAAATCATCTTTACACTAAACCAGAATAAGTTACATTAAAGTGTATTATTATTTCATTTCTTATTGTGTTTCCAAGCAAAAGAATAGACTTCATAAAGTCTGCATTTTAGTAAGTAAATTCACTTTCACCTTTAATGTCTGTCTACTGTCAAGAATGATTTGAGGAGAACTGACAAACAAGTATCCCAAGAGTGTAATAAGACTTTTTAAGGCTCATCCATTGCCAAGCAGTGACACCTCACAAATGAGACAAAGTCCTCAAAGGTTTGCAGAGTGCTCCTCTACTGAGCAGTAAGAGCGCTCTCAAAGACTCTGATTGCCAGAATGCATTTAACTTCCAACAATGAAGCACAAGTCCCAGATCCACCAGTAATCTCAAGTTTAATCCTAGTGAAAGGTGGCAAATCTGCTTGTGCTAGATTCACAAGGTGATTTTACACTCAGCATCGCACTGTGCAACTTTCAGGCTGTTTGTAAAGGAAACAATGTAAACCCAAGGTGGTAAGTGGTATCTCTAGTGAGACAGAAGAAGCATGAGAACCTTCTATGCTTGGGACCAAGGAATGTTTGTGTGGTAGGATAGTAAACGCAAACAGGAAGGAACTGAGCTACAACTCACAAAGACTGGGAGCACACATCTGATCAGGATCTGTTAGAAATATCATCCAGACAGGCATCCACCCTCAGTTGTTTCTTCCCTTTCAGACCATTCACCTGGTACCTGACATGCACGGTAGGATGAGAGCCCACTGCTTCACCTGAAAGGTCAGGATTGATTGAGGCTTAGTAAATAAAACATCACCCTGACAGAAAATAATAACAATAATAAACAAAGCAATCTCCCCTTTTTTGTCTGGCAATTTAAAATTCTGTACAAAAAATTATTTTCTGTAGTAATATGCCTCTGTCTGAAAACATCTCTCTTTTATGTGAAATTTTACAGCGTGGGATCACTTATGGTTTGAAGTGCTCTGCTAACTGAGTAGACCAGAAATTTACTGACAATGTGGGACTGCAGAATAGTGGACATGATATGAATTGTAGAAATTTGCTGGTAAATGCTTCTTGTTAAACTATTTAGAAATCTTGTGAAGATATATTGCTGTAATTAGATAGGAACCAACACTTGTATTGGTTTTGCAAACTGTACACTTTGAGTGTTCCTTTTAAAATTCTGTATTCTACAGAGTTCAGAAGTTAAATGTCGGAGAATAAAAATGTTCTGTTTTGGAGGTCACTCACAAAGCAGCAGGTCTGAAATTCGGAAAACATCCATTTCTCACCAAATTCTCAGCCAGATCGAGATTAAAAATAATAGTGTAAGGGACTGACAGCTAACCTTCTTGCAATCACTGAACAGCTAATTTCAGTTGTTTCATCTGTATTATTCCTATATCTCTTTTTTTCTATGTTAGCCTTATTTCTTTCTAATGTAGGAAAGACTTTTATGGAGATATCAGTGTAAAAAGAGGCATTAAGAAGAAAATGGTTCTATTAATGAATGAAGTAAGGGGAGATAATTATACAGAATGTTTAAAATAGTGAATTCTCTGTTCTATTCCTCTTCAGAAAAAAAAAAAACAGAAAAAAAAAAAAAAAAAAAAAAAAAAAAAAAAAAAAAAAAAAAAAAAAAAAAAAAAAAAAAAAAAAAAAAAAAAAAAAAAAGAACTCCGAACAGTTATGAAAAAAATATATGGATACAGTAAAATGGGTTACGGGTGAAACAATGGGGAAAAATAGATTGGAAAGCAATCACTATTTCTAAAATCCTCATAGTCCAGCTGATCTGCATTTTTCTCAGGTAAAATTCCATCCTGAAAGCCCCTTAAAAGCATAATAAAATTTGATATTGACTGCAAGACCCTACTAGTACTAGCTAACAGCAACTGAAAGAATTTTTGATATATTAAGAAACAACTGGAGAAATGCGAGAACATTGCTGGAAAAAAAATATTTTCTAAAATAATGAGAATATTAATGCTAAGAAGTACGAATAAGGCTTATATATATCATTAATGGAAGCAGCAATCTATAAGAGTATAAAAATTATATATAATGAGAATCAATTTATAAAAAACATACCTAAGTAAAAGTGATACATTAAATTAAAATCACAGAATCAACAATAAAATATTTCCATATTTAGGTTTTGTTTTTAAAAAATCATGCAGAGCATAATATGGAAATGGCTACTGATGTAGTAACAGAATTAAAACAAAGGTTTGAGCTGAGAATGATGCCTTCAAGATTAATATTCCTAAACTCAAGTGGGAAATGATCTCCTCATCACATGATTATGCTTAAGCTTCCAAATTAGAACCAAATACCAGCACCTGAATAATTTTCCTAAAATTCACTGCGGTAAAACTAAATAAATTAGCAAGTACTGTCTGCATCTCTTTGTGTTTCTTTCAAATGATGCTGCTATAATTGCATAATTTAAAAATGAAAAAGTATTTCAAAATTATTTTAGAATTTACTTCGAAAAAAGACAAAATTTACATTGTCAGCTAAGTTCCAAATACATTTTTTCCCAGAAGTTTCTTTCAAAGTTGATTTTTTCTCCCGAAAAAATTTAATTAAACAAAACAATAAATTTGTTTTGAAAATTTGATATTGCTAAATAGAAAATTACCAGCTCCAGGCATTTTATGCATCTGTTTAGAAACTGTTTTCACCTCCATGGTTCATTAAGAAGAACTAAAGATTTTTTTAGCTCAGAACAGGCATTGTAAACTATTGAATTGATATGAAACTTCATAAACTTCATAGATTCTGTGGCTGCTAACATGCAACACACAGTGACAGGCGATGATTGACTACACCTCCCAACTCACCAGCCAGATCAGCTGAGTACAGCAGTACAGTATCTTGATATACTTTAGCAGTACATCATTAGTATTATTTATTTGCATTACTTTAACACTTGGCACTGAACATGGATCAAAAAAAGACAGCCCCTGTCTCAGAGAGCTCACAATCTAAATATAAGACCTGAAACAAAAGATGGATGTAGACAACAAGGAACAAAGAAAGAGTCATGAGACGTGACTGATCTTGGCATACCAGGAGACTTAAGTTTTTACTTTGTTTTGTTTTCAAAGAACTCCATGGAGTAAGTAAGTGAAGAAGGAATTTGGAAAAGGATGAAAGAAACATTTTTTAGTTGTTTACAGAGAGAGCCTCCCAATAGGCAGCAGAAAGAAGAACATAAAGGTGCTCGTATAAAAGTCAAACGAGATGGCGTCGCGGATTTAGTAGGTATATAAATGACCTTTTGAAATACCAAGACATCAGCTGAATTATTTCGTTTGAACCAACCTTTTTAAAGAAGGAAAAACAGGACAGCAGAGACTCCACAAATATTTCCTTAGAGTTATATGTAGCTGTGGAATTGTTTGAAGACTCACTGCATCCAAGGCTTTTAGGATTGCTTTGGTTGTGCAAATACTAAACCTATTTTAGGGTTCCATTCCACTTTCTTATCCATTCAATTAATTGCCTAATTGTGCAAAAGTTAAGAGCATTACCTGAGTCTAACTGTTAGCCATTGCTGGCAGATGAAAAGCGGTGTTCATGAAGTGGAGGGCAGTACTTCAGAACCAGTTATGTTCTCATTCTCACTAGAAGCTTCTGTGCTGTGCTGTTCTCAGTAAATCTGTATGGAGCTTTTTACATCACTCCAGGGCCCTTCAAATACAGAAGAGGTATATGCATTTAAAAAAAAAAAAAAAAAANAAAAAAAAAAGGTTAAGAGGAATAAATATGAAATGTAAGGACTGAAAGGACTGAAGCAATTGACAAAGATGATGCCTCAGTTTAATACATCAAAATATTTCTGCTCAACCATAGTAACTGTGTGTATCACGATCTTAGTTTGTGACAAAACTTGCTTAGAATTCTTTCATTTGAGAGCACTGCTGGTAACTGGAGGACAGATCTCTGTTCCCGTTCCTGCGCACAACGACTGGCTCCATTTGGGCACTCCAGCATGGCTTTAAATCAATAGTCAAATGGTTCGGTGAAAGACTACAGAGAGGCTGTAACATGGAATCACACTATCAAGGTTAGAGGATTTGCTATTATGTTAAACTGTTGTTGCACAAGAAAGGAGCTGTGAAAATGTAATTTAAGGAAAACATAAACTTTATTTGAGGCATCCTAATTACTGAGCTACATTTCCTTTCTATTTCAACTATGTGACTCTCTCTCACTTCCACAGCATTCATCCTTGCTTCTGAGGATTTTATTAGCCATAGTGACTGATAATCAGATGGTTTACTCCATTTTACTCTTAATATTAGCTTTTTTAAAATTTATTTGTGATAAGTACACAGTAGGCTATATTTTATTTTCATTCACAATAAGCCTCCTGGGCTAAATTTGTAAAATGTTACATATTTTTGAATTAGGGATTTCATTAAAATGATATGAATTAAGCTTTTTAGCAATTTTGCTTTGTTTTTCTGAGTGGCTGTATATATGTAGCAGAACTTCTTTATTTTCACAGACACATTTAAAGTATCATATTTATAATATTACTCGAGTTCAATATTATGTCTCCCAGAGTAGCCCAAAATCATAACGTCAGAGTTAAGTGCAAGAAAACCCAAATGGTTCAATGACATTAAATGATCTCATGATGGAAATGATCTCATGATGGACACTTCCATTATCTCAGCAGAAAGTAGGTGAGTGGCTGGGACAGAGATGGCACAAAACCAAAAACTTTTGTATTGCTTCTTGACAAACGTATTATTGAAATGAAGGTGAGTGAGAGGGTATTTTCATAAAGATTTAAGGGGGGGGGGGGGGGGGGGGGAAGGGAAGGTACCTACTGTAACTAGATACTGAATTTAAAGAAGGAAAAAAATAATTTAAAAACCAAACCAAAATCAACCAAACAAAAAAAAGCATAAGCAAATATAATAATCTTAGTAAAAAGTGGAGAAAATTTTTAAGGACTGTGCTGATGTATCTGAGGTCTAGTAGTTTCTAATTTGTTTCCAGAGACAGGGGCAGGTTCTGAATGATGTCATCTCTATATAAAGAAGTGTCACAGTTCAACTAAAAATTACTGGCAGAAAATGGCTGTACTTTAGCAGCTCTTGTAATGCAGGAGTTGAGATTAATCTATGGATAAAATTAATTCCCCAGGTTCTTTAATTACTTTATTATAAGTACTTCCATTAACAAAAAAAAAAAAAAAAAAAAAAAAGGAGCTACTCCTAATAGGTAAGGAATAGTTGCATGCACTTATGTGTGTGTAACTTAGTGGTTTACATACACTTTTAGTATTGGTTTCATCTTCACTTTTTTCTGTCTTGCAGACACTATGAAGGAGTAATTTCATCTGTTCCTTCAAGTCTGTGTCAAACTGAAAATCTATTAAAAAACCACCACCATTGAGTTGGAAAAGATTCTGTATGCCAGTTACAAGCTGTTTCGTTTAAAACAGTCTTATACTCTTTACCAAAAAATAGACTGATACTACTAAGAAATTTATAAACCCACAATCGTGTTTATTGGGAAGTAAAGGATGTGCTTCTCTATGAATATAGCTGGACCTTTCACCTCCAAATCAAACTCCAAAGCTCACTGGAAGCCAAGATAGAGTGCAGAGTACAGCAAAAACTCTGTTTATGGATAAACCCTAACAGTCTGTTCAATAGAAGAGTTGCATACTATAGTAAGGATGTACTGGACACTACTAAGAAGCAAGATAAATGTTTCCACTGACTACCTTCATGATTTACTGGGTTTTTTTTGCTTTATGCAGTTTCTTGTTCATTCACATCTAGCCTACCAGGCATGCATGTGAGCACAAAAGACAGCATCTATCAGAAATAAAACAACATTACTTGTATTAGCTGTTCTGGCCTGAACAAGTGTTCTCACACTCCTCACTACACTAGGGCAAAACTACACTAAAATACAACTACTGTCAACTTTCAAGGTAACCACAAAAATTCTGGATAAATTCAGTAAAGAATACAGGCAATACAAAATGTGTGCAAATTGGGTTTTAAAATCAGAGTTTATTTATTGAAATAGACCTTTGGGAATAGGAATGTTACACATGAATCAAGGCTGTACTTATTAAAGTAAAAAAGCTTGATTTCTTTTAAGATAGCTTAAATAATAGGCAACATGAATATTCCACCCTTGTTTAATGAGGACTTAACTGTTGCTATAATTTTATTATCTGCTGGTTTTGCCAGGTGGGAGAACCGACTCATCTCACAGAGAAATGCACGCAGGCACAGACACATAACTTCACGTTCTGTTTTCAGCACACAGCTATATATTTATATTTCCACAGTTTGAGACACACAACTGCTTTGTTTCTCAAAGTGCAGCTGATTTTGCATAGCTGGCATTAGTGATGGAAGACAAGAAGTTTTTTTACATGTGAAATAACCCATAACTTATTGCCCTCCAGCCAAAGACACACATCCCACAGAAGAAGGTGGCACATTACCCTTGGCAAATGACAGACAGAGTGTCAGCCCTAGCCCCAGATGAACTCAATGTCAATGTCATCACTGTCATTAACGGCAAAAGCTGCCACTCAAAAGCAGCATGGGTTTCAGCTGATACAAATTAAAATGATTGGAATAGATCTTCACCTGAAATAAATTAGTCTAGCTCCAGCTGAGGGCATGGTCCATCACCTCTATGGCACACAAACAGTCTCATAATCTAAGTGAAGTACGACTACCATTTTCTTTCCTTGTGGATTTACATGTAGCTGTTGTCATAAACATTTGACAAAGAGCTCTTACATGCCTGGAGGTTATAGGACTTGTTACTGTAGCAACCAGAAGAATAATTTTATTTTTTTTTCTTACCTTAGTAATAATCCAAAGTCAGATCAAAATGGGGACGGTGAAAGTCAAAGAAATCTGTGTAACAATACACCAGAGAAGTATATCACAGTCATGTCAAGGGTTTTGAAGGAAATAGCATGTACTAGTTTTCCATTACAGCAGCAGAATCTGCACAAGGTCTAATGATCAAAAGCATTGATTTATTCCTGTCACAAACCTTCGGTCCCCTCCCTGGCTTCTAATTAAATCTGTCTTACATTCAGCTGTGGTACATAACCCCTGTGTTGTAGACAAGATAAAACCACTTGCTATATCTAATGCCTGCAACCCATATCATTACTTTGACAAAATGTTAACCCTCAGACAACAGACCCAAGAGTGGTCCATGTGGATAGGAACAATATCTGAATCTTAAGACTCCAAAGTGAAAGGACAGAGAGGATGATTTCACCTCACCACTATGGTTTTCTTATTTTTTCAGTTTGAAGAAATTATTTTAGGACTGAAAATAGCACTCTGATGCAACACTTAGCAACTTTGGAGCACAGTTGCAAGGCCGTTTCTCAAGTAAGAAAAAAACCAAACTGTATGCAACTTATGTCTTGTACAGACAATATACTATGCTACTAACACAAATTATGACCAAAATCTGGATTCAAATAAGCCTCAAATGCTGAGATTTTGCTTCTACTTTTTTAAACGCTGAGGATATACATGGAACTGTGGTTTAAAGGGGGTAAATGATGAGACAATATAAACTGCATGTTACTTTTTGAATAAATACTCTATCCCCTGCACGTAAAGAATAATATAAGTATAGCAAACCATTTTTTTCTGACATTTCCCAACTGAGATCCTTAAATTAAAAGCCTCAATAAATATATTTTTCCAACATAAGATATTCAAGTATCTATATAGTTTTCTTTCATGATGCTTACATGTATAATTGTGTGTGTGAACACTAAAGTGGTGCCAACTCTTGGTGCCAACTGATAAAGCAATAAGAACTCATGGATTTATTTTATCTTTTGTTTCAATCAATTAGTGTAAGAGCATAGTTAAGGCTAAGAAGATTGGGGAGAGAAAAGAACCTCTTTTTTATGAACCTCTATTTTATGCACCTGTGTTTATAGATTAGTTAACACAGTGGCATTTAAATCTAACACTTAAAAAAAAAAATAATAGCTAAGAACCTTGCAGCAGACTGGAAAGCAACCGAGAGCTGGCATACCTGGGATCCACCCTTTTGCATCTTGTTCCTGTTTTATCTTCCCTCTAAACAGAGTGTATGTGTGTGTGTATGCAACAGATTTTTAAAATCTCTCTCAGCAAACCAAAGAATATTTAAAACTCAACTCTGCATTTTTTTCCAGCTAAATTAAAAGCTTTTAAGATCAGAGCAACCTAGAGTATTAATATAAATACGTATTTTAATTTAGACACTGCATATGGTGCATGATATTAATGTCAAGCTTTTGGGTTTTTTGTTTTTGGGTTTTTTTTCCAGTTTCCTGGCTTAGACCAACCAAAAATATATTCATTCATACATGCTGGATTTTGTTAATAGCCTTCCCTTTTTCCTCCATTTGATTTATTTTTACTATGCATGTTTGACTATTAATTGAAGTGTCACACTGTTTTGAATTATATGCTCAAACAGCAACAATGAGTTCCATTGCCAGGATTTTTTAAATATTGCATAAATTACCAAATTTGGGGGTTTGATAGAATATTACCAAAAGCATATAATGCCTCAGAGATTCTCCACTTAGTTACTATTATCCTCCAAACAATAGGCTTTCTTTTAGGAAGACCAACATTTGACCTTCTGTTTCTCTGAAACAGTCCTTTTTTGTAGGGGAAAATATTGTGCGGTGGTGGGTGCTAGACGGATCAGTCCTGCCTTGGGTGTTGAAAGAAAATAATCACATCAAAAGACCACTGCTTACTACAAGAATGTTGCAAAATAAATACTTTAATTGATAGAATATTTGCTATTATTAGATAAGGAGACCAATTCAAAGGTAAGTGATCTAACCAAGTGGAAAACCAGGTGGTTGGACACCATCTATAAGTGGAGGGGAAAATATTTTCCAGTGGTTGCACAAGAAATCATACATAATCAAAATGATGTATGTAACCCATTATTATCTTAAATTGAATAACCAATTTATCATAAGCCATATTTTTCCAATACATTCCTAAATGGAACACGTCAATATGAATTATAAACTTCCATGAACACTTTAATAGAAGAACAGACATTAATCCTCTTAATCCTCTTATGCGTTTCATCTGCTATCCAAAACTTTTGTGCAGGGACCGTTCTCCTCACATACTTTAGCTGTTTTATTTATTAGGTGCTATATCTTTGGGGCAGGATGGTCTCTTTCTGAAGCTGTATATTACCTACATAATGGCCACTGTGTTTCAGTTCAGTATTGACAGACTTCTGGAAAATAATTAATAAAATTTAAATCCCACTCAGCTTCTTTGTTAAATTATGTAGATGGCTTTTTAATTTTTTTGCTGGTGTAAACTGAGGTAACTCTACCAAAATCAACAGAGTGGTACTACTTTATTTTATCCAACAACTTAGTTTAGATTCCTGATTGCTATAATTCATTGCTCAGCAATTTCAGAACAGGCTATGCGTGTAAATTGAGAACACTGAATAGTTCTGCACTAGCACAGGATGTGCAGGGAGACACATTCACAATTCATTAAACATCTCCCTTAGTGCAATTTCTGGGCCTGCTTATGTTTATATCTTTTCCTTTTTATTCACAGTGCCTCTACAAGAAATCTCGTCCTCTCCACTGCACGAGCACTTCTGCTGTGAAGGCGTATCCCTCCCTGAGTGAGGATTTTTCTCCCTGTGCCATGAGCACACCAACACCACAGTCAGAAGATTCTACTTGTGAAGTGTTATACAGGTCTTTTCATGCAAGAAATCAGGGAGAAAACACGAAACCTGGGGTTGCCAAGGAGTTCTCACTTCTGTAACGTGCTTTGATGATTGCAATGGCCTAATGAACATGTAATTTTGTGTCTTCATATGTTCCCAGTTACATCACAGGTATCCTCCAGTTTTTATGACTGCTTCAAACAAAAAAAAAGCAATTCACATTGGTGAGATCTGGTAAAATGTGTATTCTTTATCTAGTGCCACAGAAATACAGAAAGTCAGAGAGAAACTGATTTAGTAGTCGAGCTACCTGAGTTGGGCTTGACGTTGATTTGGCGTAGGTATTCGGACACAGATCTTCAAAGCTGTTTAGTCACTTGACTCCCATCAAACTCAGTGGGAATTCAGCATCTAAACAGCTTGTGAATTTGAGCTTTAGTCCTTTCAGTCTCCTGGCTTCACTTCCCAATACCCTACGATCTTCTTGCCCCAGCCTTCCTTTTCTATTAGGGATCAGAGAGGGAGAGAAACATAGAAAATCCCTGCAAGTCCCCATGTCTAGTCAGAGCTGCATCAGGTTCCACCATTCATTTGTCTGCTTTGTGCCTCATTCACCTCTCATTTTAAAATTTTTTTTTTTTTTTTTAAAGGGTTAAAATGTAAGAGTTCCCTTCTTCAGAAGACTGTGCAGAGACTTACACTGATGACAGTCACTTGCCGAGTGTAGTGGTGATGGCAGAGGTGAAATCCAAATCTGCACAAGAAATGAGGTACCTGTCCAGGCAATTTTGTTGCTTATGTAACAACACATGCAGCATCATGACTAAGAACTGCACAGGTTTACAGCCCTCAGGCACACTGCTCTTCCATTAGGGTTATGCATATTCTAACATTACTTTATATGTTTATAAGATTCCTTCCAAACCACTTAAAAACAGTAAAATTCATCCACTTGGTCAGAGACAATACAAACAAAAGTCTAAGGAAGAAGAACTTGTTGTGAGGAAATTTAGAAGGACATGGATAACTGGACACAAAATAGATGGACTACTGCTTCTTCACTGTGTAAACAGCAGATTGTGGTACTGCTGTTCTTCGAGGATAAAAATGTTATTTTCCAATCCCACACAAAAGATGTTTAGTTTCTTCTCAAATTGCATAACAAGCACTAAAGAAGAATGAGGACCTGTCTTCCTCCCTCTGCTTCTGTATTCTACGTTCATTACCAGTGCATAGTAAATACGCTCTTATTATTCATTATCCTAACTAGCTAACTAGTATTTAGAGGTCACATCGAAGATTGGGCCCCCATTGTGCTGGAATATGGACAACAACATATTAAGAGGCCAGATACCCTGAAAATTGTATAGATCCAACAGACATGAGAAAACATCAGAGATAAATGAAGTCAGACTGAGTAGTTTACTCAAGATCACAAAGGACACCTGTGGTAGGCTAGAGATTTAGTCCTATCCCAATTCATTACAGTAGGAGTTCCCAGAAACTGGAACCTTAAGGGCAGATGTTGGGTGGACCAATACATCTTCTGCAAGACATCTTTGCATACTGAGAGGAGTATGGGATGGCTGAGCTCCCAAGGCAGGTACAAGTATGTGCCATATGCAGTGAGGATGACCCGAGCACAGTTAATAAATCCAGTGTTTTTGGGATGCATGTTTCACATGCAGGCCCACTCTGAAGGGAGGGCAGGTGTGGCAGGATTGAGTGGCACATGACTAAAGCAGAGGGCTACTCTAGCATCACTGAAGGAAGAACTTCATGAACCAAGACCAGATACAAAAGCTTACTTCTGGCTTGTGTGGTATTTGATGATAAATCCCTATACTTTAGTTGTGCTTTCATTAACCCGCTTCCCTTTTGTATTTATCTGTTATTCAGGTTTTGAAACAACTTTCCTTCAAGCATTGATTTACTGAGATACAACAATTGCTTAATTTAGCTGTGCTCATACCCTAACATGCATGCTCACATATCTAAAGCTGGACTTGGAGACTAACAGATTAAATCCAGGCTCTGCTGGGCACCAGCCTCACAAGGAATAATTATCTATGTAAGCTGTTCCTTTCAGCGTTGCTGAAGTTTCCTTTTCATGATGGCTGCAAGGTAAA
Organism: Pampusana beccarii; assembly: GCA_013399365.1. Classification (NCBI taxonomy): domain Eukaryota; kingdom Metazoa; phylum Chordata; class Aves; order Columbiformes; family Columbidae; genus Pampusana; species Pampusana beccarii. The sequence goes on from VWYH01000593.1 coordinate 21,366, forward strand.
GCCTTTAGTCAGATCCTACAAAATTGTATGAATATTAATTACAGAAAATAAATTGAGAAAATCATTAAATTGTTAAGTCTCATACATGCTTTATGAAGACACTGCATTTACTCATGTCCAAATTTTGTTGTAGTAACCACTGACAAATCAGAATGAACAATTTAATTCAATCACCATTTATTTTGTCATCTGTTTGCTGGCAAAAAGGTTTTCTTCTTACTTCTGCATTTATTTATGTAATTTTATGGAGCGATATAGTGGAGAAACAAACATTCACTTGAATATTTCTTCCCTAATATGTAAAACACAAGGGACCCTAGAGGACCAGGTTTTAAAAAACAATAGCATATTTCCAACAGCAACATCAACAAACAGAAATTTTTCTAGATACAAGTTATGTGAATCCCCAAACTTAGTATTTCTCTTTGATTCACTGCTCTGTTTTGCCTACAGTTAGTATAATAATTATTTCAGCTCAGCAAAACTACTTACAGAGAATACACATGCAAATAGATTGAATCTGGCTTAAAGGATAAGTTGGTTTCTGATAGCACACTGGAGGAGATAAGTCTTCATTCTAATTTTGATATAGGACATTTATCACCAAAACCTGAAGCTGGCATATATTGTTCTTGATCCATTGCCTACACAGGAGAGGCATCGAACCCCACAGTGAGATTTATTAAGGAGAAAAAAAAAAAAAAAANAAAAAAAAAAAAAAAAAAACACAAACAAAAAACAAAAAAACCCTAAAGTATACTGTCCCTGCATGCATCTGGAATTTCATATTGACAAAAAAAAGATCTCTATATGTCTATTCAAGGAAAGTTTGGCCTTGATTTCTTCAGTTCACAGAGCCCTTTTTTAATTATTTTGGAGCTGCATGCATGAAAGAAAATTCTTACATTTCTCTCATAGTGCACATAACAGATTTGCTTCACCACTGTATAACTTCAGCTTTGTGCAGCCTCTGTTGATTTCATAATATGGCATAAAACTCAGACTGATAACTTGGTTTACATGTTTAAAAAAACAAAATTTAGAAATTTTATCTCAAATTTTATTTTGAGTTCAATGTAATGACAGGGAGCAGAATGAAGCCCCCACACTCCAAGAGGAAATGGTTAGCAACTTGTAACATCACCCAGACACTCAGAATTCTATGGGACTGGATGAGATCCACTCAGCAGTTCTGAGGGACCTGGAACAGCTATTCGCTAAACTACTGTCCATCGTTTATAGGCAGTCCTGGATAACCGGAGAGGTCCCACTTGACTAGCGGTTAGCAAATGTGATGCCCATCCACAAGAAGGGTCATAAGGAGGATCTGCAGAACTACAGGCCTGTCAGTCTGACCTCAGTGCCATGGAAGATTATGGAACAGATCATCTTGAGCGCCATCACACAGCACATACAGGACAACCAAGCTATCAGGCCCAGTTAGCATGGGTTTATGAAAGGCAGGTCCTGCCTGACTAACCTGATCTCCTTCTACGACAAGGTGACCCATCTAATACATGTGGGAAAGGCTGTGGATGTTGTATACTTAGACTTCAACAAAGCCTTTGACACTGTTTCCCACAGCATTCTCCTGGAGAATCTGGCATTTCATGGCTTGGACAGGCGTACTGTTAACTGGGTAAAAAAATGGCTGGATGGCTGGGCCCAAAGAGTTGTGGTGAATGGAGTCAAACCCATTTGGCAGCCAGTCACAAGTGGTGTTCTCCAGGGCTTAGTATTGGTGCCAGTTCTGTTTAATATCTTTATAAATGATCTGGATGAAGGAACTGAATGCACTCTCAGTAAGTTTGAAGATGACACCAAATTGGGTGGGATTGTTGATCTGCTGGAGAGTAGGAAGGCTCTATAGAGGGATCTGGACCAGTTGCATCATTGGGCTGAGGCCAATTGCAAGTGGTTCAACAAGGCCAAGTGCCAGGTCCTGCACTTGGGTCACAACAAACCCAGGCTATGCTAGAGTTTTGGGGAAGAGTGGCTGGAAAGCTGCCTGGAGGAAAAAGTCCTGGGGTTGTTGGTTGAATATGAGCCAGCAGTGTGCCCAGGTGGCCAAGAAGGTCAACAGCACCCGGCTTGTATCAGAAATAGTGTGGCCAGCAGGACTAGGGAAGTGATTGTGCCACTGTACTCAATGCTGGTGAGGCCACACCTCAAATCCTGTATTTGGGTTGGGCTCCTCATCATAAGAAAGACATTGAGGTGCTGAAGTGAGCTCAGAGAATGGCAACAAAGCTGGTGAAGGGTCTAGAGCACAAGTCTTATGAGAGGCTGAGGTACCTGGGGTTGCTTAACCTTGAGAAAAGAAAGCTCCTGAAAGGAGGTTGTAGCATGGAGGGTGTTGGTCTCTTTTCCCAAGTAGCAAGTGACAGGACAAGAGGAAGTGGGCTCAAGTCACACCAAGGGAGGTTTAGAGTGGATATTAGGAATTTTTTTTTTCACAGAAAGGGTTGTCAGGCATTGGAACAGGCTGCCCAGGGAAGTGGTTGAGTCATCATCCCTGGAGGTGTTTAAAAAACACGTAGATGAGGTTCTTAGGGAAATGGTTTAGTGGACTCAGCAGCGTTAGGATAATGGTTGGACTCTATGATCTTAAAGGTCTTTTCCAATAAAAAAAATTCTATGATTCTATTAGAAACAGACCTTGCGGTAAACTTCATCATCACTTTTTTTAGGAGGCATGATTTTAAAATATCATCTGACTATAGTGAATGCTCTTTTTTTACAAACACCATATCAAGATATGACATGCTTTCTCTAAAGAATATGCTATTTCTGGGGCTGCATTTCAGAAGCTCTGCTATAATCCATCTGATCTACTAAGTATGATAGCTACACAACACCAGGACAGTACAGCATTCAGAAAGTCTGCCTTGTTAATATCACTCTCACTAAACATCTGAATGTGTCAGATGTCCCAGGTGAACCATAAACCCATCAAATTATTAATATATGTATATGTGAATTTTCATTCTCAGACATAAAAATGTGGTAGATGTAAAATGTTTCTATAAAATATGAGAAGAAATTTTGCCTCAGGATAAATATATGAAAAGAAAAGGAGGTGAGCATAAGGACCAAGCACCTTCACAAAAAAATTATCTGTGAAATTAGTTTCCAATTTCAGATACTGAGTTTACCAGAGTAAGTATCACAACATGTCATACAGCTTTTTCCTTTTTTTTTTCCTTTGTTGTTGTTGTTGTTGTTGGTGGTGGTGGTGGTTTGGTTTTGGTAGGTTTTGGTTTGTTTGGGTTTTGGTTTTTTGGGTTTTTTTTGTTTGTTTGTGGGTTTTTTTGGTTTTTGTTTGTTTGTTTGTTTTTTTCCTGAGTACCTGAAATATTGCAACCAAATAAGTGAAAACAGGAGATAATTTTGTAAATTCACATTTTGGACCATTTTCACAGAAGCTGGATACTCTACTTAATGGAAGCTTCAGTACGACTTTGATTTATGATGTTTCATCCTTAAGTGAGTTTAGTCACCTTTTGTAAGTACCTATACCTTTCACTCACTATAAAGAGATCCTGACCTACTAGTTTAACTTATGTGTACTTATTAGTTTAACGTGTATGTAGTCATTAGTTGTCCATATATTTTTTTTTCCAAAGAAATAACCAGGACAAAGTGGTTTTGCTATAAGATGCTATCAAATGAGCAAAGGACATATCCAAAAAGAAACAGAAGTGTTTTCTGTTCCCATTACTTGTACTGAAATTAACCCCACCCCCACCCCAAAGGAAAAAGAATCCCTAAAGGACCAAATCTAATATTGATATTTGTGAGCTCAGTAGGAGAGCACAGCATCTGGCATCCTGGTGCACCTCCAAAGCCCCAGTGCGATGACTTATGTTCAACTTAATTTGGTTTAAGTTTAGAATCTGTAAGAGTGAGAAGTGACCACACATCCATTATTGGAAGCGTTTTCACTTTGGTCTCTTTTTTTTTTTTTTTTTTTTTTTTTTTTTTTTTTTTTTTTTTTTTTNACACAGCAGTAAGTTGCATGACTGTGGGGAAAAATACTATGCATTTATTTATAAGAATTATCTAAAAAATAACAAATAAAGGACACAAAACCAGAACATATTGATTTTTTTTTTTTTTTNTTTTTTTTTTTTTTTTTAATATATATGGAAAAAGAATTCCAGGTAACAGGAATCAACTATTTTGTATAAAACTAGTGCTTGGCAAAAATCAGTATTTTTTACTGTTTTCAGTTCAACATGAAAACATATATTGACATGATAGATTCTTCCAGACAATTTAAAACCTGGGTTTTGGAAATAAAGTAAATGTTCCTGTGGGTCAGAATTTCAGTTTTTGAGCAATGTTACAAATACATATGTTTGTTGTTGTCATTTATGCTAAGTAGCATTTTCATTACCTTCTGATTAAGAACAAATTTTAATCAGGATTCATATCAAATATTAATTTTGCCATGCAAATATAATTACTAAGGTAAAAGTATTGTCATTGGACCTGAAAAATTAGCACAAATAGAGACTTTAAGACATTTAAATCTCTCAGATGTGTTTCATCTCAAGATTTGTCTAATGAAAAATTGCTAAGGAAAAGTAGAATCACTTAAAATTATTTGAACTGACAAGTTTTCTACTAGATACACATATATATTTATCTTGTGTAAGCTTTGGGAAATGAATGATCTTCATGCTAATAAACACTAATGATTCCTTCCAATCAACTTCATCTTAACGTAGTTCTCTCCATTACTGGTGATGAGATTCATACCAGCTGACCTGTAATAAAATGCAGTTGCATTAGTCACCTAATCAAAGCTCTCATAGAACAGCACAGCACATTTCGAAATGAAAAACCTTTCAGAGGGGGATCAGTATTACTTAGGCAATACCATAAAATGTATTATCAAACATGAAAAATAATGAAGCATGACACCCATAAAAGGTGGAATGAAAAAGTTCAGTTAATAAGAAGAATGGATTTGCTTTGTTGGAGCTTTCCAGTGACCTTTTTTGTTTCTTTTTTGAGTGCTTAGCTCCCATTTGGTTAGTTGGGTCTATTACTTTCTGTCAGCAATGCCCCCCCTTTGGCACACAAACTAGCAAATCAACATGATTAGAAAGGTTTGTGACATGGCAGATATATAATGGTTATACAACTGTTCCCTCCAGCCTGTACTTTAAGGTTAATTTGAGGCCAAGTTCACTTCATTCTAGACTAAGCTGCCCAGGCAGGAAGTTATTCCATTCCTATCCATCAAGGTCCTTGTGGGTGTTTCCCACTGTCTGAACACCATGCTGATAGAGAAAGGCAAGAGGGGAGAGGCATAAAGATTTTAGTAGGAACTGACTGTGTCCTACCCTTTATTTCATGAGTTTAAGGAGGTAAAGGAAAGAAATAATTCATCAGTCTTTGGAGGTTTGTCCTAGGGCAATGTGGAGAGAAGACCAGGGGCAGACTTTCTTTAGAATCTCTTTGATATATGCAGTTAAGACAACTTTTAACACTTGACCCCAGTCAACTCTAAAAGCCATAGGCTGCCTGTTGCATACAAAAGCTATGGACCTCACAAGTTTTCTACTTGTTTTACAGTGTCAGTGAAGTACCCATGACATAGTGGAGGAGAGTAAGAGACCCAAATTTTGATCTTCCAGTGCTGATGTAAAATCAGAGCCTTGACAACAGTGCTCTATTGAAAGCTTCCAGGGATTGGTACACAATCTGGCAAAGAATTGTGTTAAAACACGATTGCAGAAGTAACATTAGGAAATTTTAGAAACCTTTGAAATATATCAAAACTATGAAAAAAAAGGATAATTTCTGCCTAGAACAAAATGGAACATGCACTGGTACTTGACTTAGAAGTTATAAAAGAGTTGAGGTTGTTTGGTTTGGTTTTGTTTTAATATAGATAAGGGGGAATCTAACAAGGGAATAAGAGAAAATGGCACGAGATGATTCATCCTCTAAGAGGAAAATCTTTGTCCTCAAAAACAAATAGAATTCAATAAACCTCAGGTACGAAACATCAAAGAATAATCTCGCCACATAAATATGGACCTAAAAATAGACAACTAGATCAAAGGAAAACATGTGTTTCTGTCATACTGGAAGTCTATAAATACTTAAAATCTATAAAATAAGAGAAATGAACTGAAATGACTGATTTGAAGTGAGGATATAATGAGCATAGAAAAACTTGGACTGAGAAACGGAACACTTGCGTGCCTTGAGAAAGAAGTAGATAATATATAGGACTGATAAGGTAGATCAGGCTGCTAACTAAAAGCTTTGTGAGTTACAGAAATCTTAGAGTTAAATATAGTAAATACATTCACCACAACAATTGTCACAATCTATGTGAACCAAAACGCCATGCTTAGACTAAAAGAATATATTACTTGGGTTACATCATATCATCACGTGTCTATGTGTCACAGAAGCACTCCAAAAATGAATTTAGCTTCCTAATCAAGCATGTGTTTCCTTAGATGGCATCCCACTCTAAAGAGTACAGCCTTCAACTGCATACCTGGTGCTTCACAGAAGACCAACTCAAAGGGGGTCTGTCTGGCTCCATTTATACCCTAGCTGAATCTGAGCTGTGGTCATTTATGGTAGTGGTCTAGAAACTTCTCTCGACCAAGGCGTTTCGTTGGTCAAGGGCGCTGTCTGTCGATCAAGGAGTGTGTACATAACCATAGTGGTCCAGTGACCTAGAAGATTCTGATGCTTTCGGTGTGGGGGGAAAATGTGCATGCTACACCATGGCAGTGACTCAGAAATTCTAACATTAAGGTGACTACGAGGAAAGAAAACGCAATAGCAATTGGACAATTTAATTAACCCTCAAACAATTTGGGAAAATATAACAATGAGTTATGATAAACGGTTAAACAGTGAGATACCAAAATGACTGCTTTGTGAAATAACCAACAGGACGATTTGGTTCAAAATACAGCAGCTGAAGCTGCAGTGGCACACTCCTTAAATAATGTGCTCTCGCAGACTTCCCCCGTTTGAAATCCCAGTATGACTGAAAAGTTCTCTTTCCTCCCTAAAGCACATCAGCTTCACGAGAGAAACTTCTGGAAAACAAAACAAACAAACAGCAACAACAACAACAAGAAAGCATGGTAAAAAAAATTAGAAGTAGTAATAAAATTGAAAAAATAAAAGTATGAAAACACATGGATAACACTGCTTAAAAGTATCATGCCAGAAGAAACATACAACCTCTGGCAAAAAGGTGTTATAAAAAAAAAAATCAAAGAATTAAAAGGACACCACATAGTTATGTGGCAGAGCGAAGAAGGTTTTCAGAGCATGCGAGCAGCCGTGCTGAGCCAGACCAAAGGTGGGCCAAGCCCCGTGTCCCACTTCCATCAATGACAACAAGCAGATCTCAAAGGAAGATCAAAATGATGAGTCACACAGTGAATACTTTGAAATCCTCAGTGATTTACTACTCAGGAGCTTCTTGAAACAGAAACGGTCTTTTGGTAGAATCAGTTCTCTGTTATTTCTGTCTAACGTCTCAAAGGCATATTTTTGTCCATAAACTAGTCCAGTTGTTTTTTCAATGCATGCCAACCTTTAGCATCCACAATATCCTGAGCAAAATTCTTCCAAAGTGTCACCTGTGAAGGTGCAGCTGCTTCCAACTTAACACCCAGGTTTGTCTCAGTTTTCCTGAGTAATCTGTTTTTCAACTGTATGGGGGTATGTAAGTCAACACCTCACATAATAAGGAAAGTCAAATACACAAACTGAAGTGAGATGACAATTAGCAGCTCAGGGATTCAACATGAAACTATTAAAACGTACAGAAAAAGCACAGAATCTGCTTTTTGACAGCACCAAAGACCAACCTGTGCCAGAGAAGAACAGGGTTGACGCTTCCCTACCAGCATCCAACTGCTGATGCAGAGACTCCTCGCACATCTCACAGGCCCACGGGCACAGGAATGGCAATCGCTTTTCCCTGTAGGGTGCACCAGCCATTAAATAATTGCAGTGTGCTTCTAAGTGGTTCATATACAGCTTGCAGTGTTTTCTTTGTGCACAGTAAAGAATTCTGGAAGAAAAGTGACCTGATGAGAAAGGGGTATCTACACATTATATAGAGAAATACCTCCTTTTTTCTTTTTTTTTGCTTTGAACCTACCACCTGCTAACAGCATGTGATACTCTCATTCTTGCTTTGGGAGAGAAAATGAACCATCTGTCGCTTTTTATCTTTTCCTTTTCCCTTATGATTGTACAGATTTCTGTCAAAGCCTTCCATCAATTGTCGCTTTTCAGACTGAATAGTCCTGGTCTATTTATGAATTCCTTTGACTGCTATTCTATATATTTGATTATTCTTGGTGCCTTTCTGTGAACCTCTTCCAGTTCTGTTACTTTTTTTTTTTTTTTTTTTTCAATTTTGGGATAACAGCTTTTTACACTGATATGATTATGCTGTTTTCTTTTCTATTATTTTCTTAATAATTCCTAACATTCACCTTACTTTTTTAACCACTGCTGAGCACTGAGATGACACTTTCATGGAGTAATTCATCATAACCCTAAGATCCTATTTCTGAATGATAACAGTTAATATAGAGCACCTTACTGAAGAAAAAGTATCCTTTAAAAGTAGAATTTGTATCCAGACAAGGAAAACAAAAAAGAACATAAGCTGCCTTTTTAAATGTAAAAGCAAAAAAGGATTCTGGGAAAAAAAAATGTGCTTCTAATTCTAAATGAGTAAAACTAATATTAAAATATATATATTGTATTTGGTTTATGTAGTGAGATAAAAGGTGGCTTCTGTGATAAGAGACACAGCTGATTCCAGTCATCTCCAAAATGGACCCACCACTGGCCAAAGCTGAGCCCATGCCCATCAGTGATGCTGGTCACTTGGGAAGACAAACACCATAACTCCTAATGTCCCTCCTTTCCCATATCTTCTCTCAAAATATATATTGAGTAGGTCCTCATAAGGCATGGAATATCCTTTTGGCCAGTTTGGGTCAGCTGTCCCATCTGTGCCCCCTCCCAGCTTCTCATGCACCTGGCGTGGCATGGGAAGCTGCAAAGTCCTCGACTACTTAGCAACAACTAATTCCTCAGCATATTACAACACTATTCTCCTTCTAAATCCAAAGCATAGTGCTATACCAGCTACTAGTAAGAAAGTAAACTCTATCCTAGCTGAAACCAGGACAAGTGTTATGAACTGACCACAGCCCCCATTCCCCATCCCCGTGTTCTGCTTAGGGGGAGGAGGTAAAGAGTCAGCAGTGAAAGTGAGCCGGGGAACAAACCAGGGTGTGGGTGGAAGGTAGTTTTAGATTTGTTCTTATTTCTCATTATCATAATCTGTTGGACAACTAAATTAAATTTATTTCCCCAAAGTCAATTGTGTTTTGCCCATGATGATAGTCAGTGCATGATCTCCCTGTCTTTTTCTTGACCCATGAGCTTTTCAAACATATTCTCTCCCCTGTCCTGCTGAGGAGATGATCAAGATGTAAAAAGAGAAAAGATGTGGCTACAGCAGAAAAGCTGACTGAATATTTTGCATCAGTGTTCACTCTGGAAGTTGGATGGAGCTTTTCCTATGACAAATGAGTCAACGAAGCAGTCTAAGACTGAAAACGGAAGACTGTAAGAGGTTTTAGAATATGTTAATAAAATGAAGAGTAAAATATCTCCAGTGTTATTAATTCAAGAGATCTGGAGGAACTGAGATACTAAATTGTGTAATTGTTAACTGTGGTATATAATTTATTATTAAAATCACCGTTAGTCAAGGAATAGAATTTGACAAAAGTTACTGATTTAAAAACTGGTCATTCAGGAAGGCATGAGAAATTATAGGTCTGTGCATTTGATTTCTGTAGTCTGCAAATTGCTAGAAACTGTGAGTAGATTTAGCAGAAACATAAATGTACGTGGAGTTATAAGACATAGAAAAGAGGGCTCTTGTAGAGGAAAATCATGCTTCACAAAACTTTCAGAGTTCTTTAAAGAATCAATAAGCATGTAGATAACTGTGATCTAATTGGCACAGTGGTCTTGGATTTGAAAAAGCTTTTGACAAATTCCTGGATAGAGATCAATAACAAGATGGCAAAAAATACTATTCTCACAGTGGAAGGATATTGCCATTGATGTGGCTAAATGATTTGTGCTAGGGCTCATGATGTTCACCAAAAGAGATATTCTGTGGAGAGGTGGTGTGGAAAAGTTTGCTGATGACAAAGACATCACTCACAGTAGTCAAAAGTGAAAGTAATTGCAAAGGTTTGCAGAAAGATCTCACAAAACTGACTGAATGAATGAAGGAAGTTCCATGTCACTAAGTGCAAAGCAATGCAAATGGAGAAAAAAAGATAACACATACACGATTTGAGTCTTTAAATTATGTGTTATCTCATGGTAAAAGCCATTGGATGGCTCTGTGAAAAGATCCATCATAGTAAAAAAAATGCACTATTAGAAAATTATTAGGAACTATAAAAGAAAAGTAGAGAACAAAACTGCCACTGTGTTGCTGCATAAACTCATGTTGAATTAAAAACTTGAATACTCTTTGCAATTCTGGTCACCCCGTTCAAAACTACATAGCAGACTATTCTTGAAAAGTTGCTTTTCCCACTTCCAGGTAACATCTTTGGATAAAATTAGAGAGGTGCTTCTCTTCACCTGTACTCCTTAAATAAGATGTCATTTCTGTGAAAATTGAGTGATCTGGACTAGACCTGAGGTGTGCCTGACACCAGCCTATTTAATTTTTTTATTATATCAATTGATCTAATAAAGGATATTACATCTCTTTGCAAATCTTATCTGTCTAACTCTCCCAAGGTCTTTGGAAAAGTAATATAAACACCTTCCTGGCAGCCTCTACTTCTTTTTGATTAGCCAAAGAGAGAACCTGGGCTTCATCTATGAGAAACTTGTGGCCCCCTTGTCCACACTTCAGCTCCAAAGGGCAAATTTCTGTGTCTTCCAGATTCTCTTCCAAATTGCATCCAGTTTAGGAGGCCTTCTCTAGCTGTAACTTGGGTTTTTTTCATACTTCAAAGTGAGTGGGATATGCATCTTGCTTTTCACCATCTATTATTACCAGAGAACTCTGCCTTCTGTGGCTTTGCAGGAATATCTAGCTATAAATGTTACTATGTTACTAACGTTCATCTGATCTAATATTGCAGGAAACATGCATTGCTTTTAAGTATCTTTCATAGTGAGTAATCTACAAGAAGGCTCTATTTACAGCTGAAATCAATGTCCTTGTACCTTTTCCATTTAAGCTAAAGAGCAGTAAAAATGTTTCATTCATCATAATCTTCATGCTGCTAGGAAGAGAGGAACAAGAATTGTTTCTGGACTCCTTTGGAAATGTAGATGAAAAAAATATCTTTGTCCTAAAGCATGTTGAAGTACAAATGCATTGTAAATTCGGACACAGATCAGGTGAATGATGGGACTCTAGGTGCAAAATGAATGCACCAGCATCTCTTTGTAATTTGTGTCTGTAATTGTAATTTGTATTTTTGTAATTGTAATTTGTAATTTGTATCTGTGTTTGCAGATACAAGTGAATGAATAATCCCTTAACAGAGAAAAAACGAAGGGCTAAAGTAGAGGTCTCATGTTTATTTTCTCACTTCAACGATAAAACTGGAAAAGGGGTAGAAATGTCACTGACAATTCTATGTGATGGATTGATCTATATGCCTGAACATTAGGAACAAGACACCCTCAATATCTGAAAGACAACTACTTAGCATGTAAACATTAGATAGAATTGAAAGCGGCAGTTTTCACGGGCCCCCTACCAAGAGAATGCACAGGGGGTGTACGTTCTTTATTGCTTGACACTCATGCATAAAGACAGCACAGCTTCTGCAGTCTAAGTGAATCTCCTTAGGTTTAATGTTCCATTGAAATTTTGCTGAAATGTAAAACATATTTCAAAAGAACAAAACATTTTCTCAAGCAGACACCATTTGCCTGTCATGGTAGATTTTTCTCTTTTATGGAAGCTAATGCCTGGAATAGACATCTATTGAAAAAGCCAAACTGCCAGGGTCACCAATGGTACCACAAAAATGTTCAAAGTAGCGTTCTAACATCAAACCACGTATGTAATTGAACAGATCATTCAAAGCATGCCAGCAATGTTGCAATAGCTGTACCTGTGCAGCACTCCAGACCCCTCACAGACTGTGATAGAATCAGATTTTACTGATCCTTGTTTTTTTGTTTTATTTCTAGCTTGGACTTTTTAATTTACAATGTGCATCCTGAATCAATTGTATTGGTACAATTAAGCAGTACAAAGGGCTGCACAGGGGTAAGAATAATTGGCTGAAGGTGGTGGCAATCTGAGCTTCTTAAACCAGCTCTGCTGACAAGGTCAATTTTTCATGAAAGTGTAGATAAGGTACCTTGGCACATAAGAATAGAAAATCAAGCTCATATTTGTTTGAAGAACTGTGAGAAGGTTTTTTTCCTCAGTTATATATATTCATATATATTTTGAGAAAGAGCTTTGACTAAAATTTCTTTCTTCTTTAAGCAGTTTTTTTGCCCATGCAATAGTTAGACTTAGTGCATGATTAGTAACAGAAAAAGCAGTGTAGCTCCAAACACAGGGTGTCTTTCAAAAGCAGAAGGAATTTGCAGCCTAACAAGACTCTTGCAGCATCCACCATGTTTAGAACTGACAGGGAAAAATACACATTTAAAAATCAATTTGGTTTAAAAACTGAAATAAGAGGCTTCAGAAATTTTTCTGGAGAAACAGCAGGGGAAAAATACAGGTATGTAGGAGGAAAACGCTGGGCAAAATTAAGAGAAACACATAAAAATTATTCCCCATTAACAACAATCTATGAGATACCTCTAGTCATATCTCATGTTTTAAGAGGATAGCGTAACTATTTCAGTGTCAAACTTTAATCGTCATCTAAACAATCAAGCTGTGATAATACTTCCAGTGCTTCTCACTCAGCATGTAAGACAAGCATTTCATAAGAGCTTCAGAAAAAGAGGACAAATGTGAATTTTGCAAGTATTGCATGGTTGTTTTTTTTTTTTTCACAATCTTTCGGCTCTATACCTAAGTACTTTGTTCAGATTTCAGGTCAATTGTGGTGAGTATTTGTTGTTTTGAAGGGGTTTTTTTCCCCTTTTCCAGTTCTTTTTAAATCTCCACTTGTGTCTCTTTAAAAGTTCAGAGGTGTCTTGTAACTGCTAAGTATCACCTCCCATAATTGATCTGCTTCAACCCCTTGCACTTCTTTTGGAGGAAACCTTGATTCTTCCTGGGAGTCTCACTTCAGAATAACTCTGGGTAAAAAAGTCTTGTGGGTGGCAGAGATGAAGCAGCTGCAAGCTTGCTCTGTTCATTATTCGCAGGACAAAGGCTGAATTTCAGCCTATCCACATTTAAGTGCTAAGATAAGCAGACAGGTTTTCTCTCTGAAAGCTTTCACAGACCTGTTCACCATTCAATATATAGGAATCTTTGTCATTTACCATTAGGGAGAAAACTTAGTCCAAGTTTTGTGTTTATGCTACTCAAAGTGGATCCTAGACAAAACTGTTTTTCTTTTATAAGAAGAAGGAAATCTTCCTTCAAAACAAAAATTGTCCATGGAAACTGAGTAGATTTGCATTCTTTGTTGTTGTTGTTTTGTTAATTGTTGTTGTTGTTTTGGTTTTCTTGTTGGTGGTGTTGTGGGTTTTTTTAATTATTAATGCAAATTTAAACTGCAGATACTCTAAAATATATTGCATATCAGTCTGAGTTTTCAGCACTAAGCAATTATGTAGTATATTCTGCTAAACGGTTTGGAAGCAACTGTTTTGAAGAATTTAACACCTTATCTGGGTATTTGCTCTTTTATTTATTTGTTTACAAGTTTATGTGATCTAATTTACACATAATTTCAAAATAAATTACTATTGTAAATTAAGAACATAAAGTCACCTTTGAGTGTTATTACAATCAGGGTACAAGTAGACAGTAACCTTTGGGTTAAATGAAACAATTTATTTTTTTTGAGAAATTCTTTGTGTTGATGGAAAAATGAAGTGGCTAGAGCACCAAGCCGGATACAAATTAAGGCCTCTTTCCAGAGACATCCTAGAAGCAATTCTGTGACCTGCCAGCACTTAGGAAGCCTCTCAATAGTGGTAACAACACATAACCCTGTTTTTTAAGTCATTTTGCTCAATACCATAGTAGTACAGATCCTAACAAGAGATTAATCCTTCTACTGACACTTGGGAAAATTGGGCTGCTGAAGTAGATTCTGGCAGCAGTCCTCCACGCTAACAAAGACAATATTCTTCCTGGTGATGTGTGAATATTATGAGAATTAGTTAGAGATCGCTTTCCTGCTATGTTTATATCTGACTGTGCTACTGCAAGGAACATTGCCAGAGCAATACAAATAGGCCTGCCCGCTGCTGAGATCAGTTTCAGTAACTGTTTTGCTTGTGCATCCAACTACGAACCATTTATATTATGCAAGTATAAAGGTACTGTCAAACTGCTCTAGCTAAACTGAGGCAGTGAAGATATTTGTTAAGAACATCGTTCTTGTCATTGCGGGGATCTTACTGCAAAATTAAGGACATTATGGGATTTTTTTTATCCTTAACACTCACTCCTAATGTGCTGACTAAAAGAGATAAAATCACAAGAAGCAGATGAACAAATGTGGTTAAAAAAGAACATATAAATGGTTACCTATGCAAACTGCATGTGAAAAAAAGTAAGGAGTGGATAACAGAACTGTATTTTACTAGTAAAAGACTGCCACAAAAAGAAACAAAGTCTGATATCTGTGGTCCTGTTAATGGATATCTTAGTCCTCAAAAATTCCTGTTATTCTTAATTACATTACTGATGAAATTGGTTATTCCCATTATGGTATGAGTCAGGGTGGCAGAGTCTGCCTTAAAAAGGATATGGGCTTGTAATACATAAATAAGTTGGAAACTGGTTTTATAGACGGCTCAAAAATTATTAGCGAAGGCAAAGCTCTACTAAATGATGTATATTTTGTTCCTCCCATACTGTTTCTATCTAGTTTCGTGTGTTCAACCTATAGCTGTAACCTGACAATATACCATGAAACCAGACTTCATTGTTACTGGTGTGGCAATTTACCCAGGGACCAGGAAGATGCTTGTTGCAGATTTGTCTATCGGTCTCCTTCCATTTCAACTAATAAAAAAATGACCTGCAATATGTTTTCTGTAATATTGCTAAATGTTGAAACGTTGTCTCTGAACTGGGTTAGTTTTATCATAAATACTCAGTATCCACAGTAAGGATACCCTCATTCAAAGACCTTCCTAAAGTATTTGAGTTCATAGAGGGAGCGGGATTCTAGAGTTGAAATCCCTGATGTCAAAGCCTGGATGGACTGTTCAACCATAGTTTCCAAGAACACACACAACACACACTTTCAGCACTCCAGGTGTTTTATTTTTGAATTCCCATAGGTTTTCTCCCTCTGCCTCTTCAAGAAGAGGTTGATGTGACCTTGCCCTCACTGTCACAGCTGTCTGAGCTCTGCCAATAAGTGACAGAGCATTCATATAGTTAATAAAATGAGCCTTACTTCTAACTGCTACTGTTTTCCTTTCTGAAAGCATATTCAATCCAAGGTCAGTAAAAACACTTTGGAGGTTCACAGTTCATTAGGGAAATCAACAGAGGGGCTTGCTGCAGCTGGACTTTATTTTAAATCATACTGGCATCTGTGGAGCAATGGCATCAAAAAATTATTGTTGTCAACAATGCTTTACATTTTCTGTGGTCGCCTTCCAGGGAATTGATCTGAATGAGTAGACCAGCAACTCAACAGTTTGATTTCAAAGCCATAGTCTCAGGGAAATGATGTGTGGTGACAGAAAATGTTGGACCAGATTTTCAGCTGGTTTAAATCAGTATAACATACAGACTCCAAGACCTCAAGCTAGCCTTACATCTGTGGAAAAAAAGCTAATTTACAGCAGCTGAGACCCTGACCTACAGTCTTTTTCTGTATATATATTTTTGTTTAGTTTAGTTTAAGTTAATGTGAACAATACCTCAATATCCTCTATTCATTTTTGTTCTCTGCCCACACTATAATTTGCAAGCTTTGCTTCTTATCCTGCTACCATAGAAATCCACCATCTGTTCCAAAGAACATTTACTGTTCAACTTTTAACTGTCTCAATTGCCATATTGAGGTCAGTGTATGGTTTCTGGGTCAAAGTCCTTGGGCAATTTAACTATGTGGGATAAATATGAACATGAGAAAATCCTGTATTCTCTCCTAAATTTCAACAGCATGGAAGGAGGGAACTCAACGTTTACTATCCCACAGATGCCCCTCCCATTCTGTTCCGCTCAAATGAAAAGACGTTTTTCCAGAGCTGTGCTCTCAAATAAATTCCCTTTTTTTTTTTTTTTGTTTTTAAATATTTTTTTTTTTTTTTTTTTTTTTTTTTTTTTGAGGCAGCTGCCTCTCATTTCTTTGCACATTTACTGGCACCTGGATAATTTGTTTGTTGTAGCACCTGATTCCCTCACTCAGAACAGCTGCTCTCTATAAAGAGATTAATTGATAAAAATGCATAATTCAACTGCAACTTGATTGTGAGGCTCTCGCAGGTTCCTCTTGCTTTGCCTGGATCTCTTTTCCTACGTTGAACTGAGACTGCACATCATGGCAAGAAACAGAGCAGCATCACTACATAGAGGAAAAAGCACTTTGTTCAATCTTCACCACATGTCACTCAGGACATACTCCTGGTTTCCTTGTGGGTCTTTGCTTCCTATTGATAGTCATTGTTAGGTAGGATTTCTCTGAATCACCTCGCTTGGAAACATTTTCCAGTTCCCCGGATGTGTGCTCGGCTCCACATCAGAATAAAATATGTAGGTTCACCAAGTCCTCTCCCCTTCAGCTGCAAGCCCTGATCTCCAACAAGAAGGAACTTGGACATGACAAAAATCACACCGTGCTCCAAACAGGTCCAAGTCTGGATATATAGGGAGACCAGGGTCCTGATGTGCACTAGGGTGCTGATCAAAGCAGATGTGTCTGCAGAGCTCTGGTACCTTTCAGTAAGCTGATTGATGCCAAGTGACAGGGCTGAAACTGTGCAGCTACCGTCTCAGTGGTATGAGATTTCTGTGGAAAAAGAGGCATAGCCTCCACGGAGGTTTTACTCCTGCTAGCTACACAGACTCAGCCCTTTCTCTTCTACCTGGATGTGTTAAAATGAGCACTGAGCGAACTGGTCAACCTCCAGGAGACAGGCTACTGGAAATATTTTAGCTTTTGGAATACAGACCTGCACTGCAACTTGGAGAAAACATACAGAACAATCACTTCTTGTGAAGCAGAACTCCAGTGTCTACCAAAACTCACAGTCTTCCTGAATGTGTCAGGGATGGATGCTAGCCCTAATTAAACACTTCATGACCCAGTGATTAGAACATTATGCTTAGCTGGGGACACCACATGTTCACTAATATTAGTAGAGTAACTCTAGCAGAAGAGGTACATCTCCTTAAAATCTTAGTCTCTGGGAGAAGCACGTAGGTCTTTGCTCTGAAATATGCAGGAAACAGTTTTATCTTTTACATCCCAAGCAAGCAGATATTGCCACTGAGTGCTCAGCACCCACTGAAGGCAACCACCCTTGATGAGGTCCTAAGCAGTTGTCCTCCAGGGAATCTGCATCTAGCATGCATGTCATCTGGACTGGAGATACTATATGGGTCTGTCAGAGTCTGATAAGTATAATGGCTGAAACATTGTGGCAAAAATAGTTCATCCAGTCACAGGGGATGATACATTCAGTATAGGGTGAATTGTGATTTATGTATCAAGGACAAGCTAAGGAGCCACAGACCAGGCCGCGGATAAGGGAGTACACATGGCTCCACCTTCTGATACACCCAGTATGGCACAAAGGGAAAAAGTTGAGACCCTTCAACATGTCCAGAGACTCGTCCATCTTTCGCAATCACCTCCCCCGCTCCCCTCACGACTTTTCTCTCTTTCACAATAACAGCTCCACAAAAGACCAAAAGTTGTGCAAGTGGGCAACCCAGAGGGCTACAAAGGCCCACCTTGTGCAAGCACTGGCGGCACCCACCCACCATCCTGAGGACCACTCTGCCCACCAGTCTCACCACCCGAACTGAACAAGACACCAGAGGACACCCACATCGCTGGACCTGAGACTGCGAACTCCATCACACATAAAGCGGAGCCATAAGGATGGTGAAATCCTTCTCTCTCTTTTCTTTCTTTCCCATACTTCTACCTTTTTTGCTTTCCCTTTTATAAGTAATATAGTAACATAAGATTTACAGCCCTGCATATGCCGCAAACTTTTTATGTTTACCAGTTAAACCTACAATAATGTAAATCCTTCAGCCACCAAATCATATACCAGTTGGGCCAAGCTGCAAAATAAAAGCCTTTTCTTTGCAAACCTTAAGTACTGTGTGTACTGTTTTCCAACCAAAGGTGACCCACAAACCTGAGTCCCTTCTCCTCCCCACTCATACCTAAGGACCGAATGTGACAGGGTCTGAGCTGTCTATTCTCCTCTCTAATTCCTCTCTCCTTCCATTTAAAAGCATGACCTTGTGGTGCAGTCTCTGGCTGTTGGCAGACGCTATGGAGCAATGCTATGGGTGTGGGTCACTTACACATGTTTAGGGCATTTTTCTGTTTTCTTTCCCTTAAGCTCCTCATTTTCTTTATCATGTTTAATCCCTTACCTCTTCCATCTCTTTTTCAGGCTGACTGTGTGTGTGTCTGTATGCTGGTCATCCGAAGTTGGTTGTCAGGAAAAGGGAAGAAGCCCTGTAATCTTCTGAACTGACTCTAAAAAGAAAAGTCTCTTTTCATTTTCCATATACTTCGTGCTGTTTCTTGACTAAAACTAAAGCTTAACCTGTCAGGCTTGTTTTAATCCTTAAAAAATACAACTGCAGCAGTGATCTTTGTAGAAGTAAACAGTGATAAGCCTACTCTGAGGAAGCGAGGGGATTAGTTGAATATGTCTGAATGGCTAAACCACTTTAAATCGTTATTTGTAGTGTACCCATCATGTGCTCATTATCCTACTATGTGCTAAGAAAGAGTCAAAATAAATACAGGCAAAACCCTATTCCTTAATCAGCCTCTCTTTTTCACTAAATACGTATGATTTCTTGTATAGCACATTTCCTGCAGACATGCATGGCATCCAGGGCATTTGCTTACCCAGAGTGGAAGAAGTTCACACAGCTGCTGAAAATCACGGGTACCAGGCTCAGATACAGCTTGTTATAGTTTGCCCCGCTTTATGATAATAGCTTCTACGAATTATTTTGACCAACACCATTTTAAGCTAGCACAGCTAAATCATTTCTTCTTTGAAAGTCTAGCAAATAATAATTTTGTCTCTCAGCAGGTATTCAGAAAAGAGATTTTCTTGACATGCTAGGAAATATACAGGGTATTTCAGAAAGATAGACCAAATTTCAAATCAGTAGTGATTTCAAATTGGGTCCATCTTTTTGAAACACCCTGTATTATCATCAGTACTGTCACTGCTCTCTCACTGAAAAGAAGAAATGAGCAGATTTTGGTGCCTGGACTGAGAAACCTTGCTTTCAAGTTTGGTAAAGCTCATTTTAATGTAAAAATAAACAGCCAGATGGTAACCTGCTGTCAGAGAAGCATGTTATTTATCAGGATATTTGTTTTCAATACACTTTCTTCAGTGGATTAACATTGACAGTCTTCTTGAAAGTCGTGTTTGAAATGAAGATTAGGTTAGGAGTTTTAGTAACACGACTTTTCCCATTCCTTTCAGATATGTTGATATTCTGGCATCAAAGCACATCCAGACAGAACGTAGACACGTATAATTGAGGCAGTAAGTGAGATTCTTTTAAACAGAAATACATCAGAGCCCAACTGTTAGTTCAACATCCTGTAGTTTCAAGTAAATTAGACAGGATTTTTGGAGAACTTTTGAATTAAAAAAAAAAGTATTTGTCTTTTAGTGGGTCCAGTGCAAACCAGTTTTGGAAACAGCTTTAAGCAACTGATAAAATAAGGTTCTGGATAGACTTCTTGTGGACGTTGTGGAGAAAAGCAGACTACCCAAACTGAGTTTAATAATTTCATACATGAAATTATATGACTTGGCTGACTGCAATATCAGCAGCTAAAATTTGGCAATCCAGAACGTCCTCCTCAGTCTTATGTTCCTTTTAAATTACTATGAATAGGATTTTACTCTTCTCTAAACCAGCAGAAATGTGGCAGGTTTTTATTCCTGAATACAGTGAAATTAATTTCGACCTACATGTGGGGGATCAAATATGCAGATTCTTACCAATGATGGCAGCTTTGTGAAAACTGTGCTGAGCTTTTGAAAAAAAGTTGGTGAGTTTAAGTTAGTCTCTGGGAGGCTTTTAGAGATGTAAACCAAATATTTACTTAGAAATTTGACATGGAAGAAACACAAGTAATCCATATAACAAGAAAAGGTACTCAGTTTACCAGTACTGAACAGTAAAGTGAAGTTTCCTTAGATTTCAGGACTTGCAGAGCTGGTCTACACGGTGTTTTCAGACAAGTACACTTTTTATTTCCCTGGAGAAATCATGCCATACAGCTGAATACATTGAGAAAGCAAGGAACTACTCTGCTGAGAAGATATGGCACTTGCAGCAGTCAAGGAGTGAAATAAGCAACCTGGGGCATTATGCATTTTCATAACCAGTAAAGCTACATGGGCATTAAGCAGAAGTTTGAGAACATGATATTTTCATTTGACTATCAATTAGTAGATATTACATGTGATCTAAATATCTAGATCGTCTTGTGCGTTTTAGTCTATAGCGTATGGACAACTAAAGCACAGTTATAAGTTTATATATTGTCATATATTAAGTTTGTTATAAGGCAGTTTATACTGTAACCACCTAAAAGCTTTTGTATGAGAAGCTGTCATAAAGGCTTGACATAATTTTTATAACCAGCCTATAAGCAGCTGATTTATCTGTTGATCCCTTTTTCTTTGTGACATGTTTACCCATGTATGGAACAGATATAATATACTAGCCTGCTACACTATGAAGAATATTTGAAGCTGTAATTGGATACAGGTGCACACAGAGAGAGAGACGAAGGAGAGAAAATATCCCAAAGCAAAACATGTTTGAAAACAGGTAATGAGAATACTCACAGAACCTGAAGCATTTGAAGTGCTAGTGACAGCTTTACTTTTAGTCACAGGGACATTCTGGTGTTGTTTCTACAAACTTCTGCTTTGATATTTTCCTACTTCACTTCTTTACATTCTTGTTTATCCTACCACCATTTGTCTCTAGACTGTGAGCTCTTCAGAACAGAGCATCTCACTATGTGTTTGTTTAATAATGAGAATCCCAATCTCAGATGAAGCCTCCAGTCACCACTGGAAGACAGCAATAATGATTTTGCATTCATTTCAGAAACACATGTAGTAGCAATGGTTCAACATTTTTGCTTCTTTGCAGAAGGCAACATACCCCTGTGGGACAATTCCCTCTCTTTTCATGCTCTTTTCCCACACTTCCCCAGTGCAATGCAACACTTCTCCCATATTGTCTCAGTAGTGGCTGTTTACTGGGACTTAGTCTCGCTGAATCATTCCCCTCAACACCAACTAAAATTCATAGCCATATCTGAGAACAGAATTTTAGTCCAGGAAGCAAGTGGCTGGTTTGTCACTTCTACATGACATATCTTTAAAGCAATCCAGAACTAGAAAGACCACCCTGCATGGGCATATTAACCACATATTCACTGGGGCTTTGATCCCTATAATATTAAGCTTTAACATAACAGAAAACAACACTGCTCTCCTGAAATAGTCATATTTGTTCCCCTTTGCACTTCAGCCCCCAGCTATTCTACTTAAAGGGGTCAGAAGTCACAGCTGATCATTTGAGATGCAGAGGGCCATGATAAATGTTGGGGTTTTATGCCTTTTAAATTGTAGACAATAGGGTTAGTATATGGCTCCCCATGTCAAAAATATTTTCTCTAATAGCGTAATTTGGATTTAAAGGGATAATTTATTGAACCATCCAGTTTACCCTTTTATCATTATATCGGTTGTTAAACTTAACAGTTAAATTACCAGACCAGGAGTCAGAATTGTATTCAGCACGGGGTTTGTCTCAGACTTTCACTATGACATTGAGGATCACTCCAACACTCCATGTGTCAAGTTTCCTAACTCTGGAACAGGGCCTGTAAGACTACATTTTTTTTCCTTTGTACTTAGGAGTTAAAGAGTATATATAGGGGTACGGAAACAGAATACTTCTTGTCATAGTACCTCTCTGAACTAATCTGAGTACTACTGCAACAACAAGAGTAACGAAACAATCTGATTAAAACCAAAACCAGAATTTTTGAGCTCATACAACATGTAGAGATCAAGAGCTGAGATGATTTATGTAAAAATCTGTTATAAATTAATAAAGTTGTTAACATGACCTGAAAATGTTTAATATAATGCTATGACTGATGCCTTGATTATCTCAGGACTGGCCTCTAGTCTGAGATCCTAAAGTATTAGCTTTGTACGTCTGTATGCTTACCTTCTTTGTTTTCTGAATAACAAGGGAAAAGCATTTGCATAAATGCAGTAAATTTGGATTCAAAACACTGCATAACACATCCAGCAAAGTTCTCATGACTGAGGACTGCAGTAGGGGACCAGAGGTTACTGTGCAGCATATTCCTTGTCACCAGACAAGGAATCAAAAGGTTTTACTAATTTATATATATACATAGTTAGTTAGTTAGTTAGTTAGTTATTTTAGTTGGTGCTTATACTTCTAGCAACTTAATTTGTATGCTGAGAATCGCAGACAAGAAGCCATCTGTTTTTCTGTCTGTGATTCAAATTTAAATATTGCTCTAAAGAGGCTTGAATGATAAGGTAGAAGTTAACCATCAGATAAGGGTCAATACACTTTCTAAGTGAAAACTGGAATCATGACCCAAGCTGAGAAAATCTGCACACAGAATTCTGGACTTGAAAAACAGAAGCGGAGATTCAAAAATCTCCAAATCACCATTTTCTTTCCCTTCTCTCTCTCTCTTTTTTTTCCTCTTCTTTTGATAAGGTTTTATTTTATCAGGTACACATCAATTCAGACACAGCCATGCTACCCACCCCCAAGGAAATTTCCTATAATCCTGAGACATGTTATCTGCCTATAAAATATCCTACCAACATTGCTACTCAGACAGTGAAAAAATGTATCGAATAAATACCTGTGTTCCTCATATTTGCTCAAAGAGCCAGACTGATTCATCATTGCTTTCACTCCTATACAATAATTTACTACAACTCAAACTGGGTACGAAATAGTATCACTCTGATTTTGAGTTACTTTGGTATTAAATTAGTTTTGCATGCATGATGTAACACATTTTCACTGAACATATTTATTTTTTTCAGTTGTCTCACCTAAAAATCAAAACACAATGCGTATTACTAAAACCAAAACCTCACAAGCACAGTCAAACTTCATTCTCCTGGTTACTGAACCTTCTGACAAGTATTACGCACCGAAGAGAACCGTATTGCTTCTGCCATCTATGTTGAAGTGATACTTTCTTGCATTATCTTAAAATTTACACCAAACAATCTCAATATCCAGATTTCAGAGCAGTCTTCAGAATACAAAATGGAAAGGCATAGAACCCTCCAGAGGCACGCAATGAAAACAATATAAATAAAACAGTTAAATGTAGAAGGTAGATCAATACTGTGATTATAATTTATTATCATTTATTATTTATTAAATAAGATAAGCATACTGAGCTGAATTCAGCCCCACCGAACTCCATTGATTTCAGGGATAAATTTGGTGCAACAAATTTTTATAATGTATATATAAGTTATCAGCTTTATTTCTTTGTTCTCCTTCATTTCATAGATCCAAGAGACTTTGTTTGATCTTGTGTCTCTTCTTCTGCACTAGCATTACAATTTTGACTTTATCTCTGTAGACAAAGTCCTTGATCATCTTTTTGTGTTTAGGTCTCCATCCTCACTGTATCTGCCTTTTCTGGATTCTTCACCTTTCATTTCATCCTTTTTCATTCCCCCTGTTTCTTAGACTATCTTTTGAATATAAGGTTTTTCTTCTTCGATAGCTTCCAAGCTTTTCTTGCATCTCTATCAGCCTTTTCATGCTCTCCATTTCAAGGCTCTGAACAACTTACCATCCATTCCATCTCTCCAAGCCTCTTGATGCCTTGTCCAAGTTTATTTCTTAATTATCTTCTTAAACTACTGACAGTTCTGTGCCTGATGTCATGCTGCCCTTACATTTCTGTTCAGTGTACAGGCCAACTCTCTCCTTATGATAGATACGTCTGCTTGGTTTCTGACTGTGCTGTGGACTTCTACCCGTAGTCTCTAAAAAAGCACATTAATCCATTTGCTAGATAATAGACCTGATAACAATCCAGAGCTACTGTGTACAGTCATTTTTTGCAGGTATTGTTATTCTGACTTTCCCTGAATGCACCAAGGTTCCCACAGATGCACGGATCTGTTGTTGCGAGTACTGTAGTTTTAACTGAATATATCAAGTCTACTCAACACATTGAAAAGGTGTATTAATCATTAATCATATCTAAAGTCAGATGGGTAAAAAGAAAAAAACAAACAAAAAAACCCCCATCAAAACCAGATGGTATACTTACAGTGAATCTAAGTCTATCCATGGTGGAAAAGAAGAGGCTAAGGGGGAGCAGGAACATTGTTAGTAGCAAAGTGGTTCTGGTCCCATAGTTACAAAAACAATAGACCAAACTCAGTAGAGTCAGGTGTCTTGCTATACACACAAGTCCCTGCAGGCCTGACATCAGGAAAAAATTCTCCAGACAGGTAGTGTGGAACAGGAATGGTTTGTCCAGTTTGGGTGTGAAATCTCTATCTTTGGAAATTTTCAAGACCTGGCTAGAGAAAAAAATGGCTGATATCATCTAGCATTGGCAGTGGTCCTGCTCCACAATGAATCTTGGACATGAGCTCCAGAAATAACTTCCAAAGAGAATTTCTATGATTCCATGCATTACAGTGAGTATGAGATAAGGTAAGGAACTGATTTTTCACAGAATCATAGAATCACAGAACAGTTTGAGTTGGAAGGGACCTTCAAAGGTCATCTAGTCGAATCCCCTGCCATGACCAGGGACATCTTCAACTAGATCAGGTTGCTCAGAGCCCCGTCCAGCCTGGTCTTGAATGTTTCCAGGGGTGGGGCATCTACCACTTCTCTGGGTAACCTGGGCCAGTGTTCTACCACTCTCATTGTAAAAAATGTCTTCCTCATGTCTAGCCTGAATCTCCTCTCTCTTGGTCTAAAACCAATACCCCTTGTCCTGTCGTAACAGGCCATGCTAAAAATTCTGTCCTCATCTTTCTTATAGGCCTCTTTTAAGTACTCAAAGGCTGCAATAAGGTCTCCCTGGAGACTTCTTTTTTCCAGGCTAAACAACATCAACTCTCTCAGGCTGTCCTCCCAGCAGAGCTGTTCCAGCCTTTGATCATTTCTGGGGCTCCTCTGCCCCTCTCCAACAGGTCCATGTCTTTCCTGCACTGAGGGCTCCAGAGCTGGACACAGGACTCCAGGTGGGGTCTCACCAGAGCAAATCAGAGGGGCAGAATCACCTCCCTCCACCTGCTGGCCACGCTCCTTCTGATGCAGCCCGAGATACAATTGGCCTTCTGGGCTGCAAGTGCACATTGCCGGCTCATGTCCAATCTTTCATCCACCAGTAACCCCAAGTCCTTCTTGGCAGGGCTGCTCTCAATACCTTCATCCCCCAGCCTGTATTGATACTGGGGTTGCCCCAAGGCAGGTGCAGGACCTTGCACTTGCACTGTTGAACCTCATGAGGTCCACTTCTCAAGCTTGTCCAGGTCCCTCTGGATGGCATCCGATCCCTCAGGTGT
Organism: Pampusana beccarii; assembly: GCA_013399365.1. Classification (NCBI taxonomy): domain Eukaryota; kingdom Metazoa; phylum Chordata; class Aves; order Columbiformes; family Columbidae; genus Pampusana; species Pampusana beccarii. Next base: position 47,421 of record VWYH01000593.1, read on the forward strand.
GTCAACTGCGCCATGCAGCCTGGTGTCATCCGCAAACTTGCTGAGGGTAGAGATATAGTGTGGATATCATGTAGGGATATAGTCCTTGACTCCAGTGGAACATCTTGTCCAAGTAAATTCGGTCCTTCTGACTAAAGTTTATCTTACATACCTCAATAAAGACTGTACTAAAAGAAAAAAAAAATATATTAGGGAAAAGAGGGGCGTATAGAGAGCGCTTACGTCAAATACTCTACAACATAACCTGAAGTGTAATACACAGATAGAAAGGCTTTTGCACAACAAAGTGCAAAGTACATAGAAAGAACACCAGGTTTTCTCATGTGGCCTTGAAAATGGTTTATTTTCATATTTATTTTGTTGCTCCTGTCCAAAGAAAAGTCAGACTCCTATCTGAAAAAAGATGAAATTATAGAATCATAGAATCATTAAGGTTGGAAAAGACCTTTTAGATTATCAAGCCCAACCATAAGCCTCACACTGTCACATCTACCACTAAACCACGTCCCTAAGCACCATGCCTACACATCTTTTGAACGCTTCCAGGAATGGTGACTCAACCACTTCCATGGTCTCCCTGTTCCAATGCCTGACAGCCATTACAGTGAATAAATTTTTCCTAATATCCAATCTAAACCTCCCCTGGCACTACTTAATGTCATTTCCTTTTGTACTATCACTTGTTACTTGGGAAAAGAGACTGACACCCATCTCACTATACCCTCCAAATACCCCACAATTATCTTAGAAGAAAAAATTACAGTCTTTGGACAAAAATGAAAAAAGTACTTGGTAATGCTTTCTTAGTAACTTACAGAATCTGTATTCAAAATTATCTAAGACTTCTTCTTCATTAAATTTGATGGCCATGCTTTGTCTGCCCTGGTAGGTCTTCTTGTATTAAGAGACGTGGCCTGGCTAGGTCTAGAGGATAAAAATAAATTTAAGGTCTATCATGAGGAAGTCAAAATAAATTCTTATGCTATGTAGAAAATGATCGTTTTGGTATGGATGGAGTACACAGAACAGATGAAATTGTCTCATCTCAGACACAAAGTCTGAAGAATTTCTGAGCAGCACAGGTAACTCAGAGTGAAACTAGCCAAATAAAAGTCCTTAATTGGCAGAATGGAAGCTACAAAAATTATTGTCTAAAGCAATCTAGAAACATAGAAGAAGATTTAAATAAGCCTGCACTGACAACTGAAAGCAAAAGAAAGAAATAAAGCAGCTTTACTAATACTATCACTATAAATTTTCAATATTTTCAGTAAACTTCTACAGATATGGCTAATTATGGGACCATTTCAGATTGTGAAGGAGGAATACACTTAACATAAAAATGAAACAAAAAGAACTGAAAAAGACTGCCAGAAGGTAAGTGCATAGGCAGGTTAATGAGCTGGCAACACCATAAAAATTGGAGGTTTGGTGACTCCTTTGAACAGTGATCTGTTTGTGAATATAACAAATAACACAACTGGCCAAAACATCAAACTAAGAGTGCCTCTGTGCAAAGAGGAGCAGTTAACATGGGGTGTAAATTTTGGAAAAAAATCTGCTCCTGAAGTACAGGATGGGTCTCCATGGGAAGCAGGAATAATGAGCTGAAAGCCTTCAGTCTGAGATAGGCCTAAAATTCTGTTCTTTTACTTCCAAAGTAATTTCCTAAACTACTATGGTAATGTATAGCTGCTCTTCGAGCAGTTACTTTTAGATCTCTTCACCAAACAAGCCCATCAGCTGTGGCCTGAGTTTGCTGCCTGTTCAGAATCTGCTGAAATGCCTCATGGTTCTTCTTGTTCAGCTCTTGATAATCCAGGCACTCAATGAAAAGAATTGAAGTTTCTGAAGCCCTGAGAGGTGAGGTGTCTGCTGTCCACACCAGACTTCCACCTCCAGTCCCTAACTTCTGGAGTAAGTTATGAACCTTGTAAAAAAAGTCAACCTAATTAAAATAGTATCAGGATACAGAGCCATAAAGAGGAAAAATTAAAACATAAACCCGATACCGCAATCCAAAACAGAGGAAGAGAGAATGAGTACACAAGGGGAAAGTTAAAGGTCTTTTAATCAAAACAGGTTAACATTAAACGACATTAAATGAAAGAATTTAAAAAAAAAAAAAAGCGCCAAATAAAGAACTTTAAATGAAAGACAAGGGAAAAAGCAACAGCAACTCTGTGCTGCCTTTGAGGCAGTCAGGGATATGAGCAAATAGGAATGTTTAAGTGAAACAAAAGACAAATGGATAAGAGGAGCCTACCGAAATAGATTTCTAATACATTTTTACTTCATGGAAGAGTAGGACAGATACTTCTCTGAATTTTTATTGGCTCAACTCCTTTGCCACAACGGTGTAGAAGGGTATCATTTTCTTTGCTTAAACCTGACAGCAAACTGAGGGACTGATTGTGATACTGAAGATGACGAGCATGTTTTTCATCACATGGGTGCACTGAGGTCCTTGAAAAAGCTAAGTCAGAACTTCACATATCTTTTCTTTGTTTTAGATATGTGACTGAAGAGGTTACTGGCCCTCACAGCAGCTGGTTGCTGGTCACCTTCCCTTGTAGACAGTACCATACTCTCCAGTCTGGTAGCTGAGTAACTAGTAAGAAGTTAAAACTGCTTTGCATGTTTAAATGTTAAGTTCTGGAAACTACTGGCCTTTTTTTTTTTTTTTTTTTTTTTTTTTTCTCTTTTTTTACTTAAATAGAAGAGAAAGTGACAAACCAAGCAGACTGGAGCTGTAGAAACTTCCAGCGGGAAGCAGGAGCAAGTAGAAGTTGTTTTTCAAGCTGGTGTCACTGTATCCAGAAGGCAATTTGTAAGCAAGCTCCTCCTTGTGTGTGCTGTTTGTAAGACTAGATTTTCCCAGCCCATGTTTCTGTTCAGATAACGTTCTCTTAACAGGATGTGGGTAGAGGAAGCATTGAAAATAAACTTAGAAGAACCAAGAACTTGGAAGGACCCTACACCCACTGCAAGGAGCAAGCAGAGCAGGTGTGTGTCTCAAAGATTTAGTTATGAAACAGTGCTAACTGCAAGCATCTTGAGAGCCATAACTGGGCTTAATGTGGGCACAGCCAGTGTGTGCAGTGGTAGGAAAATTGACTCAGCATACTGTAAAATGCTCTAGCTCTAAGGTTAATGCAATCATGCCAACATGGCATTTTGACCACCTCAGCAAGCCCTTAAAGATTCTTGATGCACCAGTCAATGTGAAATTGTAGTGTAGACATAGGAAGGTAAGGCTGGATGCAGTAAAATTGTCATTGTGAAAAGACTTGAACCTTATCATCACAATCATAACGAAGGATGAATCTCACACATGCACTGTTAATGTACCAGTCAGTGTTTAATGAAACATGAGTCAAACATGAAAGATACCAGTCCCAGACCAAATAACTGATCCTGAGAATTAATCTGTTCTGCCAAAGACTTCTTCTGCCTGTCTGTGGAGTATGAGACGTATTAAAATCTGCCTTAGAAGGAATTCAGAAATAAAGCAGCTTTTTAATATATTGCTGCTGCTACATACAGGATTCTGGCAGCCTTATTCACACTGAAGAGAAGTAACTTCTCCCAACACTGAGAAGTGACTCGTATGAATAATGCTAATAGTGTCACTGGAAGCTGTGTGATAAGCAATATCTCTCTGATATTAGTCAAGTCTCCACAACCTGGATTTCTGAGGTGGATCCAATTTACAGAATTGCTTAGCTAGGGAGCAGGGTAAGCCTTGTGCTAAGTTAAAGAACCAGAAGCTGTACTTTATATGTACCTGGATTATTTTAAAAGCAAAGCAACAGACATAGCTTAAACTAACACAAGTGCTAATAGGATTAAATAAATCAGACACCTCTGATCATCGTAAAATCATATAGTTGTTTACATTGGAAAGGACCTTTAAGATCATCAAGTCCAAATGTTGCCTAGCGCTGCCAAGTCCACCACTAAACCATGTTCCTAAGTGCAACATCTATGCATCTTTTAAACATCTCCTGGGATGGTGACTCCACCACTTCCCCGGGCCGCCTGTTGCAATGCCTGACAACCTTTTCCATAAGGAAATTTTTCCTAATATCCAATATAAAACTCCCTGGGTGCAACTTGAGGCCATTTCCTCTTGTCCTATCACTTGTTACCTGGGAGAAGAGACCAACACCCTCCATGCTACAACCTCATGTAGTTTTAGACAGCGATAAAGTCTCCCCTCAGCTTCCTTTTCTCCAGGCTAAACTGCCCCAGTTCCCTCAGCCGCTCCTCATCAGACTTGTCAAATGCAGTCCTGTTGACTTTAATGGGATCAAACAAAAAGACAGAGTGTGATTGCATTATGGTAGAATTTATACATTCATTAGAAAGTACAACTACTGTTCCTTGTTTACATTTAAGCTTTCATTTTAATTGTACCTTAATATGTTTTCCTTGGGAAACAAATAGATGTGACAAATTATCCCGGAGAATTTGTTGTAATAGATGCAAAGAACTAGAAGCCTGCTGTGAGCCATCAAACACATTTGGAGGTCAAAGCCATACTGTTTAATTCTTCATTCTGGGAGAGAAATTATTCTGGCAATGTTACCTGGATACCAAATTGCATACAGATACTTGACTATGCAGTTGCTGAGTGAAAAACACTCCTTCAGTAACCACCTGGTCACAAGCAACTGCAGTGCACTCTTTCACTCTTATCATGAAGGCAAACTGCCTCTCTTCCTGTCAGAGCTGTAGATGAAGTAAGCCATGCACATTACTTATAGCTTTAATTCCTTATACGCTATTTTACAAATGTCTCATTTTCATGTCTTTTTTTTTTTTTTTTAATTTAAGTTATTATTTTTATATGCCTATTTGGAGCCTGCACTTTCTTCTTGTCCTTTCCATTTCTGAGATGCCAGCAGTGGACATTCAACCTTTGTGGACATCAAGAGGTTCCTCTGTGTCAATTTTGTGCATTAATTGAAACACAATTTTCTTTATACAGAGAGGTATCTGATGGCCTCTAGTGGCTCTCTGAATGTGTGCAGATACAATCTTCAATGCACCTCTCTTTTTATGAGTATGCATGCAGGAAGGAATAAAATATTGATGTCCAGCTGTTGTCTTTTATGACCAAAAACCTTTTGACAACAGTAAACAGGGTTGAACAATATGTCCAGCAAAGACAAAGTGATGTCTTCCATCGAAATGTAAGCTGGAGCAAAATGCAAGCACTGCTCAGAATAGTCAGTGTAATGCAATCAAAATCACCTAAAATGTCCCTAGTCCTTTGGGCTGAGAATCACAGATGACATTATTCATTCTGAATTGAGACATCCTTCCTGTCTTTGGCAGCCAAAATCATAGTGACCTTGAATGCAGAATGGATTCCTAATTCTGTTTCCAGATGAAGAACTACATGATGGTTGACCGTTAGCCAGCAAATGTGTCAGTCTCATCTTTCTTCTGAGTCACATCCAGGTGTGTACACAAGAGCCCATGCCTACAAATGTGGATGTATGGAAGGATCTTGGCTCTCTTGGGCAGATTGGATCTTAGACACATAAAATACATCAGTGTTCTCGGTGCAGTGCCCAAGCCCAATGTCCCTGAGTCTCAGAATTGATTGCCACTGTAACAAATCTGTACCACTCGAGACCTGATTTTGGCTGGACAGAGTCAGCAGCTCCCCGATCTGAGAGGCCAAAGAATGAAAATGTTACTGGCAGCATCCCCTTTCTGCACATTGCTGCAGGTGCTCAGGCAATTTACCCCTTAGGATCACTTTCACAGAGGTCTGTGCACTTCAGAGGAGCAGGTTTGCAAACAAACCAGGAAAAACAGCATATTCTGGCTCGCTCAAATGCTCTTACTCTCTGGAGGATGCATTGTTAGGAAATATTTTGATTTTGAAATGTAGCTATGCCATGTAGTCAGTTTTCCTCTTGAAAAATGGATGCTATGATGAATACAGCATTAGAATAAAAAATATTTACATCAGTTTAATCCTCTGAATGTACAAAATAATGTTACACTAGCTTACCCATGTCGTTCTTCAAAGGCCTTTTGATATACTAGTGCAGGGATTTTTTGAGGTTATGTTTTAGGGATTTTACTTACTTTAGTTCAAAAGAAATCTGCGTTTCCAATAATTTGGCATCCTCTATTGTTAAAATATATCCACAAGAGAAATAAAGAACCATGGAAACAAGAAAGAAATACATTAAGGTTATAAATCCCAAAGCATTTTAAGTTCCTTATTCTTGCTTTTGATTTTCCTTAAGTTGTTCTTTTTTGGGCTCTTTCTCACAAATTTAAACTTTTGTTCGAAACTTGTTAAATTGAAAGGTATAAGGGAAACAAAGAGCTAAGACATTCTACAGATACATCAGCAGATGACAATTGCAACTTTCTATATCAATACTGTTGTGATATGTTCAAGTATAGTCTTCAAATACATCTGAATGTGCAAGCATAGGATTTCAATGCATCTAAGGACTGAAAGATAAGAGTACAAATCCATAATGCCATATCTCAGAAAGAAAAAGAGTCTAACAAACAGCCATTCAGGAAAAAAAAAATTCTAGGTTTTGATTCTTACCGCTGAAATCCTACCAACGTAATTAATTAGCAAGGGGTAGAGTGTTTGACTTTTGGCTCTCCAAGAATTCAGAGGATAAAATATAATAAAGCTGGTGGAAGTTAGACATGAAGAGATGATGGACGAAAGGCTGACAACCCTCAGAAATTATCCAAACCACTTCATTCTACATTATCAGGCATTCTAAGGTAATTCAAATAGTATTTAAAAATTGTGAATAAAATGCTTTTCCAGCTAAGCTCTGTTGAGTCCAGCTTCAACCTTACTTGTTTCCAAACAAAGCTTTTTGGTTGCAGCTTTCTACACGTGATTATTGCTGCTTCTCTGCCACAGAAGGTCTGTTCCTATGTCTATTTGCATTTTTAAAGGCAGAAATCCATATGAAAAGAGAATTCAGTAAAAAGAAAAAAAAAACACACTAATAAAAAAATTAACAAGAAAAATCCACTATGAAAGTAATATCTATTAGTAAGGAAGAATTACTGAATATAGATTTCAGTGAAATGAAGGACCTAATTAGCTACCCAAGCCAAAGCCAGTGGGCAATAAATATTTTATTCCATATACTAGCTGATGAGGATGTTGAAACACTTTCACCTTTGCCTCCAGACTCATCCTGTTCCCTATGGTACAGCATATTATTTGTTTTGCTGACAACAAACACTCAAACATCTGACATTGGATCACTTTCAATTAAGTGTGGTAGAACTGGAGACTGAAGCTCCAGGGAAGAGGCATTTTGACTAATGCCAGTTAAGTATAGATTCTGTACTGAGAAAATACAGGTGATTTGAAACAAGTCTGCTAGATCATCCAGATTGCTCTAGATCAAAACTGTTGTACGGCTTTATTTAAACTCAACCTTTCCCTTTTGTATTTCTTTGTTGTGTCGTGTGAGTTACTTATTCTTTTCCAAGCTTCACATATATAAACAGAATTCTGAAACCATCAGCTTCAAGCTTGAAAAACAACATATTAGCAAAATCCTTTCAAAACTGCACCTAAATGAAATGGCTTTTTTATTACCATAAGCATAGAAAGGTTGTCTAATAAACAACAGAAGTGCCTACATGAGCAGTATGTGGGGGAAGAACCACTTGTGCAACACTATGAAGTATATCTATATTCTTAACATACTGAACGCTGTCTTATAGCATATCACTGTACAGTCTATTTGACAGGATTGTATGCTTTATTGTCCTTTCTTCAACACTTTGTGCTTAACTAAAGAGTTTTAGAGAACTAGACAAGATGTGAAGTTGATGATATATAGAGCCTATAAAATTGCCCTGATTCACAGGGTTGCTGAGAGTCTTCTGAAGCAATTGGCCTCACAGCCACTTAGCACTCCTGAAAATAAACCATTTTCTCTCTTACTCACTAGTATGAAATGAAGCATGACCCCAAACACCTGCCATCTACAGCTGGTTGGAAGGCTGAGGAAAATGAAAAAGAAACTGAAAATCAGATTTCCACTTTCTCTTCTATTTTAATATATTTTTATATAATTTCTTCACTTTGAATGGAAATGTTCATTTCAGATCCTTGCCCGAGTGAATTTCTCTCTCCCAGAGCAAGCCATGCTGCCAGCTTCCTTCAAAACGTGTGTGGGTCCAAAACTACCATGCCCCAAATCTGAACTTACACTCCCAGTGAAGCCTGGGGTGTTGTTGAAAGGTGAATGTAAAGATCTGTCTTATTATCAGGAAGCTGGTACATTGCTGCTCCACCTACAGCTATTCTTAGGGTACCAGGAGGTTCTGTTTTCCTTCCTTGCTGTCCCTCTGCTACTGTTTACAGATGCTGCATTAACAATCCTGACCCTAGTGAGGTCAGGGGCAAAACTGCTATTGATTCCTGAGAAACAAGGATTCACATGATATCTTTATGTATTTTCTTCCTCCATGTGGTGATAGATGTGTTTAGAACAGATAATTAAATTGTCATTGTGCTATGTGCTAGCAAGTGTTGTTTGGATAATTTTCCAACTGTATATTTAAAGAAATAGACTCAAAGCTAAGCATAATCTGTACTTAATTTCTCTTCTCTAGACACATTTGGTTTGTGTCTTTTTAAATGAAAGATCAATCGCTTTTTTTTCCTTGAAGTAAGAAGGCCAAATCTCATTCTGAGTAAAGTGTATGCCAATTCAGCCAACATTAATATAATTAAAATAGAATATATCAACAATTTAACTACCTTGTGACAAACTACGGAAAAAATCAAGTTGTCCTCTTGCAGCAGATGATTTCAAAGGCAGAACTGCACGATACAATACAAATTAAAAAAACAAACAAGCAAACAAACAAACCAAACCAAAACAAAACAAAACAAGGAAACGTTTTCCTAATAAAGCAAAAACATTTTGTTGATGCTTGGACACTAGAGACCAGTTCAGGTTTTGTGAAGAAACTCTAAATTGGTAAGTACAGCTGTGCTTCTAGGCATGCCCAGCTGCACCGTTGTCTTGGCAGAGGTGAAATTACTTCTTCTGTGATTCCAGGCCTTCTCTACCAATGTCCTCAGAAGACCTCATTTTGATATTATGTTGTTTGAATGTGTTTAACTGCCCCTGTTGAGACAGTTTGAAGCACAAATACGATGGTTATTAGGACAGCTGTAACAGACAATAGGTAAATTAGGACAGCTGTAGCAGTCCATAATTGGTAGGATCCCTTATTCTGTGGAAAGTTTAAGTGGGAATCAGTTCTAGATAAGGATACCGTCACAGAGGTGTATGTATTTAGATTCCTACAGGTCCACCAAATGTCTAAGCTCTCCTACAGTGAATATGATCATACAATGGAATGCAGTAAAAGGGCTCACCCTCAAGAAAATAAGTGCAGCAAGATTTGGTGAACCAAAAGTGTGCCTAGTGATCTTGGAGATGCTCTAGGGTATTGTCATGGTTTAACCACAACTAACAACTAAGCCCCACACAGCAACTCACTCGTTCCTCTCTCAGTGGGATCAGTGGGAGAATCAGAAGGGTAAAAGGATCATGGTTTGAGATAAAGATGGTTTAATAAGTAAAGCAAAAGCTGTGCACACAAGCAAACCAAAACAAGGAATCCATTCTCCACTTCCTGTTGTCAGGCAAGTGTTCAGCCACCTTCAGGAAAGCAGGTCTCCATCACATATAAGAGTGACTTGGGAAGATAAAAACCATCACTCAGAACATCCCCTCTTCCTCTTTCCCACTGCAGTTTTATTGCTGAGCATGACATCACATGGTATGGGATATTCCTTTGGTAACTTCAGGTCAGCTGTCCCAGCTGTGTCCTGTGGTGGAGTGATGTGAGAAGCAGAAAAGGCTTTGACTCCATGTAAGTACTGCTCCACAACTATTAAAACCCTGCATTGTCAACACTGTTTTCAGCACGAATCCAAAACATGGCTTCATACCAGCTACCATGAAGAAAATTAACTCTATCCCAGCCAAAACCCATGCAGGTTTTCAAGACGTACACCTAAGCTGTCAACCAGAACTCCCAGGTCCTTCTCTACAAAGCTGCTTTCCAGCAGGTCCACCACTAACCTGTACTAGCACCTGTGGTTATTCCTCCCTAGGTGCAGGACCCTACACTTACCCTTGTTGAACTTCATCAGGTCTTCCAGCCTGTCCAGGTCTTGCTGAATGGCAGCACATATCCCAGAAAAGGAACTTTTGAAGCAAACACTTAAGTCAGTTTCCCTCTAGCTTGATAATACTGGGCAACTTTTGTTTTGTTTCAGACTATTGAGAGGACCAGCTTAAAGTGGAAACCATGAAAAGGAGGTTAAGGATTTTTCTTAGAATTTTTGGGTAATTCTTATTGCCAGAGGAAAGTGACATGTCTATTTCCTTTTCTCTCCTGGTGGCCAGATTTATTGGTGAAATTATACCTCATTTTGACACCTCATGTAATTTCCAAGACTTCCTATTCAGAGGAAATTATGGCTGAGACCCAGAGCATACAAGAAACAGCCCTGCAGGGACACAACAGAAACTAAAACAATTAACCCCTAATGAAACAAAGAAAACAGAATTAAATGAAGTATGTCAGTTTCTTTTTGAAGGAAACTAAAGCTCTGGATTTTGAGGTCAATTTTTGAATAAGATATTTCAGTTTAGAGTAAACTAATTGCTAGTGATAGCTCATTTGTATTTCCCTCTTGGTAGTATCTCTATTAATTTGTTTATTTACCTATCCATGTCTCTATTTATTTATTTATTTATTCATTCATTCATTTATTTGTTTGTTTGTTTGTTTATTTTAAGGGTTTGTCTTTTGAGATGGAGTATCATGCCAACAAAATACTCAGGAATTATTTCTGAGAATATATCCCAAGTCTGGCTGACCCAAAAAAAAAAAAAAAAAAAAAAAAAAANAAAAAAAAAAAAGAAAGAAAATGTCAGTTATAGAAAAAGCTGTCGAAGACTGTCATCCAAGTTTCCCTATTTATTAACTTTTCATTATATAACGAGGACAAAGTATTTAATGCTAAACTTGAATGGGTGACTACCTGTTTCTTATTTATCCTGTGAGGTTACTAGTTTCTCTTGAGTTTGTGTCCTTTATAGAATTCCTTCATTACATGGTGAGAGGGAACACTAAATCAAACGTTACAGAAAGCTGAGAAATGTTACTTTTCATTATTTTTTTTCTTTGGGGTACAACTCAATATAAGAAATATTGTCAAAATTTAAAGTCAAAAAGCTGCATTTAAAGTATTCATCTGAAATTACAGTTCCATATGAGAGCTTCTTGCTTAAACCATGGTCTATCCCAGGCCTTGCAATCCAGATGAGGCTGTGATGTGCAAGGGAGAACATTCCAGTGAGCCTAAATCAGCCAATGTACAGAGCACCTCCTTACTACAAATGAACCAAGAAATGGACATTCCCTAGAGGAATTTGACCCATTCAAGGAGGTTCATATATCTCTTAATTTATAATACAAGAAGCCTAGAAAACTAATTTAGAATCATTGCCGAAGTTCATAGATTTAAATTTTGGATGGCAGGGGTTGGGTGAACTGACTGTCAATGAGATTTGTAGACTTGCAATTTTAAAGTTCTTAAGGGATAATGAAGATGGAGAAGTCAGAGACTTTCAGTGGCTGAATTTCTTTCCCAAAGTGCTGAAAATTTTCATGTCATCTTGTGATTCAATCCGTACATCAGGAATAATAAGGTTTTCTGTTTTGAACATTCTGACCTAATTAATTTTATTAAAGGATAAATTGCAACAGAGAAATGGTGGCAAATTCTTGAGTCATAAATATGATTTTATCAAAGAAACATGTCATAACAAAGCTTACAAAAATACAGATACATTTGCATTCAGTAATACATCTGTTCCGAAATGCCTGACTCATGATTGGGATTTGAGCAACCAAAAATATTTTAATGTGATTTTGACATTTTACCTCTCTTTTTCATTTTTCAGTGAAAGAAAAGCATTAGAGAAAGGCTAAGACTTGACAAAATACTGGATAAGAATTTTCTGTGTTCTGAGCAAGGTAATAACATATGTTTGTAGCCTCAGAAGTCTTAAGAAACAGTCTGAAATTCCATCCTCAAATACTTATTTTGTCAATCTCTTATAGCTAATGGAATTTGTTATGGCTAGTTCTTCTTCACTTAGATCCATGGCAAGAATATGTTCATTGTTTAACCAGACTTCAGCAAAAATCTGCTAAATATTGATTCTGTTGTGACTGAGCTGCAAATTAAAATTATTTTGAACAGTACAGTAAAAAATGTCATGACTTAATTAAAAAGTTGTATTTAAATATACTAAAATAGGTAATAAGTACATTTTTAAATAATTAATTAAAGTTTATTAAAATTAGATTGTAAATCTTAGGGCAAGAGTACTGTCCGCTAGCAATAAAATATGAACTTGATGAAACTATAAAGAATCCTCTCTCTAATGTATCCCTTAGAATAAAACACTGTTCCGGAAGTTTCACAAGATCATCATATCTTTTTGTCTAAGAAAATATATCACCTTTTGGTGATATTGGTGTAAGATATTTCAGGGAATTTAAATGGCTGAAAGCTCAAGAGCAATTTGAAATTAGTTGAAATTTATACAAGTATATAAAACAATACAGCAAAACATGAAACGGTCTTAATGTATAATGAATAATAAGTAGCATTGTTTCACAGGTAATTACACTGTTTTCAGTGGACAAATCAACTTGGAAGATTTTAATCAGCATAAAAGTTTCTCAGTTTGACTCAAGAACTGCAAAACCATGCAAGAGGGGGCAGATGTTTTGTTAGGGGGGTTTTAGAGGGAGTAAATGATGGAATAGTGGCCAAGCAAAATTAATGCTATTGCTCTCAAAAGCTGCTGAGAGCTAAGAGATATAGCTCTTTGAGGTCTTGAGGAAAAAGTTCCGAGCTTGACTCTGAAAAATTAGAAAACAAAATGAATGTGAGATATCATAGCTCAGAAAACATTGAGAAAATGTGACAATGGCAGAGATACAGAAATGGGAGAAACACCATTGCTAATGAAAAAGGACAATTCCTAATGTAAAGGACAAGGTTCTACAGAGAGATCTGAACAGGATCAGTGGGTCAAGGCCAAATGCATGAGGTTCAACAAGGGCAAGCACTGGACCCTCCACTTGGGTCAAAACAATGCCACGCAACACTATAGGCTCGGCGAAGAGTGGCTGGAAAGCTGCCTGGCAGAAAAGGACCAGGGATCGTTGGTCGACAGCTGACTGAATATGAGCCAGCAGTGTGCCCAGCTGATCAAGAATGCCAACAGCATCCTGGCTTGTATCAGAAATAGTGTGGCCAACAGGACTAGGGACATGATCGTCCAACTGTACTGGACACTGCTGAGGCCCCACCTCGAATCCTATGTTCAGTTTTGGGCCCCTCACTACAAGAAAGACATTGAGGTGGTGGAGAGAGCTCAAAGAAGGGCAATGAAGCTGGTGAAGAGTCTGGAGCACAAGTCTTATGACGAGAGGCTGAGGGATCTGGGGTTGTCGCTTTCTACAACTACCTGAAAGGAGGCTGTAGTAAGGTGAGTGTTGGTCTCTCCCCAAGTAACAAGAGAGAGAATGAGAGGAAATGGCCTCAAGCTGTACCAAGTGAGGTTTAATTGGATATTAGGAAAAAAAAAAAAATCATGGGAAGGGTTGTCAAGCATTAGAACAGGCTGCCCGGGGAAGTGTTTGAGTCAGCATCCCTGAAGGAATTTAGAAGACATGTAGACATGGTGCTTAGGAACATGGTTTAGAGGTGGACTTGGCAGTGTTGGGTAACAGTTGGACTTGATGATCTTAAAGGTCTTTTCCAACCTAAATAAATAGATTCTATTATTCTAACTCGCTTGGTAGCACTTTTTTGTTTTTACTTTTTTAGCATTTTTTTCTGCAGATAAGGTTTCACTTCAACTTTTGATATATTTTGCAAATGCTAATGAATTGATCTTCAGATCTGCAGCCTCCTGGTGTTAAGTGCATAATATTAGTCACATATCACAGAGGGGAAAACTCATGCTAAGTCCTTGTTGAAGCAGTGAATTTCGCCCTGTGTGATTCTGGAAAGTCAATGAGTCTCCACACTAACATGGGAATGCACCACTGAACAGATTAATGATGGGTTGTGTATAAGCTTGCTGTGATTGCCCTTCCGTGCACAAATACATTGTACATGTAAATCAAGCACGAATGCTATTTGAAATGTATATTGTAAAGGATCTTAAGAAACAAGGCACACACGAAAAAGGCAGAAGGAAACAAGCAATGCACAAGTAGTCAGGATCTGGGTGGATAGAGCTAATTACAGACACAAATTTTGGTTATATTTCAGCCTACTGGCCAGAACACAAACAAGAATTGTAGAGAAAGGAAAAACGTGTCATCAGGGGTAGATTACTTAAAGAGAGCATGCCGCTTATCACAACTGAACAGGCTGGCTTTTGCTCCCATCCCAAGGCACTAAAACTGCTCGCTGTCCCCTGCATTCAACTTCGAAGTCAAAATTCATCTCTGAGGAAAAAAGCAAAGCCAGAAGTACAGCAATGATTCTTGTCATCTCATCCTTTATTTAAAAGGGAATTGTCCTCACAGCTATTCAGAAATATCTCTCCTATACAAGTTTTACTGCCTTGCTTTTAGGGAAAAAAAAAAAAAAAGGCAAAACAAACAAAAGAAGCATAACTCCTACTTAACCTTTGCTGAGAAGAAAGTGCTTCAGGAGATATTTTTCCCTGTTTTCATTTCTTACTTGATCTATAAACAAAATGCCATCACTGAGAGGAATAAAAAGGTCTTTTTTATAAGGACAGTGGTACCTGGATGAAAATGTGCTTTAATAACAGCTCCAGGTTGCCAACAGCCTTTAGGACCTTTTCAGAAGGGTCTGTAATCAGCACCTGTTGCTTAAAGCAGAAAAAAGTTTATGTCCTTTCTAAATAATTTTCTCCCAGGCAAAAGTTAATGTGTTTGTTCTGTTGGATTGCATCAAAAGTAAATAGTAAAAAGTTGGAGGGTTTTTGAAATCACTGAGATTAAAATTTTCTTTGAAATATGCCTGAATGTACACAAATTTGTCTGCTTGGTCTGAGACAAATTAGGAGGTGAACTGCGCTGTCATAATGCCCAGATTCTATTCAAATACTTGTAGATGGCAGAGAGTTAAATGGTGTGGTAACAAGGTACAAAAAAGAGCTTTTCTCGGACAAAGAGATTTTAGAGGGGATGGGGTGGGGTCTGTGGGGGTGTGAAGCTTTTTCAATCTAGAGTAAAGCTAAAGCACTATGAATGCACTAGCATCTGTAAAATGGGAATCTATTCTTGACTAATTCACTTTGACCAGAAGAAAATGTAATCTGTAACTGATACTAGCAACAGCATCAGTACTTTATTACAAATTATTGTAAGATTAAGAAACATAGTGAGGAATGCAACTAGGCCTGCTCTCCAGTATGCTGAAAGAGACTCCAAGTTTCAGAGCAAAGAGAAAACAAATACCCTTTCCCACAAAAAGCCCCAAAACTTAGTGATATGCTTGACAAGCACGGTTAGTAGACAAGGCACAAAGCTTCAGGCATCTTAAAATCCGGTTCACGCGTGACAGACCTTTTTTTTTTTTTTTTAATGTTTCATATAAAATACATTCAAGTTCCTGATTCACAGAGAGATCTCCTGGACCACCCTGGTCAGTGTTACCAGTCATTTAGAAAGCCATTAAATGTCCCCTTGAGTGTGGTAAGGGCCACTCATCACAGACATTTTCTAGACACGTTTCATAAAAATGTATGTTGATAAAAATCAGATAAAGAAGTGACTGGAAAATGGACAATAAATCTCAACAAGCCTGTTGGTCTAAACGGTGTGGGTCTTTCACTGTTAGAAACTGTATTACTGACATTTTCAGCTGGTATAGTAACAGATAATATCTCTCCCTACAAAATTAATCTCATTTAGATCTGACTCTGTACAGTATCACCACTCTATTTCTCTTAACTTCACTGAAAATCCAGGAGATCATAGGTCAGAACAAACCAGCTCCAGTTCAGCAAATCTGCTTGAGTACTGCTATAACTTTAAGGGGCTGAACATCATTGCTACACAAGATCTGAATCAAGGGTATAATGCCTGCATTTGTGATTCATAAAAATTCAGCACTTGACAAAAGTAATTGTCTGTATGAACATAACTCTACAGTAAGTCTTATCTACTTTGCTGGGTGTTCATCAGAAATTTTAAACTTTTTCACTGACTGCTATGAACCTTATTTCTCTTTTTCTTTCCAACCTTCTTAACTGCGTCCAGATCCTTTTGTACTTTCTAACTTCCTGGTTTTTAGCACACGACATTTGCATGTAGTAACTGTCAGTTAAAAGAAAGATTTGGCAGGTCTATCTCATCAATAACTGCTTGTTTTTTCTTCAATATAATTAATATTTTGAGTAGGAAACACCTGACTAATGTGGCTAAAAGAGCTTAACATTTTGCTTTGCAAATCAGCTAATATATTTTCAGGTCTTTTTTATTCAGGTAAAAGAAGCTTGGCAGATTTTTAACGTGGTGTCAAAATGCTTTCTTTTATGTTGGACACAATATCTGTCCAAACTACAGCTGTTTCCCAACAACCAATTTTAAAGCAGTACTCTTCATATTTGAACTTGTCTATAAGAACGTTGTCTCTTAACTTTGCAAAACATTTTGAAATAGGAATGTCAACAAACTCAGAAAATAAAGCTATAATAAGAAATTGATTGAATTTAGCTACTTTGTTTTTATGTTACTCTCATCACCACAGAATCTAAAGGGTTTCTGCTATTTCTGTAAGCAATACAATTAACAGCTACTAAGTATGACACATAAAATTTCTCTTCTCTCTAAAGAGGCAGACTTCTATACATTGATCTCTTTTAGGTTTTTTGTAGGTATATGCGATGAGCCTTGTTTTTAAATATGCAATTAATGTTCTTCAGTGGGTAAGTTTTAGGCTTTAGGTCAGAAGCTGGTGATGGACATCATTCCTTTCAGGAGTTCTTCTTACATAATATTTTGCACTTCCATTTTGTGTCTTTCTTCTGAGGATCCCAAGTTACTTTCTGATGTTGAATGACTCTTCATTGTTATATATTAGGTAGACATAATAGTTGTTTCACTCTTGACCAGAGAAGATGCGATTCTCCTAGCACAATGTATTAACTCAATGACAAAATTGATCTTGGAAATCTGGAATGGTTGCACTGTGATCCGACTGATTAAGCATACATCTTATAGTAGTTGTCTTTACTTAGGTAGAGAGCATCAAGATCAGACAGTATGTCTTCAAAATACACCAGAGGTTCATTTAGTTGTTTGGGCAGAAGAGAAATAAGTACCACCTTTGTGTACATGGCAATGAAAGAATTGTTTTTTGTGTAAAGATGCACTGTTACCCACACTGAAACCATAATGTTTTGTGTTCAGAGAAGGAAGAACTATGCCTGAACAATTATAATCTGTGTCCATAGACAATTATATGCAGAGCATTGTTTCAACATGTCACATTAGCAACATAAATGTACCAAAAAATAAAGGCATAAATAGCAGACTGACAGTTCTCAAAAACAGGGAGATTGTCATCTACAGATCATTTATCTACAGAGATTTTGCAGGGATCAGAGTTAGGGAATCATTATAACCTTTTATCAATATGCAAAAGTGAATCTTAAATAACTGTTGACAAAATGTGTGAGTGGCAAAAACACCTCTGGAAATGTTAACAATTACATATAAATGACAATCAGATATGTTGAGCTAGGTTAATTCAAAGATCCTTTTTAAAACAGCCACAGTTAGATCTATACATACAGAAAGGCCGTACCTTAAGACGGGAGAAGTCATGGCTTAAAAAAACTTAACTCTGGAAAGTATTTTTATATCTTAGGAGGTAGTCCTTCATCTCTTAGAAGACATTTCATGGGTGAGAAAATGTTGTTGTGTTTTCTGAATTTGTGATCGAAGAGGTAAAATATAATATCTTGGAGATTAATTTACCTATGTATATAAAAATAATGAAACTGAGAGGAGAATATTGCATGCTGTTGTCACATCTAACTTTTGGAAAAAACATAAAACAACAGGAGATATTGTGGGAAATAGCCATCAGTGATTCCTAAGCTCTTACTCTGAGAGGACTGATGATTTCAATCTGTTTAGATGTACGCTTGTTACAGTGCAGAACTACATGAATTAGAAGAAAACACTAGATACTAAACAACCAATGATAAGGAAGTGAAACTTTACAAATTAAAACAGCCAACAGACACACTTTCTAATTGTCAGACTGTATAATAATTTGAATAAATGATTAATTGCTGGAACAAAGGAACCAGTTGGTGCTCTGTCTCTTCATGTTGAAATGAAAACAGTATTTAGCTGAATGAAGTTTTAGGACTTTAGGAAGCTTTGGAATGTAAATCAAGCATGCAAGTATTCAGCAGCTGATTAGACAAGCTAATGGTCCTTCTGGTCAAACTTCTGAAAGTACAAAAGAAAACCCACCTTTAAGTTACATAACCTGCTATTTATTTAATGCATTGTTGCCCAGATTCTGACCTCAATGACCCTATGAACGTCCGAAGAGTGTATAGGCAATGAGTAAATTACAACACGTTTTTATACAGATTTAGTACAACAGACTTATCCAAGTTTCGAACTACTAGGACATGTTACGTCAGTAAATATAATATTTTTCAATCTAAATTTTAGAATCAGAAAAGACTGCAAAGTCTTTTGTACGGATCAAGGAAGATATACAGAGCCCAGATGAATTTCAGCTCTTCTCCATCTTAATTTTCTATCATTTGCCTGGTGCCAAAGAAAAATGCATTGTCAAAGGCTTAAATTTTTAATTTATATAAACATTAAAAAATTTCTATCACAATGCACAAACATTTCAAACATGTCACGTACATCTAGGAGGCAAAAATTACTTATATATCTTATAGGTAAGTACAAGAGAACTCGATTGGCTTCAGCTTACTCGTGTATTTTAATACAGTAATGTAAATACTTACTGTTCAGCAATGCTGGCTAGAAGACAAAAGATTGCATTGCACAGATGGGTAGAATATGAGTTCATGTGGAATCAGGGGAGAATAAAACCTCTCTCAATAATTAAAGACCATTTCAATCAACAGTTTATTTTAATTCCCTTCCTGAGCAAAGCTGCTTGTCACTAGCACAACTCTGAGCAGGGAAAGGCAAGACAGACTGAACGGGGACCTAACTCAGCACTTTGCTGCCAGCTGCAAGATTAACTTTAGTAGATCATCAGAAGCAGGAGTTACCTCTGGTTCATAGCGTGAGTTTCCACCCCTGGGCTAAAGATCTAGCAGGTCCATGAGGACTAAGTGACACCATTACAGAGAGACAGAGTGCTGAGTACAAACCTATGCAAACACTTCACTAATCCTCATGACTATGGAACTGCTCCTGCTGTCACTGTTCATGCCAAGGAACTTTTTTAACTAGTAATGGCCCTGGAAAGCACATATGCTGAGTGACCTCAGCGCTATCAATTCCTGAACTAGCCCATGCAGCTGTGTGTTTCTTGTTACCTTCACCATTCTAGGAAAATCGTATTGGGTTGGTGAGAGATATCAAGAAGGTTCAAATAACCTGATTTTGTGATTCCCATTCATAAAATATATGTCACTCAATCCAGGCTGCAGGGAAATCAGACAATCATAAAACTTTCATTCAAAAAAATGAATGAATAAAACATTTCTTTACAGTATGAAAAATGGTCAAGGAGGTTCCAAAAGCTTGTTAGAGTTATATGCCAAAAAGGAATAAAAAATAAATATTTAATCTCTTATTGATCCCAAGATGAAATCCATCAGGCATTTCTCTCCTTTCCAGCATTCGGGAGAGAAGTCGGAGATGTTTATTAGCCTACAAAGTCAATGTCCTTGTGCTTTTTTTCACATTCCACATCTGCAATCAGATTTTGTAGGAGAAAATATAGGAAGCATGCTAGATTTTGTACTTCCATTATTACTTCAGGTCTGTTCAGGGGTTCATTACTGCTTAAACTCTCTCCTCTTTTTCCCTGTCTTCCAGCACTGAATGATTCTTAAGAAGGCAGATTCAATCTTCTTCTGAACTTCACCTCTTCAGAGTGAAACTGCTAATGTTATTTAAAGAGTTCAGTGAAGTTGTTTCCTCTGCTTGACTAAACTACTATTAGCTTGTTAAATGACTGAGATAAGGCAATAGGGACATTTCACAGTGAACCTTTTCTTGAGACCTTCTGAGGGGATATTGGCTTTGTTTTAATTCTCCATGACAAGGTAGCTTTTAGGCACCCAACACCTGCAGCGGATTTGAGAAACAGGACTTAACTCTATAAGTCTGATTTGAACAAGAAGTAGCTTAGCAAGTTTCTGGCAGTGCTTCTCACGGAAATGCCAGACTCTTTTGCAAGGAAATTAAAGGGTCTGAAATACAGAGCCCACCTGGGAAGAATGTGAATCAGCTTGTGTCTGGAAGAGACTTCTTCAATAGCAAAAAGGATAGGCAGAGAGGGAGAAGAGACTCCTGTTTGTCAGTAAAACGCAAGATCATAAAGAAAACAGCAACAAAATCTTGGAATATACTGAGTAATGAACGTACATCCACTGGTGATTTACAACTATTAATTGTACTCTGACAGGCACTAGAGAAGCCTCTTCTGGAGTATTGTTTACAGTCCTGATGATCCATGTTCCAAATGCTGAATTTAGATTGGAGGAGGTGCTGATAGACTACTATAGTGAACACGGAGCCCATCTTGTGAGCAAAGAGCAAGAGAATGGGCTTCTAAAAACTGACAGAATTAAAACAGAGAGGTACCCTGAGACTCAGAAATATTCTTGAAGTTGGGGACTGAGAGATAAAGAACGGTGGGCAACCTAGGGAAAAGAGGAAATGTATGTGACAGAAAGGACCCCACCTGGAATACTGTGTCCAGCTCTGCAGTCCCCAACATAAGAAGGATGTGGGTCTGTTGGAGCAAGTCCAGAGTATGGACATGAAGATGATCAAAGGGCTGGAGCACTTCTCCTATGATGACAGGCTGAGAGAGTTGGGGTTGTTCAACCTAGAGAAGAGAAAGCTCCAGGGACAGCTTATATCAGACTTCCAGTACCTAAAGGGGGCCTATAAAAATGCTGGAAAGAGACTTTTTACAAAGGTGTGTAGTGGCAGAACTAGGAGTAATGGCTTTAAACCGAAAGAGGGCAGATTTAGATTAGATATAAGGAAAAAATTCTTCACCATGAGGGTCGTGAGTCACTGGAACAGAGAAGTTGTGGATGCTCCATTTCTGGAAGCATTCAAGGACAGGTTGGATGGGACTTTGAGAAAAATGTATTGATTTATTGATTTAAAAGAGTCTAGTTTCCAGATCTGCTGATCTTCCACCTGACGTGGAGGTGTAGAAATGTCTGCTGCGGAGGCACAGGGTCTCGTTCAGACCATCCACACCCTAATATCTTTTCTGGGGGTTGGATAGAATGTTTTCAACTACTCTTTATATTCCAGGAAATCTTCTCCAACTATGTATCCATCATCATGACAATACTGAAGTAAAATGTTGTTATGCTCTTCAACTCTCCAGTAGGGACAAAGAGATCAGAAAAAAATTAAATTATGTAAGGAAATACAACCCTATCATATTAACTGCCTTCCACTTTACCAGCTTACCATTGCTTCAGAGAATAGTGTCTCATGGCTGTTTCAAGCATTTAACAGCACAAAAGTGAGTAATACTACAAGATTTCTTTAAAAGTAGCAAAAAAACTTCACAGTCCAGTTTTTCTGAAGCACTAACAAAAACCACTGGTGCTTAACCTGATGTGATACATAAGCACACCCAATACAACGACACATATGAATATAGTTCTAGGGTACCTGTCAGTAATACATTCCTTTTGAACAGAGGTGAAGTAATGGAGGTTAATTCAGCAGCAGCAACATCCTTCCTTAAAGTTATTCATGCTCTCCCTAGGGATGACTATTTTCATCTTTTGACAATACGAAGCCAAGAGTGATGCAAGAGCTGGCTGTCCTGCCCATCCTGCTCAGAAAAGGTTTGAACATTTGCTGATGGCTTTTTTAAGCTGCTGTTATGCTTCCTTATGACCTTGCAGACTGTACTAGTTTGGCCGTGGCTGAGTCAAACTCCCATCGAGCTGTTTGTCTGCACCCTGCCTCAGTGGGATAGGGGAGAGAAAATAGGAAGAATAGTACTCAGAAGTGTTGGGAGCTGAGATAAAGACAGGGAGATCACTTACCGTCACGGGAAAAAAACAGACTCGACTTGGTGAAAATCAGTTTAATTTATTAAAAATTAAAATAGTTTGGGGTAGAAAGAATCAAAATGACAACCACTAAAACAACCCATTTATCAGGCTCAACTTCACTCCTTCACTCCAGACCCCTCCAAGTGGCGCAGAGGGAATGGGAAATGGGGGCTTACAATCAGTACATCACTTTTTCTCTGCTTCTCCTTCCTCCTTGCAATTTTCCTCTGCTCCAGTGTGAGTTCTCCCCTCCTTCACCTCCTCCCCCTCCTGAAAATATATATTGAAACTCAGTACTTCTATTTCCCTTTGTATTTAAATTTTCTGCATTACCTCTATGAAGAACCATGGTTCCAGAAAACTTATTAAAATACTAATTAGAAATATTTTTTACCCAAAAATCATCATTGAAGCATAGCACAAACATTTAGAGATTAATTTTTGTAGGATACTCTGTGCCACTGATACATTTACTATTGGTTCAAGCTGTGGAGAAGTTAAGGTATCAAGTGGCTTGAGATTTTTGAGTGAACAAGAGAACAAGAATCTATGGTGTTTTTAAGGATCTATGGTGCAAAACACTCCCCTGTTAGCCATAAGCTTTTTTAATTAAAAAAAAATCAAAGGTAGAAAGCTTAGATGGATAAAGATGTTAGACTTTCCTAAACATTTGAAGAGAGAGAGCTTCAAAATCTGTCATATGAGAAGCTGTATTGCAACATCCAGAAGAATGGGATCCATGGGAGCCAATATTTGCAGACCACCTAGTAGGGAACATATAGGGTGGGTTGCAGCTTCCAATTGTTTCCATTGCCAGTTCAGTCAATGCCAAAAGTAGATTCTGAGTTTAGATTCAAATTCCAAAGCTGCTAATTCCAGAAGGACAAGGATCTCTAATAAGTTCTGATTTATATGTACCAATACACTACAGATCTCTCAGATAACTTTTGTTATTCAATTAAAAAAAGTCTCATAAAAGTCTCATTCTGAAACAGCTTCTATTAACCTCAGTAAAGTTTTACGTAGGTTTAAAATTAATAATGATCAAACTGGAAATGACTACTGATTTTTGGTGTCTCTATTTTTAGATATTTTTAGATATTCACCTTGAGAAAACATTTTAGGGGACATGAAAATGCTGATTACCTGCTTCTGATAACCTTCTGTTAAAAATGTGCCCACTAAGAAGCCTGAGGTTCTCTCACAGTTTTTTGCAGTTATTTCTATAGCTGTAATTAAAATGATACACTAAATTTTGGGAGCAATATATTTCCTTGATAATACTTTATTCATCCTGTTATGTCTGTTTACTTCTGCTTGTTCCAAGCTACCAAGGATTTGTTGCTTCTGCATTCGTATTCTTGAAATTATAATGATAATATACTGAAACTGCTTAAGTGGACTAGATACAGCAAGGTACATTTTCTCCTGGAGGAAATAAGTTCAACGTCCTTGATTTATACCAGAGTAAGCCCTAAAATCAGTTTATATGGCATACACTGCACTTACTCTGCTTATGGTGTCTGTTACTTTATTTGCAGAAACAAAGTAGATAGGTTTGACGCAAGTTGTCCTTGACAAATCTCTATTATCTGCTGTTCAACTCCTTGCTATCTTCCGGAAACTTACAAATAATCATATTATATGCCTTTTTTTCCTGGGGATCGAATTTAAATTGGTTGGTCCATAATTTCATTCCTTATCACTTAAAGAAGAGTGGCACAGTTTAACTCTTTTCCACATTTCTTCTACTATCACACTCATCTTCTACAAAATTCTGAAAGATAAACACTAACACTCCTCAGGCTACATAAAATATTTTTTCAAATACTTGAGAATTAAACCCATAATGCCAAGCTGGCTTAAAACATCAATTTAAGAGCATGTTTTAATCAACTTTTTCCCTATTCTAAGTCAGAAACATAGGCTTTTTCACTGGATATTTTTTCTGTTCAGTACCTCCTACTGTTGGATGTTTACTGAACACTAGCACAATCTCCAAACACTGAGCATTAAACTGTTCTTGGCATCATTTGCTGACAGCTTTCACTCAGCTGAGAAGTAGATCAAATATTTTCTCCCTTCCTATCCCAGGCATAGAATTATATTTATTTCTTTTAATTTCTCTTGCAAGTTACTTCAGCCTTTGCTTTGGCCCTTGCAATTTTGTCACTGAAAGCTCACACTATCCTGTGTTTGAAGTCAGCTCATGAGTTAACCAACTTGGCCACTTACTACACTTCTTATCCTTACTCTCTGATGGGATAGTTTGCATTCTTGTAATATAAATTCTCAGAGAAACTGCCAGCTCCCTTCATTTGTTTTCTATTAGAATTGCATCCTTGGAGACTGTGTTTATCACTTCTTTGAGTTTGTACACTGAAGCAGCAGCTTCACAGCCTAGTAAAAAGCTGGTAGTAATAGATAATGTAGGAGGATATGTATATTGCATATAGCAGGCTGGGGGATGCTTAAGGGAAGAGTAAGTGAAGACAGGAAAAAAGGAAATCTCAGCAGCTCTCCAGTGCTATATATATATGATCTAGCTCTATATATCACATGTGTAGTACCTCTATTAAAGACAGAGAGGTGCCAGAATTAGATTTTATGGGTTTCCATAACAGCGAGCACATATGTCTAGATACGTATTTGTATAGCTCTGGTGCTGATACCATCAGATCTGGAATCTGACAGATGACTACTCACAACCTCTGGCCTGTTACAATTAAAAACAAACAAACATACAAAACCAAACAAACACCAAAACCAAACAAAAACTCACCAACAAAACAAAATGCAAACAAGCACCGACCAAACGAAAAAAAAAACACCCCACCTTTTTTCAAAGCTCAGCACTTCTGTGAGTGTTGAATTCTAGTGCCAATCTCCACATTATTTTTTTGCTTTCAAACCATTATTTTGCTTAATGCTCTAAACTCACCTAAAGCTGACATAGTTGTCTGTCAACAGCTATTCACAACTGTTAAATCAGGATTTTGCAGAAACAAAAAATTGAATGGATCTTATAAACTTTAAAAAGAACCTGTTTCAGTTCAATGTCTTTCATGTTACATATGAAGCCCACGTGATGCCTGGGGGAGATCAGGCTGGCAGACATTTCAGGTATGTAGAAGCTGCTTTTGCACAATCTTCCATTCAATATGTGGAACAATTTATTGCAGCAGGACTCAGTGAAGCCAGGTAGACATTTCTATTGTCAGTGCAGGACCCTCTCATGATTATACATCACTGTATCACACCAGCAAAGGGAATCTGGTCTTTCCTGCTGTGTGCCAGACATGTCATTCCCGAGCTATCACACATCCAAGGATTGTACACACTGTCTTTACAATAGCATCATGCTGACCATGCACACTGATTTGCAGCAGCAGTTGAGAACAGCAAGCCACCCCTACTGGGTATGCATAAATGGTGTATAAAAAAGGGTTAAAGCCCTACAGGTTGATCTGGATAGACCTGTGCATTATTTCCTTGATTAAAACTGTGCATTTGCAAAAAGAATATCAATTACCCAAAATGTTTAAAAGCAAAACTCATTCAAAGAATCACAGGTTTGCAGAATCGTAGAATCACAGAATTGCAGAATCGCAGAATGGTTGGGGTTGGAAGGGACCTCTGGAGATCACCTAGTCCAACCTGCCAGATAAAGCAGGTTCACCTAGAGCAGGTTGCACACAGGAAGGTGTCCAGGCGGGTTTTGAATGTCTCCAGAGAAGGAGACGCCACAACCTCTCTGGGCAGCCTGTTCCAGTATTCTGGCACCCTCAAAGTAAAGAAGTTTCTCATTATATTCAGATGGAACCTCCGGTGTTTCAGTTTGTGACCATTGTCCCTCATCATGTCATTGGGCACCACTGAAGAGAGTCTGGCCCATCCTCTTGACACTGACCCTTGAGATATTTATAAGCATAAATAAGATCCCCTCTCAGTCTTCTCCAGGCTGAACAGACCCAGCTCTCTCAGCTTTTCTTCATAAGAAATATGCTCCAGTCTCCTAATCATCTCTGTAACCCTCTGCAGGACTCTCTCCAGTACTTCCTTGTCCTTCTTAAACGGAGGAGGCCAGAACTGGACACAGTACTCCAGATGTGGCCTCACCAGGCAAGAGGGGGAGGATAACCTCCAATGTTCTGCTGACTACACTCTTCCTAACGTGCCCCAGGATACCATTGGCCTTCTTGGCCACAAAGTCACATTGCTGGCTCATGGTCAACATGTTTTCCACCAGGACAGTTTATGCCCAGTGCCTAGAATGTGAAGACAAATTCATTCCTCCCTCCTGCACCAACCACAAGACTGTCTCTAGGACATTAAACATCTACTTGTGTCATCGTCACTTCTTATGTGGTAGCAAGCCCATCATTTTGCTGAAATGTACTCACTGAACTGTTACAGTGCTCAATATGGTTTGGACATCACTCATATTCTGCTCTTTCAAATCACCTTCAACAACATCGTCACCTAATGACTGGAACATTTGTAACATTTCAGGTCTGCTACTCGCTTATTATTTTGATTTGCCCTCTCATCCTTCATGCCTTTGCACCTGACAGTTTTTCAGGATAAGCAGGATTACTTGCTTTTAGGTAGTCCTGCCTTCAGGACTACCTTCATCATCATCTGGGTGCTCATTGTTCACTCCAATGAGCTTGTTTCCCCCGGTCTGACACTGAGTTCCTTTGCTGCCCATACCATTGGTATTACCTTTCTTCTCATTGAACATTCCTCACCTGCTATCACCTCCCCCTTCCACAATAGGTATAGGACCAACTTACCTCACTATCAAATTAGGCAGAGCCAGTTACTTAAAAATTATTAGAGGTGGTCATAGGTCCAGCACTGAGGGACACATTTGTATTCTGCACGTATTTCCTTGTTTAGCTTGTTTAACACAGGGCTTGCATGAACAAAATGTTAATTTATACTGAGTATAACAATACACTTAGCACCGTGGTTTTATTACTGCAACTTGATTTTCAGGTACCTTACTAACTTAATTGTAATTTATAGACCAAGTGTTTTAGCTCAACCAAAATAACATCTCTTGTTTTTTCTCTGATAAAGTTAATTTAGACTTCTGGGTAATAAGGTAACTTCCAATATCAGCATATTCCTAGTTGATTTGCTTGAATGTAGTATGATTTTTAGGCCTAAATTTTGTCTCATTTGCTTTTCTTGAAAGGTAAAACTCTCAGCACAATAACTGCATTGAGTTCATGCTGCAACATCAAAAGTCATTTATTTGCTTAAAACTCTACTTTTTAACACTTTTGGACTGGAGACTCATAAATGACAAACGTAATTAAAGGTTTGCTTTAAAATACTTCTCAGAACTTAGTGGTTGTGAGAAGTGCTTCCCTTCCTGCTCAATGTTCTCACAGCAGTGCTCAGTGAAATCGCGTTAGTTTTCTCTTAACAAGTGCAAAAATAAAGATTTATACTTTCGTTGAAGATGTAGCAAGCTAGTGGAAATAACACTGGGCACCAAACCAAACTATTTCAAAAGAGTGCAAAACACAATAATTTAGTGTCACAAAAATGACATTTGTATTGTACTTACTCTGTTCTACTTTCTGTGGTACATATCCATTCCTGCCACATCTTTTAGGTTTAGCATGCTGTAATTTCAAATATATATCTTTGATAAAGTAACTAACTGATCTGGGAGACAAAAGATGCTTGATATTCTGAACCTACCTGGGCTGCAGCAAAATCTTTGATAGATACCACATGAAAAATTCTCAACAAACATGGGTGGAGGGAATAACAGAAGCTACAAAAACAAGTAAATAAAGTTTTGACACAATGGTGTTGCAAAGGGGGGTTACTGAGTAAAAAGTACCAGTGGAGAAATGGTCCTGCAGCTTAACGAGTATTTTCGTTAATGAACTTTGGCACAAAAAGTAGGACTATGCTAATGAAATTTGTAACTGAAGCAAATCTGAGAGTCAATATCAATAGCAAAGAAGTTCAAGATAGACACAGAGGAAGAAATGGATGGCCTTGAGGATTTAGACTACAATTTGAATGACATTCTGCAGTAGAAAAAAAACCCCAAGGGACTAAACCCAAGGATTCCTCCTATAAAATCAGTTTCAGAGAAGGATCAGGGGCTTTGTCAGTTACATCATGACTACAATGTGATGTGCCTGTGAAAAGGCATAACAGATAAAAATCTAATTAAATATTAGGGCCACCATACAAAATCTTCGTAAGGACCACAGGATATGTTGCGTTGCACTTGGCTGAAGAGGAGAGTTCAGGCCAAACAAGTGAACAGAAAGGCTACTGGTTTGGAGAAAACTGACTGGTTTAGTGGAACCATAAGTGCTCTCTGCAAAGTACCAGCCTAACAACAACAACAACAAAACAAACTCCAAGAGAGCATCATAAAGGACAATTTTGGACTAAGTCCATTTTGCTTGAATAGGAAACAATTTGTAGCCTTTGTTTTGAAACAAGCCTACTAAGGAATAGTGGCAGGAATATAAAAAGTATTTATTCTAAAAGTGACAAGGTAAATTTACAGCTGGGGCCATCTTCTTTGTATCCCTGACATAGCAGAGAACTGCATCCAGTGACCATGATCACTGGGTCAGAAGCTGGTGATAGATGAAGAAGAATTATGCTCTGCTCTTTCTCCCAGTATATAATTGTTAACTATTCTTCATGGGAAAACATTTGTCACTGGGGCATTTCTCCACAGATACAGCTTGGCAGTCTTGTAAATGAACAGAAATTGCTCTCAAGAAAAAACTACAAGTCCCATTACCATAAATGGGATCCTCCAGCACCAATCATTTTCATCATCACAACCTCATCTTGTCATTTCAAACCAGAAGGTTCTCACTGATCATTTCCAAGTATGGCGTTATTTCTGCCTGTTCATGCATGTGGAATATTTACATAATAAGAAGGATATTTCACTTAAAATCATAGTATGATAGAATAACTCAGGTTAGAAGGGACATCAGGAGGTTTCTGTTTGAGTCACCTGCTCAAAGAAGGCGGAACTATGGTAGTAGTTGCTCAGGACCTTGACAAATCCTGGCTATTTTGAACCATGGGTGCTTGCACTCCACTACCTCTCTGAACCCTTGTTCCAGTCTTTGATCATCATTAAGATTATTTTTTTTTCCTAATATCCCATCAGAATTCTATTTGATTTTATCCATCTTTTATTTATTTCAGTTTTCCTTTTGTTGTGTACATCTGAGATGATTTTTATTCCTTTTTCTCCATACTCTGTAGCAGAAGAGCCACAGAACCAAAAATTGCATTTTTGTACTGGACTATTACCCTTATTATAAACTGATTTTGTCTTTGAATTAACTCTTGGTAGTTTTCTAATAGTGGAGTGGGCCTAGAAATCTATTCACTTCATAATTCCATGTTATTATACACAAGACAATTCAAAAGAAGCTTTTGGTTTTTCAGACAGCATTAATTCCTTTTAGCTGGTTCAGTTTTGTGTTTAGAATGAGTATAGTATAAATATCCTTCCTTATTTTGTTAAATCTAGCAATGAGTTTTGTTCATAAGCCTCGATATATGAGAAAAATGATTATTTTGAAATTAATGTTCAGTTGTTTGTGGGTTTTTAATAATAATTGTCAAGAAAAATAACTAACTAGATATGTTTTTATCCTTGTGATATTTAGCTTTAGGCCTCCAGAACCAGAAGATGTGGCAAATATGTTAAAAGCAAACATTTGGGTTATTGAACCATCAATGTATTCAATTTTATTTGTCAAATAATTCAAATGTTCAACCCAGAACAATTCCTAAATATCAGCATTCACAGAAAATGAGATTTTCTTATCACAAAAAGGCCACTTTGAATGACTACTGCAGGTCACTTAAATTTTTTATCCAGTGAATCAGAAAGCATTTTTGTCTTTGTGATACAATCTCCTCATGACATCATTGACATTTACAAGTTGTGAATTTCTGCCAGGCATACCTGAGTTGCTCTGTAAAGGACACTGTAATTATTGCCTTTCATTTAATTTACAGTTACTAGTTTGTTCTCAATCGACATGTAAGAGTTCCTTTAGATAATATTCACTTTCAATTGAAGATTGCAGTATAAACTTACTCAAAAAATGAGACAAAGGTATTCAGAGGAATGAATTTTCTCTTTTGAAACGAAGGGGAAATGCAAATCGAACAGAAAGTAAATGTTTAATCTGTCTACTGAAGTCAAAATACAAAAGGAGAGCGGTGGATGGACATTAAGATAGAAGAGGTTAACAGCTCTTATAGGTTACCTTTGGGCCCCCTTTGAAGTAGTAAGGCTCTGGCAAGTAATTTCCTCTCCAGAGAAAGAAAAAAGAAACAAACCTGACTTGAAAAAATGGGAATCTCAATCTCAGCAGTCAGGGTGACTGGAAGGACTATGATCCTGTTATTCCTTAGAACGGATGAGAAGAAGTAATCTAAGAATATTTTCTCCATTCTCTAGAGCCTTGGAGACCTTTTCATTTGATATGAACCCCTCTACATCTGGCAAAGACTCTCTGTATAGAATGGGATAAAGGATAGTTTTTATCCTACCCATTAGTCCTTAGACTGAAGCTGCCACAGACTTCCGCTGATGAAGGATTTTTTCCTCTTTTTAAGAGCAGCACAAGAACCAAATTTCTTTTCTTTCATCTGAAAGGTAAAAGATATGCAAGCAAGGCTACAATAAACTCCCACATAGTCAGCCAGAGCAGGAGTGACAGACAGACATCTCAAAATTGGAATCAGATCTCTTGCGAAGGTGTACTGGTTGATATGACAACAGGCTAAATCTGAAATTGGGTTTCCAAATACCTCCCTGCTCTTAGTTGCTCTGTAAACAGTTAGATTTTATCTGAATTCACATATAGCTCATTGACTCACTGTTAATGTCAGTTGTTGCTTCACTAATCTTACAACTCCAATTTTGCAGCTCTCTTGTGTGCTGCCCTTTTCCCAGTCACTGAATCTCAGGTTCACTCAGAAGTTCTCAGTCCTGAAAGTGAAATAAATACGTTCTGCATCTGAAAAG
Source organism: Pampusana beccarii (assembly GCA_013399365.1). Lineage (NCBI taxonomy): Eukaryota > Metazoa > Chordata > Aves > Columbiformes > Columbidae > Pampusana > Pampusana beccarii. The sequence continues at coordinate 78,870 of VWYH01000593.1, forward strand.
GAGAGTGGCAGAAAGAGCAATAACCTTTGGCCAATACACCTTCTATAATCCTATTAATAAAAACCCAGAAGACAAACAAAAGAAGAAAAGCTTTCCTCTTATCTGCATGAAAATGCCCTCAAATGTCTGAAAGAATTGTTTTCTTACAGTTTTCATATATGCATGCAGAGCCACTGCCTACTAACCTTACACCAGAAGCACACAAAAATTGAAAATATTCTGACCTTTCTCCAGGTGTCAGTGCACTAGTGAGGGTGCAACTCCATTTGACAAGCATAATAAACAAAACACCGGAAGTATGCATCGCCAACGCAGCAAGCTACTCAAAGTTGTGCAAAACAACAATTTTTGCCCTTACCCAGACCAAGAGGGAAGATAGCTTCCAAAGTCAAGAACCATTTGCGAGGCATACCTTGTTTGCAGATGTTTTCCATTTAAAACCAAAGGACCCTTCCTTGAATGATGCCAGAGCTACGATAATATTGAACTCAGCCTCTTTTTTTTTTTTCTTTTGAAGAGTGCTAAACTGTTTAAAAAATAAACACAAAACAACTTGCACAGCAACTCTAGACATCAGATTAAAAACTCTTATGGTAGAAGTTAATAATTACTGTTGTCCATCACAGACCCTGATAAAACAGATAGAAATGACAGGACCCTTTAATTCATGTTAATTAATGAGCAGTAGGATGCTTTTTATTTCAGTATAACTGGAAACAATAGCAAGCCACCAGCCAAAGCAGTAGTTGGCATAACAAAGCAAAGGGGTGATCTCTGGGGATTTGGCTTTCCTTCAAGTATAAATCCCAATGCAGACTTGTCCATTGGTCAGGGTGCACAAATGCTCAGGTGCAGAGCTCCAGATTCAGGGGCAAAACCCCATTTTTTTGTCTTAATGGATAGGAGGAGGAAAGGAAATGAGCTGTAGTCCATTCCACCAGGACATATCCAGAGAAATATTTTGTTTCTTAGTGTGATACGTGTCATTCATCTGACCAAATATACAAAACTATGATCTGATTATTTAAATTATCTTTATCAAAGATAGGGAAAAATAAACATTTTTATGGAGTGCTTAATTTCATTTTAAAGTAAATACATAGAATAAAACAAATGAATTGCCTTCCAGAAATGCCTGTTTCTCTCTGTAAATTGCAAAGGCATCCTAGGTTTATTAATTCAGGTGTAACCTTCTGGAGTCAGGCTAAATGAGTCCTTTTTTTCGCCTCAAGCTACAGGGATGCTGGAGCATCCACATGTCCACAGGACATCACTTGAAATAATTAAGTTTACTCTCAACTTTACAACAAAGAATGGATAGTTGTTTAGAGGCCAAGAGTGTGACTGACAGCAATTGGTGGTGTTTGAGAGACACAGAAAGCCATTAGGAAGGAAGTTTGGTACTCTTGCACTAATAATGAAAACAGAAAGGTCTCTGAGACAGAGTTTACTGAAAAGACAATCTTTCAGACTATGAGAGGAACAAACACTTAACAAAGACACAGATTAAAAAAAAAACAAAAAAAACAACAACTTACTTTGCCATTCCCTCCTCCCTCTACAGCAGTGTTCAGGAAAAAATGACACTGTATGCAGATGAACAGGATGAAATTTAAGAAATACCTGGCTAAAACATTCATTTTTTTCTCTGAGAAGTAACCCAGAACAGGCCCAGGTATTGGCTTTAGCCAAGCCCGTAGGTCAAAGGGTAAGTAATACAGCAAGCAGGCACTGGCCCTGGGTGCTGAAATTTTATATGCTAAAGGGCTGACTAAAGTTCAATATTTCTGCAGAAAGTTCCAGATAGAAAAAAAATTAAAAATCCATTGTTTCCAAGGGAAAAGATATTGTCTCTAACCAAGTTAAAAAAAGAGATCTTTCTCTAAGCAGACTAGAATCCCTGTATTTTGATATAAGATCTATTGTGAGTTTTGATCAATGATGTACATCTGACTAAGGATCTTTGGCCTGATAAAATGGGCTGTAGAGCAATGAAGGGAAAGAGGATAATCTGTAAAAGGAAACTGAGGGCCAGAGGTTAAGGGAAACATTGGATTGTTTTCTCAGTTTCTAAATTGATGTTCAAGGGTCTGATTTGCAGAGATGCTAATCCTTCACAGCTGCATTGAGAGATGCTGGGAGCTGTTCTTGACTGTGCTGGATACCAGGTAGTGCTATGTGCTCTGTTGGGACAAAAAAAAAAGGCCAAGATGATGAGAGGATTAATATTCCTCTATTGACAGAGGGATTTGAGGAAATGGCTGAGGCATGACTCCCAAGAGTGAGGGAGAAAGCACATGTATATAGAACTCATAGCGAATCTTAATTCTGGCATTTCCTAGCTTTTAAGTGCTAGGCTTCACAGCCTTGAAAATATTCCCTGCTGTTGTTGGGTTTTGTCTGTAGTAAATATAGAAAGAGACAGAGGTTAAAATGTACATCATTTATCTAAAAGCAGTCTTTGTGGTCCTTCCACTTTGTCTCTGGAGTGATGTCCCTAACGCTTGTGTAAAGCTAATAAAAGGAGAGAAAACTTGGATGCTTTATCATTCACTGAAGAAAACACAATTATGTACTTCTACAGCACAAAATATGAATTATTTACCTGATGGACCACAGTGGCCTCTGAAGAACAACGCTATCTGTCTTGCTAATACATTTTGAACACATGCATGGACGAAAAAACAACACAAATAGTACAAATTCTTAATCCAGTGCTTGCTCCTCATCATAAGAACATAGAAGTACTAGAGAGAGTGCAGAGGAGGGTGGCAAAGCTGGTGAGGGGCCTGGAGCACAAGTCTGATGAGGGAACTGGGGTTGTTCAGCCTCGAGAAAAGGAGGCTGAGGGGAGACCTTATCGCTGTCTGCAACTACCTGAAAGGAGGTTGTAGCATGGACAGTGTTGGTCTCTTCTCCCAAGTAGCAAATGATACGGCAAGAGGAAATGGCCTCAAGTTGTTCCACGGGAGGTTTAGATTGGATGTTAGGAAAAAATTCTTCATGGAAGGGGTTGTCAGGTGTTGGAACAGGCTGCCCAGGGAAGTGGTGGAGTCACCATCCCTGGAGGTGTTTAAAAGATGCATAGACGAGGATCTTAGGGACATGGTTTAGTGATAGTGTTAGGTTATGGTTGGACTTGGTGATCCTGAGGGTCTCTTCCAACTGAAATGACTCTATGATTCTAAATTAATCATACATCAAAATAAGCATATGGAAACCTCTGATTTTCCTTAAATACCCCAAACTCATCCAGTTTTCCTAGATATAGTACAAAATTCCATATACTCATTGACACCTTTCCAGGACATTTTTTTCCCCAAAATACTTTCAGCACAAATATTTCTATTCTAAAAGTGTGTATTTTTTACTTTTAACATTTCCCTGATGCATAGTAAATGCACTGTGTTATCAACTTCCACCATTTCAAAAATTATCCTTCGCACAAAACGTGTGATTGAAATAAAGCAAGTTTTTAATCTAATTCAGGTGTTATTTGCTCAGTATATTTGGAGGGGGGTTGCCATATAATGACAAGAAATTCAATAAGCCTTGGCTTCAGTGTATACCATTTATGTAGCTGGCTAAATGTAAAAAATTCAGCTTAGTAATTAGTTTAGGCTTATTGGCAGGATATAGTATGTTTTGAAAACCTAGACTCTTAAAGCAGTACTTCAATGAATGCATAACTTAAAAATAATTGTGTAATACTTTAAAAACAAACTTCCCATACTTGAAGGGAAACTTCAGGTTTGTCTAAACATTTTAATGGTGTAAATAAGAAAGCAACAACATGAGAAGGTATACTCAATTAGAACCTGCTATAAAATGTTCTGGAGTCTGATTTTCTTTTATTGATACTGTTTTTACAATGGTGCTGCTTGAAGCCTAACTCAAGACTGAGATTTATTTTCCAATAAATCAAATCAGTTACCAAGGGAGTAAGAGGTAAATAAAGATAACAGAGGCAATTATTACTTAAGAGAAACAACAAAACAAACTGTAAAGAAAGTCATAGCTAATGCCAGGACCCAGAGACTGAAGTATTTTATTCCTTTTAATAAGTTTTGTATTTGTAATAAATCTTAAAAAACACTGAACCGTTGACATAGAAAACAGGGCTGCTAAATACTAGGGAATTAATATATTAACAGAATGACTAAGTTGGAGAAGAAAGGAATATTGTAATAGAAAATATAATATATATATAGTAGAAAAAAATAGAAATTATCATAAAATTAAGTCAAGATCAACTTTTTCCTAAAATGTTATTGGTTTGCAGTAAGTAAAAATGGCCAGATTCAGAGGAAGTGTTCAGTAACATCCAAAAATTCAAGTACTCCTCAGATAGGCTCTCCAAATTTGCTAAGATCCGAAGTCTGCATCCACTTGTGAAATATCTTGTTTGAAGTACATGACACGTTAAAAAACAATAAACAAAAAGTCCCAGTGTGCAAGGAGGCAAGATCCTGATAATGGCAGTCTTAGAAAACTGCACTTCCACCAAAATAAAGTAACAGAAATAAAAGATAAAGAATGTTGATCAACACCTTGATGTTGTCATGTGATGAGGAACACACTCTTCTGGGACTTAGCTTTATTATTTCAGCTGCTACTGGTCTGCTGACTACAACAGGGAAATCACTTTAATTCTCCCCACTTCAGCTTCCTCATCAGTAAATCAAGACTGGCACTTAACCTATTTTGTAAAGTGTTCCAAGTTCTAATGACAGAATTCTGAGCTGGAAGCTCAGCATTATGATAAATATGAGATTTTGGCATACAAAAATTATTATGCTTTAACGGAATTACAAAATATAATTAACCCTGAAGCTTGGCATTATGTGATAAAAGTAATCAAAATGTGTGACAAATTATCTGTTTTATTGTGTCTTATATCATAATTATGTTTCCTTAAAGTACGCAACAAAACTCAAGGATGTTTTTCTTACTGTTGAAATTATAAACCTCTGGAGGGGATTTTGTTTCGTTTTGTTTCAAGACAAAAACATATATTGTATTGTGAAAGGCATGAGGATCCCTTGAACAGGTTGTGGAGCAACAAGGAACTCTTTGAATTGTGAGCAAAGAGAAACTATAAATTATTGAATGCTATTTAACAGTAGACCAAAGTAACAACAGTATTTAAATAAAACACATTTAAATACTACCCTATTATTTAAAGGGTGGATACAAAGAAGATGGAGACATCCTTTTTAGAAGGAATCACATGGGAAAAACAAGGGGCAGTGGGTACTAGCTGCTACTGGGAAGATTCCGATTAGACACAAGGGAAATTTTCCACAATGAGAACAATAAGCCATGGGAATAATCTCCCCAGGGAAGTGGTGGATTCCCCGATATTGGATGCTTCTAAGATTCAGCAGGACAGGGTGCTAGACCATCATGTCTAGGCTGTGTTCTTCCCAAGAAAGGTTAGACCAGATGATCTTTGTCGTCCCTTCCAACCTGGTATTCTCTTCTATGGTTCTATGGGCAACAAAAATATGTCTTGATGACAGCAGAGTGTAGTTGGGCAAATATAAGTAATTGCTTTGGAGTTAATTTGGGTATGCAATGCCATGGTTTTAATCATGTGAAGTTGCAGTGGGTCGACCCTGGTTGGATGCCAGGTGCTCACCAAAGCTGCTCTATCACTCCACTCCTCAGCTGAACAGGGGAGAGAAAATTTAATGAAAGGCTCATGGACTGAGATAAGGACAGAGCGATATCACTGAGCAATTACCATCACAGGCAAAACAGACTCTACTTGGGGATGATTAAGCCAATTTATTACCAGTCAAATCAAAGTAGGAAAATGAGAAAAAAACCCTAAATCTTAAAAAACACCTTCTCCCCACCCTCCCTTCTTCCAGGGTTCAACTTTGCTCCTGATTTGCTCTCCCTCCTTCCCCAAATGGAGCAGGGGGACAGGGAATGAGAGCTGTGTTCAGTTCATCACATATTGTCTCTGCTTCTCTTTCCTCCTGATAGGGAAGATTCCTCACACTCTTCCCTTGCTCCAGCGTGGGGTCCCTCCCATGGTAGACAGTCCTCTAACTTCTCCAGTGCGGGTCCTCATGGGCTGCAGTTCTTCATGAACTGCTCCAGTCTGGGTCCCTTCCATGGGGTGCAGTCCTTCAGGAACAGGTTGCTCCAGCCAGTGTCCCCCACAGGGTCACAAGTCCTTCCAGCTAACCTGCTCCAGCATGGGTTCCTCTTTCCATAGGGCCACAGGTCCTGCCAGGAGCCTTCTCCAGCATGGGCTTCCACAGGGTCACAGGCTCTTTGGGCATCCACCTGCTCCAGTGTGGTGTTCTCCCTGGATTGCAGGTGGAGATCTGCTCCACCATGGACCTCCATGTGCTGCAGGGACAGCCGGCCTCACCATGGGCTGCACCAGGGGCTGCAGGGGAATCTCTGCTCCAGCACCTGGAGCACCTCCTGCCCTCCTTCTTCACTGACCTTGGTGTCTGCAGAGTTGTTTCTCTCACACATTCTCACTTTTCTGTCTGCTAGTATTGAGCAGTTTTTTCCCCTTCTTAAATATGTTATTCCAGAGATACTGTCACTGTCACTGATGGGCTTGGCTTTGGTCAGCGGTGGGTCCATCTTGGAGCTACATTGGCTCTATTGGATGTGGCAGAAGCTTCTAGTAACTTCTCACAGGAGCCACATGCTGTAAGACCCTCTGTTTACCAAAACCTTAACCTACACACCCAAAACATATGGACTGTGAGTCAATGGGCTATCTCATGTCTGTCTTTACACAAAGATGAATACACTTCCCTACTCCCACCATGCAAAAGAGATGTAATTAATCAGTTGTACTGTCCCCTCACTAATTCCTTAGGTAATTTCATGTGATGCTTACTGGTGAATACTTTTATGTAAAAATGATTGTATCGATTTGCGCTGACTGCATCAAATAAACAACTTTCCAGGAGTTAAATACATTTTATAAGAACTGCCAGCCTCCTGCCTTGACACAGTGTTTAAGGATAATCCTTTTACCTGGGTGCAATCTGATGGCCACTTCCATCATGCAGGCTAGTTTTAAATTCACATCCCTATTTTCTCTGAATTTTCTCAAAAGAATATCCTCTATCCCCACTAAATAAGGAGTAGAATCATAGCTAACCTTCGCCTTACAGCACCGTAACTTTGTTTCTTTCTTTATTTTTAGCTCAATTACACTAATGCTCAGCAAAAGGCAAGTAAATCCTGATTTCTCAGTTAATGTGTTTTACTTCAAAATGGGAATTATTAATCATTTAGTATTCAATCCCACAAGGCTGAGGATGAACATCTGCTGATAACCATTCCTGAGCTACTCAGCTGCTGATGATCGTGTTGCTATTACACTCAGAGCTTGATAAACTGAATCAGATTATTTAGATCGCAAACTCTTTTCAGTGGGGATTAGGTTTGCTTTCTCGCACGCCACGTCTATTACCAGCAGAGAGCTAAGAGGTAGCATTTAACAAATGCTAAAAAAAAAGGAAAGGTCTGCTACTTAAGGCAGGGGAGAAACTGGATACGTTTTACACTACAGGGCTTTGCAACAGATTACTATAAGAGATGCTGATCCCTAAAGATAATCCCTGTCTGGTCACAGGAGAATAAGTGGGGACACCCATCCCCTGAGAAGTGTGCAGTGCCAAGTATTCCATCAAGTACCTCTGATAATTCCCACATGAACTGCTAACCCATTCAGAAGTTTTCTTCCTTCTCACAAAATTAATCTCAGCTCCTAACACTTGCTGTCAAAGTATAAAAACAGAAAAAAAACCAAAACAAAACAAAACAAAACAAAACAAACAAACAAAAACAAAACAAAACAAAACAAACAAAAAACAAAAAACAACCAAAACAAACTCTGCTCCTTTCCATGAGCATTCTCGACCTTTTCAGGCACTGTCAAGCAGTATCAACACTGTATAACTTTCCTTTTCCTCCTTCCCATGCCCTCTTGCCATCCCACTACACCTCACCCCCAGCTCTCAATTTTCATTTCATCCATGACACATCTGCTTGGAAAGCTGGAATGCAGGATTTGGCCTGCCTATTTAAATTCAGTAGGGCAAGCTGGGTACTCCTGAGATAATGCTCAGCAGCTTATTGCCCCACTGTCTCAATTCAAAAGGTTATCTTGAGGAAAACAGCTCTAAGCCAATATGGCCATGGAGCAAAGGCAGATTGAGTCTGTCTGTTCCCATCTGTCCAGATATGCCCTGGGAGAGCCCTTGCCTGCGTCAGCCTCTCTTCTGGGAGCAAGAATAACAGGGCTGTTCAAGATCTTGGATTTTCATTTCATAGAAAGGCTCATGACAGTGAAAGCTGTATCCATTCATGATCCTAATGAAAACAAAGGTAATTCAGTATTTCCCAGGAAAATTAAGAGAAGTACTAGTAAAAATTCGATTAATCACTCAGAAGCCTGCACTTTGAAAAAGTTGACTTTTAAAATTTAACTTCTATGCTTAAAGTCTAGCATTTGTAATACCAGAACACGTCTCCAAAGAAAATGCATTCTGTAAAAAAACAAACAACAACAACAAAAAACCCCCAACAGAAACCAAAGCCCAAAAAACCACTTACTTTGTTCCATTTTGAGAACATTTTCTGAGTTTTAGCTCAGAATTTGACCTGGATGGACAGACTCCTGAGAAAAGAGTTGTTTTTTTGTCAAAAGGTAATTTTCTGATGAAAAAATGTTCTGTTGGAAATCCTAGAGCAACTCTACTGAAATTCTTAAAATGGCTGCCCCATTCATCAGCTGTATTCACCAGACCATGCCAGACACGGCTCTTCATCTCTGCTAGTGTAAATTTATTTAGTTCTACTGGCTTCTGACACATTTCTGATGCTTTCTATAAAGCTTGCTACTGAGCTCACTCCCTGAATTTCATCCAGTGAAAGCAGTGCTCTGCTAACATAGGGAATAAAAAGTTCAGCCTCGATGTTTACTATGGGCAATGAAAAGAAAAAGGCATTTTCATAAGATTTTGGCTGGGCTTAATCACCCTGTAAAGGAGCTATTACCTTCCTTTGAATGGAGGCAGAAGATAGGGTGACCCTGCTTGGACAGGCAGGAGGCTGAATCTGCTTACAGTGCTTTTTCTACATGATGCAGAAGAATCATCACGCCAGCCTCTGGAAGCCTTTGTTTTTCTAGCCTTTGTAGTATGAAGTATGACAGCAACGAGGAAGAAGACGAAGAAGAATTATTAAGGCTGAGTAATCCTTTCCTAGGACAGAGCTATCTCTTATAAACAGGTGCAGTTCTAACAAGAGGCTGGGGAATAGAGCTCTATTAGGCATAGTTAGCGCAGAGTTTCTGTTGTAAGTCATGTTACACAGCAGTGGCTTCATCAGTCCCATTTCATCCAGAGTGTGGATTTGGCTGCATTTGAATTTTGTTATTATGCAAATTCTATGTTTTTAAAATTTATTTATTAATATTCCCAACTATGAGGTAGGTACATGCACGCACAAAAAGAAAGATGAGAGATCTTCCCCAAAGAGCTTTTTGGACCTATTCTGGATAAAGAACATCGTTCATTTCATCTTATATCCAAAGTATATTTCAAAGCATCCCATCAATTCAAATCCTCTAGGTGTGGAATTAATAAGGATTAGATAAATTTAATAAACTATATAATCTTCAGAAAGTGATAACATTGTTTAGCTCCTTATCTCTGTATAGCAATAATCTCTTTATCCATATTAATAGAAAATGCCAAAGTTTCTATTACCATACATCTCAGTCTGAAGGAAAAAAATCCCCTGAAAAGAATGTCAGAGAAAGGACTTTGTGACTAGACCAGTGGGTTACTATTCACACTAAACAAAAAATACACCATTTATATATCAGAGGTTTTTAAGCAGTGTTTAAATATTACTTAAGTCTTGTGCTAACTTTCTGTACGGGGATAAAGGAAAAAAATCACTCTCACAGAATATCTGAGGACAATGACACAGGAACCCTGAGGATTAAAAACCTTCGAACATTTCTAAAGATATCATATCTTCATTAGTTTTCCGTTCATCTGCAGAGAAGAATTTGACAGTTGTCCCCAATTAGCAAAGTCCAAAATTAATTTGCTTCCATCAACAGAATTAAAAACCTTAACATGTTCATTAAGAACACAACTGAAAACCTCAGCTAAAGAAATTTTCAAGAACGGAAATAGAAAGTTAATTCTATTGAAATCTGAAAAATATTTGCTACTGGCACTAAAAGGTATGTGTTGTGTTTTGTTTTTTTCTTTTTTTTTCCAGGAACACTGCTTGATTGATCAAGAGAAATAAAACACTTATGTGCACATAATCTTTTGTTTAATTGTTACTAATACAGTTGACATTCACCAAAAATATTGGCCTGGATTGTATTATGAATCTTCTTATTTTCTTCCATTTCACCATTGCATCAATCTCCCATCAAATCTTTCATTAACATGAAAAGAGAGCTGATAATTAGGATGATCATCTAGAGGTCAAGCAACTGAATGAGATTTATTAAAGGCTAAGAGTAGAGTTCTAATCAAAGGAGTGTAATTTCAAATCAAAGCTTTAGAAGACAATTTGCATGGCTTGAATTTGCAAACATTTAGGTAATTATATTAATAGACTACATATTCGAACAACCCTGTTGAGGGCAATAAAACTAGTCAGAGGTGAAATGATACAGTTTTAAGTGTAGCTAAGGTGCAGGAATTGAACAGCAGAGCTTCAAGTGGCCAGGGAGTTCCCTAAGATGTGCCAAAATCATTGGAGGGCAGCAGAACAGCGGTATTTATGTGTCTAACAAGACACTGAATGCACATACACACACACGTCATCCTGTAGTGCCAGCTATTCAGAATCTGTCTCTAGGAGGCTTCCTCTTATTCTTCTGGCTATACAGAAAGCATAACTTTCCGCAGGGTCAAACTTGTCACTTCCTTCTACCTCTTCCATGTGCAATCTACACATTTCAAAGTAACATCAAAACCTTTTTCTCTGTTGCTGTTTTAAGGTACATCAGTGGAAGCCAAAGCAGGTGCTTAAAAACTGAAGCTGTTTCAAGGGGAGGGGACACAGATGCTTCAGTTTGCATCTTCTTTTTCAGTGCTGCTTCCTAAACCAAACCTGGGTAATAGCATGACCACCAGGGATTCTGCAGCCCGGTGAAAGTTCCTTTGCTCATCAAAGTAGAACCAGCTGGTGCTCTTTCTTTCTAAGTTGCATTACCATTGTACTGCAACCAGGAAGAAAAATCTGACTCACACAATAGGATGAACAAAAGTGTTAAATAGGAAAGAAGATTCCATTTTACGCTTGCATCTTTCTGGACTGTAGTGACCCCTTAACTTAGCAAAACTCACAGAATTCACTTATTTGTTATTCACTGCAAAAAAAGTGTCCACACAGCTCATATTAATATTTTTTTTCCTGATTGGCACATCTGTGGTTGAAAGCACCACCTTCTGGCCAGTGCACACTGAAATCTGAGTAGTAAGAAGTTGCAGTTTTTATAATTAGCAACTGAAACTCCTCATACATATTCACCTAATGTATACTACAGAAAACGACACATATCTGTTAATGCAAGAGTAATAGCTTAGTACGTGCACTTGCAATACAGAAACTAGTATTAAATATGTTAGTCCAATAAGACCTGTATTTTTATTATGTCACTATAATACTAAAATTAATATTTTAAAGACATGGAAAAAAAAACTGGAGAGAAAGCTTTCAGTGAAATATCTTGGAAAATATTCATCTTCCTACTTCATTTCTAGATATTTGGCAAAAACGGTGCATCCCACAATGCATGAATGTGCCTGCTTATCTTTATGTATGCAAGTATAGTTGAACTTAAGTAAGAAAGAATAAATAAGATTATTTTGATGTCTAGAGCACACGTGATTTGAGCTGGTAACAGACGTTAAATCTGCAGCAGCTGCATTTGCAGTAGCTGTGTATCTTGCCACATTTCCTATAGCTATCATACAATCTGAAAAAGAGAGACTAACAATTTAAGACCTGTCACAGTCTTATAAAATGCAAAATAAGGAGTTATTTAGCAGAAACACATGGTGAAGATTAAGGAAATAATTCTGCACTGCTCTGTGACTCATTCAGCTTTTTCCAATTGTTCTCCCTTTATTGCCTTCTTCATGTTTGATCTCTCTGTGGACCAAATAAAATCCTCCATTACGTTGCAGCTAAAAGAAGGTGCATCATACCTCTTCATTCATTTCCTAGGGAAAAAAAAAAGACATCAAAAACAACCTCTAACTTAGATTTAGCAAATGTATCTTTCAATTTCTTATTTATGCAGAGGGTATTCTGAACATACCTTTTTAATGTTGGGATGCTGACTAGTTGAAAAATGCTGATTACTTTTCCACTTAAATATCTCACATTTGTCTCAAAGAAATGAACAGTATGTACACAGACATCCAAAGTTTGCAAGATATTTTGTAATCAGTTTTTAAAGAATAGTATTCCTAGCTGAAGAAGTATGAAATCTACAGCCTGTATGTCCAACACAATATTTTGGCCCCTGGACTCCAAAGCAGAAATTCTCAGTGGCTTTAATTGGGCCAGACTTCCACCCGTGTGTTTCAAAATGCACAACCTGACATGGCGTACAGAATTACCGCAGAAACTGGGCTTTTTTTTTCCTTTTGTAGGCTGTAAGCATTTGGGGAGTTTTGTGCAGCACTTCTGACTTTATGATCCAACTTGCTCATTTTCTAAAGGCAAGCACAGAATGATAAAAATCAAACCAGCAACTGGAGAGCATTAACGAGGAAATAACCATGAGACACATCCTCAACAATAATTCTTTGTAAGCACCTCTGTTAAATCAAGGCAGGACTTTCAGGGAGTTGTATAGTTATACCTCCTTGCCACTAAGCACCTCATGGCTTGTTAATACTGTCTGTTTGCAACCCCACTGCCCATTTTATGTCCACCTGGTGATATTTAAAGTAATATTATAATATTTTCACAACAGATAGAGACCAACAAATGAGAATCACAAATTATCTGACAGATATAGGGGAGGATTCAGGTGAGTATCTTAAATACTGGATCATAGAGACCATTCTGCTTAATTAAGGAGGTTCAGTAGAGGGCTGGTATGAGCTCTGAGTGACCTGGGCAAAGCTCACTATCACGACGGGTTACAGTTCTGGACCTGTTCCCATTCAAGTATGTATCTCAGACCCAGATTCACATTTCCTTTAAATTCACTCCTCTGCCTTTCGTAACAACAGACAAACTCAACAATGTACTGTCAAATGTACACATTGTATGGGCCATTATTTCTTTCACTTTCCCCACAATTTAATATCCCCTTTGCCTTCTGAAGTGCTGCACTTCTCTGCTATTTTATAATCATAATACTCAAGTTTTGAAAGCGCTAAACAAAAGCAGCTTAGCCAGTCACTGATATCTGTCCTGCTGATTTCTCAAGAGAAACAGAGAGTACTCATCTCCCAGAAACACTAAGCTTTCCTATAAAAGCATGTTATAGAACTGGACCCTAGAGAATGATTGTGTGATATTTCCTCACTAAAGTGGTGATTAATTCACAGTAATTTACCATAAGTTATTCGAGCATGATTTCCACAATGGTGTGACAAAAGCATAGCTTCATGCTGATCTTTGGCTGGTTTTCTTCCATTTGGTGCCTGATTCTGTTTTATGTTATATTTTTTGTCCTTTTGTTTCTAGGATAAAGAAAACTGCATCTGTGATGAGATGTTTGACTGTGTGCTTCAACCTTCCAGAAATTAATGGAAGATGCATTTCTGGCACAATAGCACTAAATTCTGTGTCTGTTTCCGTTCCCTTCCAGGCACCCTCAAGACTCACTTGCATTTAAGGATTTTCCTGCAGCAACGTAATTTGTATAAGTCAAATGATTTACAATTTTCACAAGAGAAATTTATAAAACCCAGCACTTCTCAGTTTTTGCTACAGCTGCCTCCTCCTTAGTTATTTATATGGCAATACAGTACAGCAAAGCAGGAACAGGAAACCCATGCTGACAGAAAATGAAGATAGTATAAACAATATAGATTACACTAGTAAAAGTAAAGCCAGATATAAACCACTACTAGTCGAATCAAGAAGGGAGAAAAACATATGAAATATCAGGTTGTTGAGAGCGAGTTAAGCAGCATAATTGAAGCTGGGAAGTGATCTAGAGTCTAGAGCCTTCTACTTTCTGTTATGTGCCTTTAGTAAGCATTTGGGGAGTTGTGGTTTCTTTGTGGTTTCTTTGGGATTCTTTGGGAAACATTGTGGTTTCTTTGGGATCAGAAAAGTAGTAATTTACTTATTTAAGCTACATTCAACCCTCCAAGGCCCAGACATTGTAGGATAGTCTAAGCACTGCAGTAATTAAATTAATGGCTAAATTAAAAAAAAAAATCACACATGTTCAACTTTCTTCTGCAGAGAATATGAGATCAGGACACTCAATATGTGTGAGTGTTACACTTGACTGGAAAGCGCTTACACATTGTAGAAAGCACCAAACGCAGCTTTTCTTTTTTCTTTTTTTTTTTTTTAAGAGTATAGCCAAGTTCTCTTTGTTCAAAACTGAAGATACTTTAGTCATTTAAAGTATCATGTGTTATAATTCTTTAATCTATGGTTCTGCTCTCCTAAAAATTGGAATTTGGGGTGTCCTGTAATACTCTTGAGCAACCTTGTCTGCAGACATGCTGAGAAACTGCTCGTCGTGAAAGGCAACTCATTTGTCTTTGTGCTCAGTACCATTTTGTAATTGCTGCAACCAGAGGCACAGCTGCTTGGTGACACCCTTGAAAAAGGAACACGTGGAATCATCCCTAAAATAGTTAGCAGCGATGGACATTCAGTTGCTCCATCTTTTCAAAGGCATTCACACATCTTTACTGCCAGGAAGCCAGTCTCCCAAACTGACGTGTCTTTTAGAAAAGGTCACCTTGATTAGTGGCAACTCTGTAAATTAAGGCTTGAAAGAAGCCAAGGTTACTTTCATCTTGCTGGGGAAATGGACTTCGGATACAATACAAACTGAAAGTAAAGTCAGACCACAGACTTTCAGCTGGCACGTAACCTTTGGACAATATGAGTAAGCAACTCGGTGCTTACTCAGTATAACAATTCTTCAAGTGTTAAAGGCTGGGCTATAAAGACAGGTGCCCAGTACCTTTTACGTTAATGAGCTTTTAGCCAAAACAGTAAGGACCCAAAAGTTTGAGGCTCAATGTCTTTTGTCATTCTTAGTCATATCTGGAGGTAATTCCAGCTGTGTTCCTCCTTCTTCCCACCTGGCACCAACTGAAACCAACCTTCTCAAGTCAGTGGTGCAATGGATATTTTTAGAATGTGTTCTTACATTAATAAATATCAGAAGATAAGGTCCTACTGCTTGTGATCATAGCTAATAAACTTAGTTATCTGGTCATACGAGTATTTTGATCATCCTAGATCACTTTGCATTAATAGGCAGAATGGATTCTGTCCACTCTCTGAACAAACAGATAATAATGCAGTTCAGCATAAAGAGAAAAAGAAGACAGAATCCCAGGTATTATAAATATAATTTTTTTTGGAAAGACAGGATCAGGAGCTGCTCTCTTAGAACAACTCTTTAACACAGCTGTCATAGTAAATAAAGCTACTGCAAGGTGAATAAAAGTATATTGTTTACTACCAACCTGCTTATTATTGATATGTTAAATCATCAGAATAATTATTTTGATGCAATCTCTCTCTGGTTTGGAAGTGAAATCTGTCAGAAGGGGAAAAACAAATTATTTTTTTCTGGTTTAACTCTACAGCCAGGAGTTGTTCAGGCATTAGAAATGTCTTTGCCAGGGGACTAGCAGTGTCAGTTCATATTTGTGTCTCAAAACTTTAGGGAAATGACTACTAAACTAAACAGGTGTTGAAGAAGAACAGAGCAGGGAAGTTTGGAGAAGGAAAGAAAACAAGGAAAAGGAGAAAAAGCAGATGGTGGCCAAGATAAAGGGGAGGTGGGATTTTGTGACATGAATTGAAAACAAACAAACAAACAAAAACCAAAAACCCCTCCCCACAAAACACTCTCTTTGCTCAGGAATTGTATAGATTTATCATCCAGCACCATAGCAACCATTCTTTCTCACCAGTTATTTACTCCCTCTCTGAGCTAATCAGGCATCAGGCAATCACAGCTCAGTTATATGAAAAGGAATATAAATCAAGACCAGCTTGTGGGTTCACCCTCCCTCAGTGCAAGTGACAAAGAAATGAAGAAAATAATAGCTGGTACCTGCTTTTTCATTTATTTTGCTTGGCTTAACTTAGGCTTCTTATTACTGGTGATTAAATTTGGCTCTCCTGAGCATATTGAGAGACAGAGCAGAAGCTGTGCCTGCAGGACTCAAAGCGGGAGCTGCCTGCAGTGCAGGCAGCACCAGGAGCAGGGTCGCCTGCACCATGTCACCTGCTCCTTCGTGGAATCTTAGAAAAGTTTGGGTTGGAAAGGACCTTTAAAGATCATCTAGTCCAAGCCCTTGTCATGGGCAGGGACATCTTCCACTAGACCAGGTTGCTCAAAGCCCTATCCAGCCTGACCTTGAATACTTCCAGGGTTGGGGCATCTGACTTTTCTGGGTGACCTATTGCGCTGTCTCATCACCATGATCGTAAATTATTTTTTCCTTATGTCTAATCTAAATATACCGTCTTTCAGTTTAAAGTCATTGCCCCTTGTCCTGCCATGACAGGGCCTGCTAAAAAGTCTTTTTCTATCTATCTTAAAGGTCCCCTTTAAGTACTGAAAGGACATAACGAGCCTTCTCTCCTCCAGGCTGAACAACCCCTACTTTCTCAGCCCGTCCTCACAGCACAGCTGTTCAGCCCTCTGATCATTTTTGTGGCCTCCTCTGGATCTGCTCTAACAGGTCCATGTCATTCTTGTACTGAGGGCCCCACTCAACTTGGTGTCATCTGCAAACTTGCTGAGGGCGCACTCAGTCCAACTGTCCGTATTGTTGATGAAGACATTAAATAGTATTGATCCCAGTACAGACCCTGATGGGACAACTCTTGTTACCATTTTCTACTTGGACACTGAATCATCAACTGTAACTCTTTGGATACAGCCATGCAGTCACATTCCTTATCCATCTAACAGCCCATCCATTAAACTGATAGCTCTCCAATTTTGCAACAAGAAAGTTATGTTGGACCATACCAAGGGCCTTTCAAAGTCTAGGTAGATTACATCCTTAGCTTTTTTAATCTACTCATGAAGCCACTCCACCACAGAAAGCCCACAGATTAGTCAGGAACAGTTTGCCCTTGGTGGAGCTGTGTTGGCCTGCATGGAGCTTTGTATTAGCTTATTTTTAGCTGGAATTGCAATGGTCTAATGATCAGATGATGATTACTTTTATTTTACCTTTTCTTTTAGCTTAGCACAATTGTGCAATGCGATATTTATTGTAAATATTTTTAACTAATAGATAGCAATAACAAGCAATGACTTTTCAGCATGGACTATCCGTGACTCTATAAAAATACAGCACATTAATGGGGATATGTATCGTATGCTAGCAGAAGGCCCACAACTGTGAACAGCGTTCCACAGGATCTGGGCAAAAACAGGGGTAAAAAGAAGAATAGAGAACTATCCAGCATATGTGAAATACATGCACCATATACAGTAAATTCAGATGCAATGCAGACAACTGAAGAAAGAGCAAGGTGTAGAGCATATTAGTAAATATATACAAATGACCCCAAGGAGATCTTAGAGGGACAAGGAAGAAACCATCAGCAGCAGCTTTGTGCTCTTGGTCATGTATTCGTGATGCTGATGACCCCCTATGCCCTTCACCTCTGGCTGAAGTACATGAAGGGGTAGTAGACGAGGTGAGGATAACATCAGAGAATGGGGTAAATGCCAGAAAGTTTGTGTACATATGACTCTAGCTATATATAATTTGCATTAAAAGTGTTACTATCAGTGTTACTGGAATAATAATAATTCTCTGATTAGGCAATTAAGACTTTAATTAGACTAATAATAAATCCTTGACTATGCATATAAAGTGTGTTACTTCTGCCTATAACAACATGATTTTGAGTGTAATAAACTGATGGGAGTTCAAGTAACCTGTTCTGTAACTTGGATGCTACAAATCAGTAACAAAGAGAGGGTGCATTCTTATCTCCTACTGACTAACCACCTGAGACCTCGGGAGGAGAAAAAGGAGAACATGATAAAAAAAGTCAGGTGAAGTTTTTTTCACAGGATTTCTTCCGCCCACCATTTCAAGGGAGGTTGGTTGCAGGAAGATTGGGTTTGTGTTATCAGGGTCTCCATCCACATAAAGTTGTTTAGGAAAGAATGCACAGGCCTTGCAATAGTAAAATGTTTCTTCCTTTCTTGGTTCCCTGAGTCCCTCAAACTCCTGGCTCAGGATCCTGTTGTAGACTCACGCTTTTCACCATCTTCTCTACCATGGGCTCTTCCCAGGGCAAACATGGAGCAGCTCCAAGATGCACAAGAAGGAGCATACTTCTTGATTTGTGATGACTTCCCAGAGCAGCTGCCCTGGACACCTCTTTGCTGTGGTCAAACAACTGGCATCACAAAGCCAACAGTAATACAGCACTTCTCTGAAAGCCAAAAACTCGTTGGTGAGATAGCCAAAGTACTACAGCAAACTGTGTTTGGCTTTTTCTCAAACTGTGCATCCCTGGTCCAGTTTCTTTTGACTAACTGTTTTGTCTCATGCAGCTTCTGTTCTACATGCAAAAGTACTTCCTATTTTCTACAAAGATTCAAATGCTGCCTCTTGCAATGCTGCTCCAAAATATCCCTCATACCACCTGTTTAGAGGTGGTTAGCAGTCAACCCCAAATCTTTTCGTGACGCAGGGTTATTTGTCTTTCTTGTAGGCCATAAGGAGACTGCTAATCCCAGTTTGTCTTTTGAACATCCACACACCAGAGGACTGTTTCTCTGTTGAGAGGTTACTTTCATTTGTTTTGCTGATACTCACTTCAAAGCATACACCTTTTCTCATCAGACAAACTGGAGAGGATTCCTTATAACATAGCACAACAGCAAAATATGCATAATTAGGAAGAAACAGTATATTCAGCTCAAGATTGTTCTTGCACATGAGTTTGCTTTGTGCAGTAAATTAACATCAGTAAACAAGTGAAACAAAATCTCCCCAAATCTCCCCAAACAGCTCCTATTTGGCTGAGCTTGCACACAGAGTCTGTTTGCTGTTGTGGCCTAAATACTCTACATTTTGTATTCCTATTTGGGGAGTATAACTGATTCTTGATCTTTGTTTTCCCCATTTTCAAGTCCATGTGTAAATTTACTAGCTTCAGGGAAATTTTGACATGTATCTAATGTAATAATACTGTTAGAAACACTACTTCTAATTGGGATCATATATTTCCCTACCAATACTTTATAAAAAGTATTTCACATATGTATTCAGATCATTAAATAATGAAAATTATGATTGTTTCATCATTCAGCTGACTAGTCTATCAACTTGCTGCATACCTTTCGCTGTGAATGACTCAGTGTAAATTCAATGAGTAAAAGTCCAACAGTACACAGACAAATAAGAAAAAATGAGTATAAACGTGTAAAAATCTTCATCTGCTGCTTTGACATTACACACAGCAGCAAATAAATAATTCCAGATTTGCAGTGTTAATAAGTAAAAATATCAATATTGGCAGATCAGCCACAAATGAAAAGCAGTAACCAGCCTTTTATAAAGAAAGAAGAATTATTTTGTCAAATCAAGCAGTATCTCATTAATAAAATAAGGATTTTGCTCAAGACTCTTCATCATTAAACTGTAAGCCAGATGAGAGAGACCACATTGAGGAACAGGCTGATAAAAATAACTTTAAAAGATGAGTCTTTCCTGCCAGTCAAATCCTGCATCAATTATGAATTACATATGGAAGACCTTGCTGGCTGTAGCCTCCTCCTGCATTAGCTAAATCTTATAACCAGAGAAGGGCAGAATTCTTTCATTAAAGAACAATCTGTATCGCTCTGACTCTTTTATTATCTTGCAGCAAAGGTGGTGCCTTGGTACTGCTAAGATAAAAGGGATACAAAAGCAGGTCAGCCTCATTGTGTGGAATTCCTTTATGCAATCCAATGCAGTCTGTCATATGTATCAATATATTCTCTTTCCCTTTCAGAAAAGATGCTGCAACAGGGCTGTGCCTCCATAGACACATTGCATAACATAAGCAACAAGAATTCCAAGCCACTTTCTGAAAAATAGTTACACAGGAGGACTTCAGGGAGCTGGAGGGGCAGCACAGGCAAAACGCCATGAATTTTTGCCTTTCTACTTGTATAAAAACAAACAAAAAAACCCCACAACAACAAAAACAACAAAAAAAACAAACTAGTTCATTTTAACACTAAAAAAAATGAATGAAAAACCCTTCTTTTCTACAATTAAAATAAAAATGTGGACAGAGTTCTGGTTTTATCAAAGCAAATTCAGAGTAACTACAGGAATACAAATGGAGTTTCTCCAAATTTACCCAGCAAATACTGGAACTGGAATCTGGATTTTCAAGTGTTCCTATATGGAAATAATGCACCATAATCTATCTGGAAGAGAGTATAGAAAAATGTGGAGCATTTAAGTAGATAAAATGCATACATAGCCTCTACTGTAGACAGATGAGACAGTTTGCTGGCAGGAAAAAAAAAAAAAAAAATCCAAAAGAGAGAATTTGCATCAACAGCTGTGCTCATAACACATCAATTAATCTATCAAGCAATATTTTATGGACAGATCTGTCTTATTAGTCAGTCATGTTGTATTTTGATCTGCCTTCGGCTCGTCAGAAATACCAGTTCACCTCTGCATTGCCACTATGCTGTTTCTATTTGTATTTTAAACAGACTGTGCCAACTTGGGTCACTTCTAATAAATTAATTGGAGCAGAGGCCTGAGCTGCAGTTTCTCACATCCTAAAGGGTCATGTCACATCTGGGGAACTGCAGAATCAGTTTTCCTCCTTCCGCTTGGCTCAAGGAATATTCAATTATTTGTATAAAGAAGTGTAGCTCCCAAATAGTTTTCCAGTCTTTTTTCTCAGAATATGGCATGCAAATCTATGAGCTGAATTGAGCATCAAGAGGATAGAACCAACCCCTACCTCTGTTGGAAAGACAGAGGTATTGGGTAAGACTCAGTTCATGAAGTTCAGCCTGAATGCTGGCACAGACAACTTATATATGGTACACATGAGTGCACCATGTGCACTGAGTTCTCTGAGTTCCTGATGTAATAAATAACGATACAGAGCACATTTAGTTGCATGCACTCAGGTATCTAATGGCATTCTGGACACTTGAGGGCATCCCACCTGGTCCCCAGACACAAAGAGAGAAGACCTCTGGGCCTTCCATAGGTCCTCTCACATATATGCCAGCCTCAGGGGGAGGTCTCGGATACCTCTGGGTATCCCAGGTGGCTCTGTGTGAGTATGTCCCATCATCCCAGTCAACGGAGCCGAGAGAATGATTTACATGTCAGCCTTCTGGTACCTATTGCAGCATTAGTCCAACAGCCCTGTGAGTTCTACTGACTATAGATCAATTGACTGACCAGTGACACTATGAGAAGCTTTAATACTTTAATCTTGGACCCAAAATAGAGAGGATCTGAATGTCCAGAGCTGAATTTCACCCAGGGCCATTCTGAAGTGGATAGTTCTTCCTTTCTGGTGACCTGTTGTTTTAGTTCTTCAGTACTGTCTATTCCTTCATCACCACGAGCAAGTTGTCAACTTGTCAGCACCTACAGTGCATTTCTGCTTTGGACCTTCATGGGAGTCTCTGGGGACTCTCCAAATAACATGTTACACAAATGCTTCCAACCTCAAAATACTTGCTCCATACCTCACTCTGGCTCATGGCACAAGTCAGAAAGGGATAGAGATGCATAATGCTGAAACAAAGCCCTACATCTTTGTTTGTCTGTCAGGATTAATACTGAGATTAGCCCAAAGCCCAACACCAAAGACAGTAAAAAAGTTTGAGGAGTAGAGACATACAACTTATGCCAAAGCAGAGGAGTGCTGTTCATGTAGAAACACTTGTTATGCATATATTTCCTCATCTCTGTCAGTCTAGTATCTTATCCAAAGCCTGCTTGTATATATTTGTTGAAACCTCAAGATGCTAAGACAAACCCCTCTCCTGTCAGCTCAAATGATCTAGGACAAATTGGGAAAATTTTGTTGACACCAAGTTAATGTCCTGAAATTAATTTAGTGACACAAAGGGTAAATTACTGCCCCTTACAAGTAGAGGAATAGAATGGTAATCTTCAAGGTCATGAGGAATATGGTAGTAGTGTTGCTGAATAACAAAACTATACTTGAACAAAAAAAGAAAATAATAAAGCTATTTTTTTTCAGTAAAGACTTGAAAAGCAAGACATTTCAGGCCTGCAATAAAACCCAGAAAATTCTTCCATTAAGATTGCAGGCTTCTCATACTATCTTTGGTTTGCTAATTGCCTAAATGTATTCTAAAGGAGGGATTGTAATCCTAAATTGATATTGCAAGAAAGTGTTTTGTACGGAACCCTTACAATAAGCATGATAATAAAATTAGTAAACATCAGCTGCTAAGGGGGTTAACTTGCAATTTTGTTATCCGCCGAAGGCGAAAAAAAAGAAAATATGACTAGACAAAAGAGGACATTTTAGGAATCCTTGACAACCAAACTGTTCTGTCATGGGTTTGTGTTTTATTTAATTTTACATTGGTTTTGTGCTGCATCTGCTGCTACCTGCTAAACCTAAGCTCCTTATTTAAAAATATAACCCTTCTCTTCTACTTTATTCACATAAATGAAGATAAACTAAGTAGTCATGTGATATTCATTGAGCAAAATGGATGAATTCTGAGACTTTTGGAGTTCCTGTTCTACTGCTTGTTGATGCTATATTTAAAATATTTAAAGTTCAATCTCTACTGAATTCAGCATATGAAGCAAAATTTATATGGACAGAAAGTTACCATGTCACAAAATGACCACGAGATTTGCTGAGTCCCGTTATGTACAGCACGTTACATCAGTCATGTAAGTTTACATCAATCATAAAAAGCTGTATAGCTCAAGGCAAGCCGGGGATGCGCTTACAGCATCTTGTTATAGATGTATCATGATACATCTACAAGCACGTTTTCTGTGGATGAAACCAATGAATTCTTCAAAGTTATACCAACCAAGTTTGGTCCTGAGTGTCTCTGTAAAAAAGAAAGAAAATACCCATCTCAAATACTTCTCCTGTGTTTAGTGCTAGAAAGCAACCATGAAATCGTCTATCACAGCACTAAGTTTCCATCTGCTTCTATTCTGACTCCATTCTATTAGAGGCTTGGTATCTGAGATGAGATAGAAGGAAACATTTTTTTTTGAAGAATGACAGAAGAATTTTAACATAGTTGTACCTAACTAGAAGGATCTTCTCAAATCTAAGGAGTTGCAACGTCATCAATTTAGTGAGACTTTCATTCTGTCAACAATTAAAGGCAACATCTTCTAAAGTGTTCATAGCACTTTTTGAGTCCAGCTTTTTTTATCGGCCAACAGGATAGTGGTCCAGTTTGATGGACTCCCCACATTCCCCTGTGTGAAACAATCCCCAAATCAATTTTTCCTGTAGTTGTTGAAGTGTCTCAGTTCACTCCCCTCCTGCCTTTCCTTAAACCTAAGCAGGAAAAGACAATCGGAAAATACAGGTTGCACAACTGCCGTTAGGGATAGGAGTAATCATACAAAGAAGATTTAGCTTTTTTCTTAATACCATGTTGTCACCTCAATAGACTAAGATTCAAATGGATATAATGCTTCTTCCCTTTCAGAAGAGTATCTACTCTGCTACTTCTCACCTTATTACTCTTTACAATAGAGGAATTTGTACTCCTTTCTCATTTTAACTGCATCTTGCTAGCATGTTCTACACCTGTGAGGGCACTCCTTGTATTTACTTTGACTCTAGTGTGTTCAGATAGATAACTATTTTTCTTTCTCAGTGGAAGAGGAAACCTCAGATAGACTTTGTTTCATCTGGTATAACCCCAAAAATTATTCATATGTCTTTTGCTTTATTTGCCTTTTTTCTTTTTCTTAACTGGTTTGTCTTAAAACACTACTCCTATTGCTTTTTAAAATCCAATAGCATCGTAACTAGCTCCTTTTTCCTAAACTGTTCCTGTCGTTCTTATTGATCTCTGCAGAGGAAGACTGAAAGGTAGACCTCTTATTAGGACAAAAGGTCTAAGTATGGTATCTTCTTCATGCTGCTTACAGCATAGAGCAGATTTTGTGTGAGTAGGCAGATTCTCTACAAAACATTTGATCATTTCTTTTTAAAGGAGAAGGATCTTCTTAATTCAACCTCTCCTGCAGATGTTTCTGTTTTCAAATACATGTACAGAGACAAAGTGTAGCATAAAAAAGTCTGTCATCATCACATAAAGTACTTTATTTAAGAACTATAGTCTTATTACTGAATTGAGTGACAGATAATTTAAAAAGTGACAGGAAGAATATCTTGTTGGTTTTACAGCACACACAGGAACTTACTGCTGCATTGGGCCTGGGTCTTTTCTGCATGTAAAGGAACATGGAAATGAGACCTCTGATCTCTCACCTTTTAGGCCACTTCCAGAGTGTGCAATGCATTGCAAGGTATGTGCAAGGTATATCTACAAAGGTAAAGGGGACAGACCAGAGGTATGGAAAAGAAAATTAGGAAAATAATGTATGTCAAAAAGTCTTGCTGAGGCCTGTATAGGTAAGTCTTTTGAAAAGACAGCTCAGAACAACAGTCTAAAAAGGTTGCTCTGAACCACATTTGAGGAATTAATTTTTTTTTCCTTTGAATAAAGACAAAACTTAGCAATACTAGCTACCTAAGTTAGGTATCTGAATTTTTATACTGTTACTGTTCCTATTATTCTCTGTGCTCTCGGTTTCTTATCTGTAAAATGAGAATAGCCACTCTACATGGATGCCAAAGGAATAGTGTAATGATAAATGTGTCAAAATGGTTGCAGGGTTAGAGTTAGACAATAGAAAAAGTAATATTGTATTATAGATAAACTGTCC
This sequence comes from Pampusana beccarii, assembly GCA_013399365.1. Taxonomy (NCBI): domain Eukaryota; kingdom Metazoa; phylum Chordata; class Aves; order Columbiformes; family Columbidae; genus Pampusana; species Pampusana beccarii. The sequence continues at coordinate 104,051 of VWYH01000593.1, forward strand.
TGTATTATCATTACTCTTCCCTCAGATTTATTTTTTTCATTTACAGATAATAACATGATGTGCCCTCAGCATGTATGAGGAAACTGTTCTGCAAATGCTTTACTGTCAAGCATCAAAAAAGCCAAATCTTCCCTAAGAGTTTACAATGTAAGATATGATAGTGAGAGAGAAAGCATAACAATAGTAATTTAGAGCTCAGCAAAACGAATGACACAGTTTCTTGCCATTGTCTAACGGTGCATCATCTAACATGCAGATACGCCCCAGACCCTCAACAGAACACGTAGCCAAAACAAAAAAAAGGGTACCCTTTGTATTACATTCGTGGCTCTACTTTACCCACATATTTTCTCAGCCTTGAGAGATGCAACAAAATGATTTTTAAACGTTCTAGGGGACAAAAAGTAGATAAAGAAACAGCACCAAGAACAATATACACACAAAATCTAGTACCTGATAAAGCAAGTCAAACGAGCTCTAATGGGAGAGGTAGGTGAAGCCTGGAAGGTTAGATGCAATGACAAACCTTATTCTCAGTGCTTCTCAAAACAGTAGTTTCCTTTTGGAGCCTCGTGAGTCACTGGCAGATTGTGATTCAAGAGTATGTAGAGTTCAAATACAAGTTTCTGAACTTCTCCAAGGGAATGATCTAAAGCCTTGAGCTGTCCACAGAAAATTCCCACTGACTTCAAAGCGTTTTGGTTTAGATGCTTGAGGATGGTTTCATCTCACCTAACTTTATCCATCAAAAACTTAGTCACGTAGTCTAAGATAGTTATCACCATACTTTAAATTGTAAATGAAGAGAGGACCTCTCTGGAGAGTAATGTATCTATCACAAAGATGTTACCTCTGGAAAGGGAGGAAGCCCTCTGGAAATGCCTCTATGAACTACAAAGGGAGCCTCGAAGACAAAAAAGATCTCACTCTCACTTCATAGACTCATGATAGTGTAAGACTACAATTCTAGAAAGAAGGCTCAAACTTTAACTACATTCAAAAGCCTTCTTGAAAATCTTCCCTGTGGCTTGAAAGCAGAAGCAGAGACAGCAAACTTGAAATGACATGAAAAATATGAGCTATGAGATTGACAAAGAGCCTTAAGACTCCAGGAGATACAGTTTTGAACGAACCCCATCTCATGTTCGAAACTGCAGAAGTATAGTATTAATAACATTCACTACTGGTTGGATTAGTTGTCAGTGCCCATGTTACATATATTTCCATCGATTTTTAAACCAGAATTTTCCTGCTACTCTAGAGTGAACTCTTAAGTTTGAGAACTGGACCTCTATTTGTTGTTTATCCATTCATTATTTGGCTACATTCTCAGAATTCAGGCATTTCTGGTGTGAGCTCCCCCTGACAGTTTTTGTGAAAGCTGACTTTACCACAGCACATACAAAAACCACATATCTGGGGCCAGCTCCCATGTAAAGTTCTGAGTGAGAACTATCAGTCAACAAGTCTGTAGTTTCCACTTCAGCCCTTCCTTCTCCTCCTTGATAGAGGATGACAATTTGTACCTAAAATCTGGCTTGTGGAGCTGAAGAACTGGTGGTGTTTTTTAACCCAGCAGGCAGCTGAACACCACACAGCCATTCGCTCACTCCCGCCAAGTGGGATGGAGGAGAGACTCAGAAAAAGGTAAAACTCATGGCTTAAGATAAAGACAGTTTAACAGGACAGAAAGATGATGATGATTATAATAATAGAATATGCAAAACCAAGTCATGCACAGTGCAATTGCTCACCATCTGCCAACTGATGCCCAGCCAGTTCCTGAGCAGCACCCCTCTCACCAGCTAACTTTCACTCTAGTTTATATACTGAGCATGTCATCATATGGTATGGAATAGCCTTTTGGTAAGCTGGAGTCAGCTGTCCCAACTGTATTGCCTCCCAGCACCTTCTGCACTCCCAGCCTTCTTGCTGTCAGGGCAGAATGAGAAGCTGAAAAGTCCGTGACTTAGTATAAGCACTGCTGAGTAACAACTAAAACATCGGTGTGTTATCAACATTACTCTATACTAAATCAAAACCACAGCATGACACCAGCTACTAGGAAGAAAATTAACTCCATCCCAGCCAAAACTTTTGCATGAGCTAGATGCACAGGGACCCCCAGGGCCACAGCATGACAGGAGCCTACAACCTGCTGATGATCAGAGCAGTGCGGCAACTTCAGCATGTGCATGCTGCTCTTTGCCATCACCGAACTGGAGACAGATGAGTGCTTTCAGCATGCTGACCACAAAAAGGAATTCAAGTGCTGGATGTAATAGATGAGACTTCCACAAATAAGAAACAATTTGTTTGAAGTAAATTGATTCTCTTTTATTAATTTGAACCATTCCACAGACTGGTGCCACATATGAGCAGAAGAACTGTGCAGGAAAAGGTGCCTGGGGTACACTGGAGAAAAACTAAATCTTCTCTCTCTGTCAGCGTTGTACAGCTCTCCCTGTAGACTCTCAAACACGGTACTAGTGACTGTGGCAGAGCTTTTCTATTTATCCAGTTTGCTGGAGTTCTTGAAAGCACTAATGAAACTTTGTAGCAAATTTGCAAACCGAAGTGACAATACACACAATTCATCCTTGCCATATTTTTATTATTTTGTGCAATGCACATTTGTAGTTTATGACGGTACGTTACGAGCTTTTCTTAAGACCTGCAGAATCACCCAAAACCACCTTCCCAGTGAGAGATGTAAATAAATGAGAGTTCCAATTCTGTACTGCACACTTGTACCTCATTGAATAACTTAAAACTTTTCAAATTAGTGCAAAACGAAACTTTCTGATCTGAGATTCTCTCATACACACTTTGCCATGCTGTAAATAACTCTGGGAGATGCAGAGCAACAGGGAAATCAGAGCTGCCGCAGATATCAGAAAGACAGATCTCAGGATCCATGATGGTATCAGTCTCAGCAACAGGGATTAATCGGAATATTTTAATATTGGTCATGAAGTCACAATGCTTCATTGCCTTCTTGAGAGCTACCAAGTAAATAATATGAATGTACTGTAACAGCAAGACCCAGAAAACTAGGTAGCCAAGGTCTGCCCCATTCATTTTTGAAGTATATAGCCTTGGATGACACAGATCGTAGGAAGTGTAAATGGTCCTCTACTAGAATTTACTGATCTGAAAGGAAAAGAGTGGGAAATAAACACCCACACTGATAATAAAACTGGGAGCAGGAGAAGCCTTGTCTGCCAGCTGCCTGAAATATTTTATTGTGGTTCAGCACATCCTCACTAAAAAAAAATATTTTCCTGTGTTGTACAATTAAAAGAATTGTCAGCCAAAAGCGGTTTACTTTGCAGTGAAGACTATGAGTAGATATGGCATTTTTGAAGCACCCTGTAGTGGGCAGGTTACATCTACCTGCTCATGTGAGAGTGACAGAAAAGGATGCAGAAAGGTCTTTTTTTTTCTCCTTTACGGAAGTGAGGAAACCTACATATTCCTGTGGGCATACAGAGCCAATGTACTGGCTCTGTATGCCTAGAGGAAACCAAGACAAAACCTGTCTAGCTTAGAGTAGCCATCACTTATTTTCAGATATTAGTCCTGGGAATAGGTCTTACAGTCCCTGTAACAGATATTAGCCCTGGGAACAAGCACTACAGGCTACCTGTACTACAGAAAAATACAATCAATGCTCTAAAAATGTCAAGCAATATGTATTTTTAAAATATCATTAAAAGAGATCAGGGGTCTCAGTAAACCCTTGATCTCAGGAGTAGCATGAAACGTGGTAAAGTAAATATTCATATAGTCCTGGGTAATGGGTCACAATTCATCCATTAGAAGAAAGTTAAACAAATAAACAAAAACATAATCCATGGGGTTTGTCAATTTGCCTGAAGTCTGTCCACAGATTTAATCCCCACCACATCAGCAGGCATCTTGGTTTACTTGATATTCAGATTGTTCACACCTCCTTTCAAAATCCTCTGTTCATGATCAGATCCTCTTTCTCCAACAGCAGAAGTTCCTAAACATGTTAATATTTTGTCTCTTAGGATCAGTGAAAAGTTTCTTTCAATGCTAATCTTTGCTCCAAGTGTGTCCTTCTGACTCTGGCACCTCTGCTGTCATCATAACCCTTCCTTCTCCTACTCCAGCTGCAGTTAAGTTATTGACAAGTATCATCAACATATGCCAGGTCTTTCTCTTGGTCAAAAATGACAGGAAGTTTGAGGAGAAAGTGGTGTGTAAGAGGTGCTCCTTTCTCAGACAGCACAAGTGAAGCTGTTCCAGTACTGAAGTCCTAAGTATCAGCCTGTGGAAGCTGAATAAAATTACCCAATACATTTTACCCACTCCTACATCCTACCTAAGAAAAAAATGTAATTATATCTGATTTGCTCCAGGCTCTGATTTGTTAATTTTTCACAGGTGTTTGAAACCAGATGTTTAAAAAAAGTAGAGAGTCACAGAATGGTTGGGGTTGGAAGGGACCTCTGGAGATCATCTAGTCCAACCCAGCAGATAGCACAGGAATGTGTCCAGGTGGGTTTCGAATGTCTCCAAAGAAGGAGACTCCACAGCCTCTCTGGGAGCCTGTTCCAGTGCTCCATCACCCTCAAAGTAAAGAAGTTTTTCCTCATGTTTAATTAATTAATTTCCCTTCCAGGAAGAGTGACTTTCATCTCCATGAAAATGTAGAGGTGACGAAGTAAAGATATTTGGCTTTGTTGTGGTTTAACCCCAACCAGCAACTAAACACCAGATAGTCACTCAGTCACTCCCCCAGGATGGAATGGGGGAGTGAATCAGAAGAGTAAAAGCAAAAAAACTCGTGGGTTGAGGCAAAGACAGTTTAACAAGTACAGCAAAAGCTGAAGCAAAACAAGGTATTTATTCACCACTTCCCATGGGCAGGCAGATGTTCAGACATCCCCAGGAAATCTGAGCTCCATCATGCATAATGGTTACTTGGGAATACAAACACCATCAACCTGAACATCCCCCCACTTCCTTCTTCTTCCCCTAAATATATACTGAACATGATGTCATAAGGTATGGAATTTCCCTGTGGCCAGTTTGGGCCAGGTGTCCTGACTGTGTCCCTTCCCAGCTTTTTGTGCACCTGCCACGGCATGAGAAGCTGAAAAGTCCTTGATTACTTAGCAACAATTAAAACATGAGTATATTATCAACTTTATTCTCATTCTAAATCCAAAGCACAGCACGATACCAGCTACTAGGAAGAAAATTTACTCTAATCCAGCCTAAACAAGGATAGGCTTTTGGAACAAACACAGAACACCGTCAAAACACACGTTTTTCAACCAGTTTTAGTAGCAATTGTTTATAACATAAATTTAAATTACCTTAACATCTACAGAATGAGATGAAGGTCAGAATTACCTTTCACTAGGTGCCGTACATACAAACAACTTAAATCCAATGTAGCCAAAAAAAAAAAAAGATAGTTAACTTCTTCCTACAGAGGAAAGACAAAACAGAGAGGTCAAAAGAAGGTCTGGAACAGATCTGGGACTTGAACTTTTATTTTCTATAGGGAGTTCGCTACCTCAACAGCAAGACTGTTCTGTTGAAAAGCACTGAATAAAAATCAATCCCATTTCAAATCTAGCTTTACCAACACCAATATCACAATACATTAGTTTCATACTTTGTGAGCACAATTTGCACTTATTAAACTGAAGGGCAGACAGTTAAAAAACTTCCCAAATTACTCACCTTTCTAAAAACATTTAATAACATTTTATAATTTAATATTTTCAAATTATGAAAAGGCTTCTAATTATTTTTCAATTAAAATGTCACATTCTTCAGACTGTTTATGCTATTTGCATAAACCCCCCTTATTTCCTTCCAGCTTAAACAAACTTCTCAACTATTGCTATTCACACAGTGTTATGAATTATTTCTATAACTAGTCTTCTGGAGAGGGGAAATTTGATATAATTGCCTTAAATATTTCTTCGCATGACTAAGTACACCTTTGGTGGAGTAATGGAGTTTGCAGGGCACGTAATATGCAGTTAAAGTGATGAAAACCAATAAACTCAGGGCATTTGTTAACACTGATGAGATTCCATGCTATGTCAGAGGCAGAACAAGAAAGCTTTTAGTTTGGTGAACCATATTTAATTTTGAAATATGACAGCCCTTCAGCTGACCAATACCTTCATGCCACAGTCTTCTTTATGCTTCAGAGTAGCATAAAGATTTATCTAAGAAATGGGATAACATAACAACTTACTCAACTTGCCAACAAGCTACCAAAACAACCAAGTTCTCCATTTTCCAGAATACATAGCATACAGACATATTCAGCATTATCAGATGCCACATTCCTGTTACATCACTTGTATATACATAAACTTCATAAATTACCAGTAGAACAAAGTGATACTCATGATGCATTTTGTAACACTGCCTGACTCAGTAGATGCTGAAGAGATAAACTGCATAACTGACATCTGATCAGGTTTGCACCAGAGAGGTTTCTGGTGGAGATTATCAAAAAAGTTCAAAAGAACTTTCAATTCAATTTTGGAAAGATTTCTATAGCCCTTTGGATTTCTTGCCACACCTAGTTTAAAAGTTCATTATAAAAAATACAGAAGACAAATTCACCTCTCCAGACTTGCTACACTAGAGCACCAGGAATCCCTCCTGCCCCTCTGCCTTCCTGGTTGGTCAATCTTCAGGTGCTGAATGCTCCGTCTTTTGTTAGACAGCTCCAGTAGTCGGTAAAATTATGGGTTTGATAAACTCATACTTGTTTTGTGCATGGATGATACTCCATTCACTCCTAGGGGATGAAATTACAGCTCTACAGAGTCAAAAGCTATGGGTGGCTACAATGTGAACTAAGGTTGTGCAGCTGCTAGAAATTTTAGTTCACAAATTTGGTAGAGCATTGTCGAAGTCTCACAGTACACACTCTCTTATCCACCAATGGAAGAGGAAGGAGCTCACTTTAACTTTGAGGATGTGTAAGGATGGAAAAGAGTAACTTCATGGAGAGTTGCAGGGGAGGAAGAAATGTGAGGTCATTCTTACGGTTTCAAGTCCAGCCCTGAAAAACTCCCTGATTCCTTATAACCTTTCCTGTCACCTCGGATACATCTTTTCAACCATGGAAATTAACTGTAAAATGCTGTCTTTTTTAGATAACCTTTCTGATAACTATTTTGCACATATCTAGGTTATTGTCTACTTGTAATACTAAGGAGCTAGAAATTAGAGTGGGAATTAGCCATTCGTGGCTGCTTCTGTCTCCTAAAACTCTGCGTTTGAATTTGGCTTTTTAAAGACCAAAAGAATCTTGAAAGGCAGCCAGAACTCCTTTTTTTTTTTTTTAAGAAAAAATACAGATAGTAGTGTAAGGGAAGTTACTTGAGAAGAGGACAGGTTTGCTAGAGAAGAACAGTAGTGAATCTAATTGAGATATAAAGAAAATCAGCCTTTGTTTGAACAACTCAGGCCACATATGAAATATTAGTCTTGCTCACTTATGAATCCCACACAGTAACATTAATTTCTTTATAATTGATCACACCCCTCACACACACTCCCCAACAAAGTCAGGAGCTCTCGAGTTGAAATACTGATTTTTTTAAATTATTTTTGCCTCTTCAAATAATATAAACCAAGGAACGCAGTGATTAATACATAGTTTGAAGTCACAGTGCACTTGAAATTTGAAACAGGATGAAAGTGCAAAAAAGTTAGGTGAGTGAAAAAAAAAGGAACAGCTCTCCAGATGGCAATGGAAAAACAATAATTAAACAGGCATTGATATCTAAAATCAGAAAGAAAAGAGTGAAGATTAAAAAAATAAAATAAAATAAAATAAATAAATCTGTTTTGTAGGAGGCTAGGGGTAGGGTATGATAGCATAAAAGCAAAAAAGAAAACCAACACAGTGCTTTTATAAGTACGACAGATTCAAATAGTTGATGGAAAAAAAGGTGACTAGCAACACAGAGACTGAAAAAGAGCCAAACTGTAAAAAGAGCCGGCAAAAGGGAATCAGATGTGTGAAATGAGTTCACAAGACAAGTGAGAAAAGACGTGAGACCTTGATCATACTCCAGCAGCCGCTAACTTGTTCGGGTGGGGGTTCGTCCGTCGTCGGACGCAGGACGGATGCGCTGGGTGGCACAGCACGGTGGGGCTGGCGGGAGGGCAGAGCGCGGGCAGGTACAGTGCACCCCACCGAGCTGGCAGCAGCAAGTTAAATGCTTTTGCCAGCACAAGGAAAGAGGCCTCCGTGCAGACTATTTTAGCTAACAGGTGGGGTGAGAAGATCTGACAGACAAAGCTTATTACGGTCTCCCAGCTGAGCATGAAGCAGGTAGATGCTCTTAATGACCGTACACAAGGTGACTGGCTGACTTCTATCTGTTGAACAGCTTGAAAGAAAGATGTTTTACCCCGAGGAAGAAAGCTCTGTCTTCTTCATACTTTTTTTTTTTTTTTCTTTCCACATTTAATAATGAAAGTTTCCTCCCACACAGGAGACTGGCTGCTGCCATATAGTCCCCATGGCCATGAAGCCAGCAGTGTCCAACAAGCTCCAGATAATCTTTGCCCTGCAGAACCATGGAGAATGACTCTGTGAAAAGCTTTTGGAAGGGCATGAGCTGCACAGAGAAAACCCAGGGGGTTATTACCAGTGGGTTGATCTCTGGTGCAGCTATCGACTACACCACTTTGAAGCTGCAGGGCATTGACTCTGTGTCACAGTGTTTCTTTTTCTCAGTGCTGTTCAGAGTAGGACTGCTAGATAATATTTTCATACATTTTTGCTTGTCTTATCTGGTCTCTGACCACTGCTGAAACTGATAATGCATTATGGACTCCTCCTGGAGAAAAACAGACTAATGTTTGAAGAGTAGAGAAGCCACGGGGGTTTGGATTAGAGCTGTTTCAGAGACAAAAAAGTGACATTTTATACAAGTCACAGTGTTTGCAGAAGGGACACAGAAATGTCTTCTCACTCTCACAAATAGACTTGTGCGTGTTTGTGACTGTATCTGCAATGGAGAGAGAGAGACGTACTGACTAAAAGCAAATTTCACCCTGAGCATTTGAGGAGATTTGGGACATGATGAGTACAGATTGCTGCCTGATATTTCTAATAACAGTTCAAATTTGGCCATTCCCATAACGATTGTGCTGTGGTTTATTTGTCCCACATGTAAAATAGGCTACAGCCCAAATCATACGCCTACAGATACATACTGTAAGTAAACAAGGTATTTCTTCTCTCCACGGACGAGACAAATTAGGATAATATGCGGTATAACCCAGGAATAGATCTCCTGGCAGGATGCTGGGATAAGTACCAGCACGGCTCCGTGCAGAACAAATACTCCTGATTGACCACAGTATTGCCACCTCATCCATGGCACAGCTTCATCTGGCTCTCGTGTAATCAATGGTATTCAATAGAAACACTCATCTGTAGTAAATGTTAGGAGGACTGTGAAGAGAACCCCAGAGTGGTTTTGGGGAAAAAGCCAGGTAATGAGACTAGGTCCTTATATTTATGGTTTCCTGTAGGGCAGAAGCATTCATAGCAGAGAGATGGTGGGGATTCTGTACAGGACTGAGTTTCCCTTCCCCTGCAAACAGGTGCAGGGACTCCCAGGTCTGTGACACCATAGATGTGGGGAGGAGAAGCCTCCCACTGAGCCAAGCACAAACTCTACAGCTCTCAGGGGACATCAGCAGTGGGGAGCTGGGTTTCCTGGAGGCATTTTCTAAATGTTGTTTGTACTGAGCCAGATTGAATCACCTCAACGGAGCACATTCTGCTCAGACTTCTGGGGATTTTCTACGGCAACATAGTAAAGCAGACGTGTAAATTTGGTGTATATCTTAACAGCAATTCATCCCACCCAAATCCTTGTGGGTCAGTGACTGAGATCCAACCACAGCAAACGGAGGGGATGATGCAAATCCCCTCAACTACTTCAGATATCTGCCTTTAAATAAGATGGTTTCTGTCTATGAAGTGCCTGTTTTTCTCCACTGACTACAAAGGGATTGCAAACAACACACTCAGATGTAAACAACTACCCTGCAGATGTCTAAATTTGGCAGGGTGAATCCTACTCTACTTATCTGTACCAAACCACAAACTCCATTTTTTTTTCCTGAAAATTGTCTTCCAGCTTCTCATAATTCAGACAATGTTGTTGAAGATCAAACATTGGACATCAATCAAGCATCATTAATAGATGTAGAGTAGATGCAAGCAAAGAATAAACGGTTTGGATAGGAAGGAGGATAAGAACATCTTTAAACAGCTTTGCAGGCACGATGGACCAAACACGGGAGGAAGTCTGAGCTGAACAACGGTATCTTATAATCCTGAACAGTTATCCAAGACAGAAGGGATCTCAGAAATGTGAAAGCAATGAAGACAGAGATTTTTGTCCGAGCTTTTGCACTTAGGTTAGCTGCAAGAGGAAATGCAGTAACTCACAGACCACCAGGAAAGGAAGATGCAGAACACATACTTCGGCTAGTCTCCCCCTGTGAGCAAAAGGTGTGTTTGTTTAAGAAACTGTTTTGCAAAGTCTTCTTGCTCTGCTTTTACTACCAGAATAATTTCAACATTTACATTGTCTAGGAAAAGGTACATCTTTATTACGGAGAGTAATCAAAGGTAGCAAGTATCAGTGTTCTTTGCAAAGAAGTGATCAAGCAGAGAGTCTAGCTATGTGGCTGGCTCTGAAGATAAACACATAACTCTCCTCAGACCCAGAAAGCAAGTACTGAAGGACCACAACCTGGATCCAACCCAGGACTTCTCAGCTGTGGTAAACTCATCAGGCAGCAATAACTGTATGCACTGTAAGGTAGTTTAGCTTGGTTATGTTGGTCTGCTATTAATATATGCTCAGACCTGCAAGTAGTCCAATCACCCATCTTTGTCTAGACCAATTCCAGCGACACAGCCATAGGAAATGATACTGAACAGGATTTCAAGAGGCCATCCAGTCTATTGCCTGCCCCCAAAGAGATCTTATGGCTGGCCCCAATCCTCTTACAGGTGAAAGAAAAAGCAGTTCCCACATTTGGGAGTATGTTATTCAGTGGTTGTTAAAGTCACCCAAACAGAAAAAGCGTACCATTTTTTCACAATATTTCCTGCATCTATTATGGAAATTTCTTACACGGCTTACTAAATACAAATGGTTTTGCTGACCTTTCGTTGGCAGTTTGCTCTAATGTGAAAGATTTTAATAAAGCCCCCATTTGAACAAACCAAACCTGCCACATCACTCCATTTTTATAAAATATTTCGTCAGCTTCTTTGCTAGACATTGCAATGCAACATGATATCTTTCCTGACTGATTAGAGAGTTTATTTCTTGGCTGCCAGTTTTGTTTCAAACAGAAAAGAAAGAAAAAAAAGTCGCAACCCACATTGAAAATTATATTGTTTTGTGGTACATATTCCAAGCCATTATCTGGAACAATACAAAATATTGTGTTGGACTTCAAAACATGAAACAGCTACTTCAATTTCAGACCTCATGAACAACTGTTCATGGAACGTGTCTGGAACTCTTCACAAATAATAATCTGTAGTTTACAAACCATCATAACTATTTCTTGGTCTGCTTCCTTCCGATAATAAATGTAGTAGCTCACAACTTGCTGGACAAGGAAGGCTTCTACTTATTCCAACTGGCGAAGAAAATACTGCTCTTTATTTAATGCAGGTATGAGCCCTCCAGGCTAGAACTTTCACACTTAGAAAATACAGCTCACAATTAAAGTAACTGACAGAGACGGGTCACAATTCTCCTGGTTTTCAGGACACCCAACAGAGTAAGAAAAGCTCATCAATTTTTATATGTACCGGTAAGACATTTGTTGACAGTGTAGTGGCTTTTATCTATCAATATAGTCCCCCTGGCGATATATGTCAGTGCATCCTGAGACTTTATGGATTTATCCTTGTAAGGATTTTGACATGAGTTACAGCAGTTTTACCCTCAGTGTACAGACAGCAGAGTTGAGGTATTTGTCCAGAACCATAAAGAACCTATGTCTAGTTTTCTTGAAACCTGTCCTAAAGCCTTAAACACAATGCACCATTATTCCAATCTTATGTCTTTGGGATGGCATCTAAAGACATTCGGAATCAACAGAGGTCATTTTACCAGTTCCAGTGGAGTTTGAACTGAGTCTGTAGACAGATGAAAAGTAGTTTATGACAGACCTTTCTTTTTTGACTGGTGGAAATCACTGGACCAAGGCATCCAGTCATGACACATAAAATAGGAGGAAAGTATTTTCTGATGGTATAGGACATGTGTCTGCTCTCGATTCTTTCTCCCCTTCAATATTTTCTTCCTTCAGATTAGAAGCCAGACTTTCACAAGTAGCAGTGTGTGGGCAACCAAAGTAACATCCAAATGGCCCACAATTGCCTTATACTTGGCACAACCCTGTCCTCAGGGAAGCAGGGCAAGAACCTCTCCCCAGGATATAATAAATGAACATGGAATGCTCTTTTTACCAACAAATGTGCATGCACGATAATCAAGAGCCACAAAAAGGCTGGTATGAACACACACACACACACACGCACACGCACATGCACACGCACATGCACACGCACACGCACACGCATGCACACTAGAGTATCTCATGCCTGCTCAATTGCACTTTTCCCCTTTTCTAGACACTGTCTAAAAGGTTGTATAATCTGAGGGGGCCATTCACCTTATTGGTGAATGGATTAGATGATGAAAGTGAATAAGGACTATGCTGGAAAGAAGATAGACTGAAAATACTTGCACTATGTTCAGTGGTAAAAGAGGATATTTCAGTGGTGAAATTAAAGCATAAGCAACCCTAGTAACAATAAAGAGTACAGAGCAGTATGCATTTTGATGTGGGCAGTCCAACATTTCCAGAGCCCTGAATCCTGTGAATCTGTTTTTTGGATCCTTGAGGCCATTTCTGCCATATGTTCACTGTGACTTTGACCCAGATGAAACAGATCCCAAGTAAATTTATTCTACCAGGCAGATCAATTAGTACCCCTCCACAACACTGCCAGTTAGCCAGTAGCTGGACACAAGTGTGGCCTTTCCTCTAAGCCTTTGTCATCTGAAGTGAAAAATCACTTTACACTGAGAAAACCTAGGCACAGAGAATCAAAAGACCAAGAAAGTCTTCCCTGTCTATAATCCACCTCTATCCTCTGAGAACAACTGGATTCTTGTTTTCTATGATTTGTAGCCTCTCCTTAAGTCCTGTAAATCACAAACATGGTATATGCTTGTAAAGCTTTGCTTCATATTCAGAACCAGAGCTGAGTCTTAAATCTCTACCAAGTGTGATGTTTTCATTGGGTTGGCTTCCAGACAGTATGCCGTTGCTGAAAAATATTTTTATATTTTTTAGTCAAGTTTGAGAAAACATACTCCCAGGGCAAGCATAGGAGTAGTTCCCAGAACACTTGCATGATGTCTCTTTTTCTCAATATAGTCTACAGCATCAGTTTTTCACAATCTCCAGTCCTGTAATGAGACTGTTTATGGCTAGATCTGGATCAAAGGTTATGCCTTTTTTCAACTTGAACTTTTAGATTGCATCAGTTTGAGCTTATTATTACATTTTGTAAAATAAAAATGAAGAGAAGCTTGTGTTGCTGTTCTATGAGAGAAAGAAGTGAATCTTACAAATGGCATCAGTCAGAATAACACGTTCTGAGGATTAGTATTTTGGCTAATCAGTAAATGCTTAACAATATTCACTTGAAAAATAGCTACATATAAAACTTGGTCTGAAATAGTTCTCATTTCCAGTTCTGCAGACTATAACTCTCCCATTAAAGGATTAAAGGGCAAAGGGTGGCTGTGGACATTGACACCTCTCCCATCCTGTGCAGATTCTGACACTTACGACTGTAGTCTGTGGATTAACCAAAGTGACTGATGTCTCCCCAGTGTTTGCTTTCTCTTCCGCTTTTTAGGAGATGAAGTATCAGAAGCATAACACTGTTGGAAGTAATCTGTGCTATACATTGCATTGAATAGTACACTGGGTTAAGTATGGGCAATTTCATGTTAATTAAATATGCTTTGTGCATTAACCAGATGATGGTGATATTTATTTTTTTTCATTCACATCTGAATTTATGTTGAGACCTCACTGTAACTATGCTGTGAGTCTGCTCTAAGCCACCAGGATATCCAAGTACGGTTCAAACCACATCAGAGCCAGCCCAGAGGGTGGAACAGCATACACCGAATTTACTTTTTAGATGCTAGAAAGTAACATATGTCATGTTCTTTTAACAAAGTAGAGCATTTGAAGGAAGCCTGTCAGGCGAAAGTCTGCTAAACTCAGTGGACAGTAACAAAAACATCCAGATTAGTCTGAAGAATATCTCTGAAGTTCTGCAGGAGAGAGAAGCTCCTAGAAGTTTGTAAGTAAAATTCAGGTGAGGGATATAATCATGGGTGGTATGAGTGAATTCCTAATAAGGTCTTTGCATGTATTCCCTAACAAGAAACTACAATAACTATAACCATCAGAAAAACATGTTCAAATCATGCATTCAAAGTAAGTAAATATATCGAGTAATCAATCATTTGAGTAAATCCCTCTTTCCAATTCTTCAAACAGAGGTCTCTAGAGTATCTTATGTGAATGGCAAAAATTCCCAAAAGAAAACAAATATATTCCTAACTTGTGAGGCCAGATGAAAAAAGCCTCCATTTGATCTCTGTAGCATGCATCAATTAGCATTGCTTCTGACAGCTTTGTGCAGCTTCTCTCAAAATTTTCTTCTTGCAGCCTACAAAGTGACTAAATGTAACATCTCCGCAACAGTTAGAGGCCCTGTCACACTATATACTGAGAAAATCAGAATCTCTAGCTTTTAAAAAACTCTCCACAGATCCAGATAATTCCCTATTAACTTGAGACAGCACATCTGAAAATATGGCTGGACTGGAGCAGTTACGCAGCACCACTGAATGCCAGCATCACTGCTGAATCGAATAGCCTGGCACACATTTCTGTATTAGGGGATCATTTCACATATTATCTCAGTGACCCTCACAGTGTTTTACAGAAAAGCCCCAAATACATAATAAATGGTTCCATTAAAAGATTTACATTTTAGACTCTGATAATCTTCTGTGACAGGGTGTTACAAGCTGCCATTAGGCGAGAAGTATGCAGAATGGACTTGCTTCATTAACTGGCTCTTGGCATGGAGTTTGAAGGTCCAATTCTGATCTCAACTATAGGGAGATTATGAGTATACATCACATGTAACCTATGGAAATAATTTTATCATCACTTGGCAAGGAACACCGGAGTCGAAACAGAAGACCAGGTAGTATTTATTGTGGTGTCTATCTCAGAACTTGTTTAAAGTTATTATACTTAAAGGTGTTTGGCCATATAGAAGCTTGAAGAAGGTGTATCTCTCTTAATATTGAAGAAAATACAATGTTTCGATTCCCTGGAAGATGTGAGTTACCCCACATATTACTAACAAAAAATGCAAACCACTTTATTAGAAGACGTCAATGTCTACCAACACCGTCAATCACAGTAATGCATTAGCAGTGCATCATTTCTTCCCTGACCATTGCTAAGATACAAGAGCTTTATGCATGTCCAGAAAGTACCCTTCCGTAAATTTGAAGCAACTCCACTCATTTCCCTATAATTGCTCCAAATTTATACCCATAAATCTCACAACAACATTTTGCTTCTTTGTTTGAAGCATGAACTGGGAGTTAAAAGCAATAAGTCATGCTGGACCTGGAAAAGAAGTCATCCTGCCAAAGAATACCATTAAAAAGGGCATATTTCAAGGATCAGAAAATGCCATGTTCTGTGGAAAAAAAAAAATCCTTACCATTACTACTATCCCAAGAATGTGTCATCAGAACTAAAGAAAGTTGTTTAATGGGTATATATTTCAGATTATTTCTTTTTTCAATTTAATAATTTTTCATATAAAAAGATACCAAATCAGATAAGTAAAAGCTTTGATAGAAGCTACGGGTAGGTAAAGCTAACTGAACTGTAAGAAAAAGAGTAGAATGGAACAAATAATTTTCCTTTGTAACACAGAAAAAAGGAGTAGAATTGAATGATTCTCTTTTTTTTCAATACAAAGAATAATAAGAACACACTTCAGTGTTGAAAACAACCATACTAAAATAGATATCTGATTTCACTGAAGTAACAGATGCTTGCCTAATTCAAGATATCAACAAGGATGTTAAAACAGTAGGACATAAAGTCACCCCATGATGTGTCAAAGCTGGAGAAGTTTTAAAAGATGCAATTCACTGAGTCACCAGCTTCATAGTGTGAACTGCTGCTATTTTCAAACTTGATGATAAAAACCATGTCCTGTCCTACACCCACAGCAACAGAAGCAATGACTCTGTCACTCTGGTGTTCCTCATGTCTTCATTACTGCAGCCTCTGAATAACTAAAACTTCTGGAATTTTGTCTGGAAAGAAAAAAAAAAAAGTCAAAGCTGACTTTACTTATTACTTACCTTTTCCTCACCTTTTCTCTTTCCTGACTATTGAGGACCTGATCCGAGAAAGGCTTTTGTGTGTGTATCTTATTTGTTGATATATTTCATGCTATTATTCTTACGATACTCTGTGTTATGTGGTACCTTTACATTTCAAATAAAGAAATAGAAGCACAGAAAAAACAAGATGTCAAAATGCACATAAGATGTCAGGGGCAGAGGAATGATTTGCGCTTCTGATTCCTTGCCTGGTTTCCTCTTTAATCAGCTGAGCTATTTTGCTGATGGCACAGTAGCAGTATAAACATTAAATAGTTGTTAAAAATTCATTATACCAATGAGCAGTGGGAAGATGAGGAACCACAAATATGAGGGTAGGAAAAGCAATATGAATTTTATTTTAGCCTTATGCATTCATAAGTCTAAATGTCCCTATCTCAACACATATTCCTGTTCAGCATGGCATGATGGATTACAGCATGTAGCACAAAGACATGCACACCTAATTTTTCTAGTCCACTGCAGAGAGGATGTTTTCAAAATATGGGTTTGAAAGGTTAATTTCAAAACTGCATTTCAAGAACAAGTTTGCAGGTGGCATATGCAGGGTGTAAATGGCATACAGGAATCTGGACATGATTAGCTAAGATGCAAAGATAAAGATGTGGGCAAACACCACAAAAATTGTTATATGCCGAACAACTCCACAGTGCTGTGCAATATCTTAGCATATTTATAACTTTCGTATGATAATGAGTGAAAAACTAAACTGGCCATTGCCTTTACGAATATCTACAGAGACACAACTAGCATGCACACTACAGACCAAGCACCGAATTCTTCTTATAAACTCTTACTTCCAGCAGCTGCTCACTTTCTGTTACTTTTATGCTGGTTCCTGTACTTAGAAAACATTCCATTGAATAAATAATATGGAGAAAAAAACCCACAATATTTAGGTATGCAGAGAGCAATCAAAGTTTTCGCAACTTTAGACCATAGTATTGACTAGAATGCGACTGCAGAAGAAATAGAGGGTGGTGGAATAATGTCACAATCCAACTTCTTTGAAGACCCATGGCGAAAAATAAACTAGAGCCTGCTGCAATTTCCCTGCTAGGGATCACACCCACTTCCTTCAGATCACTGCTCCCGTTACAGTAACATAAAGAGCAGAGGAGAAAAAGATCTTGTAAACCCCAGCGTCAACTAATCCTTTAGAGTGTCTCAGCCTCTGCCCCAAATCCACTTTCAAGTACATGATAAGAGCAGTCTCTGCTAGAAGAGCTTCCTTTTAGTGTACCCAGGGAAATCAGAAAGAAAGAGAATTTAAAATGTTTCAACAAAACAGGCTAAAACACATAATGGGTATAAAACATGTGAAAGGCATAAAGACAACAATCCTGCCCAGGAAGCATGCAAGACTGTCTGACGAATGGGCCAAGGACATACACAAGAATAATAAATATTTACCACGGAAGAGCAGAGGAAAAGCCAGGGTTCCTAGGTTTCTTCAAACCCATTTTCTGTATGATTATGCTTCACTCATGTCATTGAAGTATTTCAATTCTGTACCTTTGGTGAGTCAGATGATCAAATTCTATTAACTCCAAGATCTCAATCCTTAGAAATTAATACTTTTCCTCCTGTCAATCATGGTACAATTCTCCTGAATGACAAGACTGATGGCATGTAAATGCATATGATTTACAACCCTTATCACTCTCTGCCATTAATTTCTGCATCTCCAATTTCAAATGCTGGCTTACACCCAGCTTCCTCTAACTAAACTGTGATAAGATTAATATCTTGTTTCTAGTTCTCATTATTTCTTAAAGCTGTTTCCTCCTCTCAACCTTTATTTGATAAATATATATGTCAAAAAACTAGACATGAACCAGGAAATGAAGTTTTCTTACATTTTTATATTAGCTATGCTGTTTGAATCTCTTTGCAGTTGCAGTTCACTGTTGTGAAGGACATTATAAGCTGTTTCAAATAAATCAACAATTAAAGACAAATTATAAAATAGCACGACTAAAAGTAATGTGTTTTTTGGTCACACATCTGACCTTATACATTAGCTTGTATCTACTACTACAAATTAGATTTTCCTTTCAGATGGGAAGAATCTGCTTTTGTATCTGATATGAAGGTATATAAACACTGTTTTGATGAAAGGATACAATTATACCAATACTAAAACCACCATATAATAATAACACATTTTGGAAGAAAAAAACCCAATCCAAACCAAAAGAAACATATTAAGCCTAGCACCAAGTTTTGCTTGAGAGGCTTTTGGTTCAGAGAGATGGTCTTTCCTTGTGCTTTACAATAAACCAGGGGAAGGCAGAGAAAGACTTTAAGAATCAGATAAAGTTGAGTTGGTCCATAGGACTCACTAAAAGCCATGAAATAAGTGGAAACACAGGAAATAAATAAATAGGACAAAAATAATATGAACACAGAGCGAGTTTAAGGGTCTGTTTACTGCCATACACGCCTGCAAGTGAAATCGAAACTAAAGACAAGGGTAAAGAGTGTAAGAAACAAAGCTGGTACTGATCTGTCCCGATATACCTCCCTAGTTTGTGAAAATCTGAAATTAGTATCCTCTAAGACTAACAGATGCATGCAAAACAGTGTCTGGAGACTGATGAATCTACTTCTTATTTGTTTCTCTAGCTGGAAAAGAGAAGATAAGTACAGAAGGTAAGATGTGTTTCAGTGACAAAAAACATGTTTTAGGGCTTGCAAAGAAAACTCAAATAATGGAAAATGAAATTTGAAAAAAATCAAGCAATGCAAGAGCTCAGTAAAAAGAGGAAATAAAGGATGAAATCAATGCAGAAATGGCAAGCAGGAATACCCTGGTACTATGAAACATTTCACAGAGAAGTAGAACAGAGCTCAGCAGCTATTAAATGTAAGGATTAAAGTGTACAATTCTTCTGATAAACAACTGCATGAAGTTGATGCCTTCTCTCTCTACGGATTTGAAATGATGCTGTGTTCTGCTTATATTGTAGAACCACTTGGAGGTGATAAAAAGAAAATCTGGGGGATTTACATGCTTTATCTAGTTAAATGTGAAGTCAGTTCCAAATTGAAGCTGATTTATAAGCAAAAGAAAAGTCTGGGTTGTTGATTAGGTTGGTTATATTGCATTGATGCTGTCTGGTGCCACTCTAACAAATCCATGAGACTGCACGTGTTCTGAAATCATAATCTGAGTGAATCAAACAATGGTGAATTAAGGAGGGGTTTTGGAAACGTGAGGTGGATTTCCCTCTTCCAATGTCACATATTCCTCATGAAAACACTCTTCTATGTGCTTACAGTTATTCGTGTGTCCCATGTATCCATTTCCACAGTTGTGCATCCCACTTATCTTAAATTTACATTGTAAAGTGAGATGACCAACCTTCTGGAGGTACCTAAATATTTCTATTGATTATTTAGACAGCCCAAAGTATTAGTTTAGAAGAAACATCTAACCTTTAAACTGCTGAAGACAGGTGAGATAGATCTCTCCCTTCGTAAGTGGTGTTCCAAAAGGCAATAGTAACTTAACTTTACTCAGAGAGGTCAGGTTTAACCCCAGAGCTATCAGGAAAAAAAAAAAAAAGAAAAAAAAAAAAGTTTACTTAAGCATATGTCATTTGAAAAAAATATTCAGAATAATAGATAATTATAATTCAAGCTTCTGATTTGTAATTTTTCTGAGAAGAATAGTTGATTCTGATAGGACATACCATATGTATCATGATAAACGTAACAGAAAACTTACAATATCACTGTGTGTAGAAAAGGGCTCAGAAGCATTTCTAAAGACACGGGATTATTTCGCTCTTCACTAAACCACTACTTCTACTAAAGAGTGGATTTTTTCCTCATAGCGTAATGTGGAGTACAATACAGCATCAGTGCAGCTTTGTTTCTTTCCTTTTTGCACACTCCTTGAGGTGTCACCTCACCCTGGCACACCCTTTCTGACTCACTTTCCCACCTGGAACCAAGGGCTCTTGTGACCCAGTAAGTCCAACTGAGCTGTTTTGCTGTAGTGCAATGGAAGAAGGGAAAGGGAAAACTGTCCCAGAAGAAGAGACGGATATGGGTGAAAGGATGGAAGAGGCAAAAAGCAACAGCATGTACAGGACATGGAGTGGAGAGGAGTGCCTAGTCACTTTGGTATTTGCCATAATTTACGCTCATCATTTTACCTTACTTTCTGTGGATGGAGAGAAGTAGAAGGATGTAAAAGAAAATACCAAATACTAAAGAAGAACTCAGTCCTACTGACAGGAAGATCCATAAAAATAAAGGAGAAGATGCTTTTTCCTAGAATTATGTGTTCCATGTACCCACATTTGGTAAAGCATTAAAAATCTGCAAATAGACAAAGGTTGCAAAGTATCACTTTTGATAGACTATATATAGAATATGGGGAAGAGTTATAAACAGATTACATGACTAGAAGTAGAACTAGGCATTTGGAGGAAAAATATTATGACAAGCAAATATATCCTGTTTGTGTTCACTTCCAACCACTTAGTAAAGCACTGTCTGGTCTGATTCAAAGCCCTCAGACCTCAGCAGTGATGAATCCTAAGGATTAGGGAGGCTTTCCTAGCCTGAAACACTGCAGTGGAGTAACTAAGTCGTGTAATTTCAACCTAGCTGTATGAACATCTAATAAAGACTTACTCACAGTAGTTAAAACTTCCATTTTATCCAGTGAGCTGAAACTAACCCTTTGAAGTTAATCCATGTAAACATCATCTTAAACTGGTTTGAGTGTCCAAGGATATGCACTGTGTAACCCAATTGCTTTAGTTACACTAGGACAACTTGTCTAATAAACCCAGTGAATTAGAAGAGCATCCAGATGAACATGGCTTTACCTTGGGGGTGGAAACATCAACGTGTCTCAGTGAGCAGCCACGTGTCTGTAATTCTGTTAACTTTCAGGAAGAACTCTGAAAAATACATTTAATTCCAGTGAGTCAGGTAATAATTTCAGATTCAGAGCTTTTTCAAAATGTGTTTCCCATGAGAGACACCCTCCTCACAGCTGTCTGCCTTCTCAAAAGCCCACAGCTGCCCTCCACTTGATCCTACAGTGCCCGCAGGTCTCCCCCACAACTGAGCTGGGTTATGGGTCTTCTGAGCCTGAGGTGGGAGTGAGGAGATTACTTTCAGATTCTCCAGTCTCTTGAAACCCTGCACAAACAATAATATTTGAAATCTTTTTAAGAGAGAAAGCCCTTGGTTTGACTGAGGTAGCCTTGTCAGAATTTACTCTTCATAAGTGAATTCATTTATATGTAGTTTAAATTTCGTAGCTAAGAAGTGGGTAGTTTAACCACCAAGACTGACAAGCTAGTACACAACTAATCAGATTGGCTTGATTCTCCAGCCTCACCAAGAGAAGGCAGGGGAAACTTTCTAGAAACAAAGTAAGTTGTATTGTTTTGACACCTATGGAAGTAAGGAAAAGGATGGAGCCCATTCCAGATACATTCTAAGATACTCTTTCCTACATGCGCCAAAGTCAATGGCAGCAAGGGATGACATGTTCCCACCCATACAAAACAGATATGCTGTCAAGAACAGAAAGGAAGAAGTTCACAGGGTTTCGCAGAGCAACAGGGCTGCATAGCAAGCCACAAACATGAGGGATGGCAGGAGTTAAGTATTGGCATTTTCCTCATCACCATTGGCCTCTCACCCATTCCCTGTCTCATAACCATTTCATTGCTGACCAGCCAGTGCTGGTCAGAGCATCTGTAGTAGAGTCTGAACTGAAAAGCATAGCAGCACTGTCAACATCCCTGACAATCACTTCCACACCCATAAAATGTCTTCAAGCCTCCTTCTCTCCAAACCAGCACAGCCTCTCAGCCTCTTCAGAGTGGCAGAGTGTGATCCCGTTGCACACTCTCTGCTATCCACCACTGCTGGAGTATCAGAAGAGGCATCTCCCTTTGAGGCTCTTCCATTTGTCAGCAAGAACATTGCTGAAACTATAATGAGATTGTGTTTTGTCTTTTTTTCACAAGGATGGCTGCAGTGGTCAACATCAAGTGGCAAGAAAAATGACTGTCATCAGCATGCAGCGCCTGCCAGTGAGACATTCATACCAGTGAAACATAATCAAGTTTTTAAGGCAGGACTGAAAAAGCAAGCTCAGCACTTTTGCTGTTATTGGAGCTACTGATAACACTTACTCTCCTGGTGGCAGGGACAGGGATGGGGGTCTTCTCTCCCTTTTGATTTTGACCTTTGTAAATCTTTTAACATTGATGCAGCAATTACTGCTTAAACCCATTACAGGCATAGAGATAGAGTTATAATCAATCATCACTTTTTGAAGGACCAGTATCCTGTTGTGCTACACGCTGCATGAACACCAAACAAAAGGCTGGGCCAAACGATCATTCTTGTTTAATAATCAAGTGAGAATCAGCTGCCTGGGAATCAGACCAATGTGTTAAATCTAAAGATACATCATTCCTGGTTTTATGATGACCTTCCAGCATCTGTTCTGTTGTCTATTTACAGTTCATACCAGTTGTGTAACTGCATTAGGAAAGCACCGCTGTTTTTTTCAAGAGTTGCTTAACGGTCAAACAGTGGCAAACAACGGTTGCCTTGTACCTACTCCACATAGAAAAATCAGGCCAGAAACTTTTGTGTTTGTTTGTTTTAAGTACAGACCAGGTGCTTTTATAAGAACACACAAGGTGAAGTATACATTAGTGTTACCTGTAGCAAACTGTTGTTGTTACAGGGCACAGCAACTGCTGCCACAAAGGCGTAAATCAGGTGCTGGAGTTACTACATGAGCCACAGGTAAAGAGCGCACTTAGTTAAATATGTGAAAGCTGTGTGGAAACAGCTAAACGGGCATTCTGAGAGCATAGGCAAAAAGGCCAGATGCTGAGAGGACGCAGATAACTTTTTAGGCTTTCTAGTTAGAAATATTGCTTGAAATCATAGAGAGCAAATGCGCAAAAGGGAGAGCCCTGATTTTACAGAGCAGTACAATCAAATTGCATTTAGCTGTGAAGCATTAAGACTCTACAGGAGCATGAGCATGCCATGATAATGCAAAACTCATGTGCAGAATTAATGTCACCCTTGACTGAGTCTATG
The DNA here is from genome assembly GCA_013399365.1 of Pampusana beccarii. NCBI lineage: Eukaryota > Metazoa > Chordata > Aves > Columbiformes > Columbidae > Pampusana > Pampusana beccarii. The sequence continues at coordinate 127,759 of VWYH01000593.1, forward strand.
GGTATCTCCTGCCATTGCCAAAAGGACTTCAGCTATAATGCACTGGTTACATTACCTTTCCTTAAGACTCACTGGTCCCCCAGCAAACCGCACTTTAAATATTGCACAAATACCTACAACAGAAGGTCTGTCGGTTTTTTGTTTGTTTTCTAACTCCCATGAACTAGTTTGTCTTACTTAGTTCTGAGAAAATTTTCACCAAAAAAGGGTCATACACCGCAAAACTTGACAAACATATTTGAATATAATAGTAATAATAGAAACTGAAGTCACTGATGAAACCTAGACACCAGGAAGTCAGGTCTCAAAAAGTTTTAGTATACATTTCAACTTTTTCAGAAGTGACTTTCTGTGAAACTCCTATGTAAAAGCCCATTTCATGTAATGGGCCATGTAGAGGTGGAAGGTTGTTTATTATTATATATTTAAGCAAATGCATTCTATATAATTTTTGAAGTCTGTATCTATATGTAATAAAATATATAAAAATATAGGCTTCTGACATAGATACAATGTTTGTATATGTGTGCTCATATAAATAAATAACTTTAAAATATGTTACTTGTTACATGCAAAGTTCTTTTTTTTCTTTTTTTTTTTCTTTTCTTTTGAGGGGTTCTAACTCTTAATTAGGTTTCTAATCTTGGGAAAAACAGAAATTGTATAGGTGCTTATGAAGGTGATCAGCTTCTTCTAGAAGGTATTTGTAGTGGATATACTTCCATGGTATGCTGCATTCAAGTATTGTACAGAAATTTAGCATTCAAGTTTCAAATGCTTTGGCTTCGAACTCTGCTATGGATTGAATCCCTAAGCAAAAAGCTTTGTCCTCCATGAAAATGGATCAGCTGCAGAAAGAGACTTAAAGAGACATGAAAGATTATATCCCTAGCAATCAGCATATAAAATCCCTTTGTCCAAAAAACAGGGGGTTTTAACTAGTGATACCTTGCTTGGTTTTGTTTTTCACAGTTGCGAAAGTTCCAGGTGTTTTTGCTTCTCAAAATTACAGAAGCAGGAAGTGGCAGAGACCCCCAGCTTCAGACTGTCCCCTGAATTGGTTGGAAATGAGGGGACTGAATTGTGTCTGTGCTAATGAACCTGACAGCAGCATCTACCTCCTGCAGTGAGGGCTAAAGCTGGCAGTATGAGAAAGCTCATATGCAGTCCTCTGCAGGAGATCTCACCCTCTGGAGTTTTAAGCTTGCAGGAGGAGATTAGATTTATGAAAGTTTTTGGGAGAGGGAAGGATGGGCCATTTATTGGTTGGGTTTTTGGGAGGCATCCAGGGAAACTGAATAAGTGCCTGGCACAGTAAAAATAGATTTTGCATGGGATACTGGCTGCTAGGGAGTCATGAGAGGTAATGTGGGAGAGGAAACATAGCATCTGACTATGTGCTCATTAATAAGGAGCTCTTGCTCTTTCTGGCAGCATTTTACAGACATTCAGCATTTGACACGATTCACTGAAATAAAATCTTCAGCCCCTATATGTCTGTCAAGCTGATTCACCTGTTGCAGAGGGACATGAGTGCCCAGAGCTGAGCAAAGGAAAAGGCAGAGATAAGAACTCACAGCAAAATTGCAGTGGGTGATCCATTTTATGCCTTCCTCCAAAGGCCCTGCCAAGCACACTCTTCACCAGGCTGGGGCCAAATGCCTGGACTTCAGTGTCAATGCCCAGCTGTTCTGCATGTAAATTGGAACACACAGATTTGGTACCAAACGTCTGATACAAAAACATTATGGAAACTCCTTATCTTGCTCCCTCAGCTTTTGCGTTCTCCATGGTGTCTACATGAGAATGTCTCCGCCACTCTCAGGGAAGTCAGTTTTCTCTTCTCAGATAAGTAATTAAATAGGCATTGTAAGCTGCTTGACAGAAGGCAGCTGGCATAATTGACTGATTTGCTGAGAGAACTGCAGCTCCAATTTGCAATTTTGTAACTAGTGTCCCAAGTTTAATTCTAATACAAGAATATATTAAAATTTCAAAAGGCAAAAAAGTAATCTGAGAGAGGAGGTCTCCAGAACTACTTGTAAGCAGTGACAGCTCAATAATGTTTGATTCATCCCGTGAAGTGTATTTGTCAAGGCAAAACATATCTGATGATAGATAGCATAGATAAGACTTCCAAGAGAACTGGACATGAAGAATGATCTCCACAAATAAAGGCAGTCAGGCCCACAGAAGGTGCAATGTATACATGTATTATGGCTTTGTCTGTTTCTCTCAAAAAATAACAGAAGGAAGAGAAGAACCTTCTACTCAATGTGGTGGTGACTTTGAAGCCTCAAGTTTTTTTAATGATTCTGACTTGGCATCAGAAACATTAAAAAAACTAAATTAAACCATTTTTTTTATGTTTTCCACTCCCCTTTACAAACCAGATTATAAGACACAGCAACTCGAAAAGGTCTGCAAAAATTAGACTAGTATCATAAAGGCAACTGATCCTTTCTGAAAGCAGTGGTATGACAGAAACATCAGGCTCAAAGACTGTAAAAAAACTTGGGGCTTTATGCCCTCCCTCCAGTCCACAAAGTTAGGAACAGTTCAACTCTTAGGAAAATTTAGAGCCACTCTTGAAACTCTTGAACCTCTGGCATCCAGCAACAACCACAGCTGCACCAGCAGGACCACTGACATCCCGCAATGGTTTTGTCCCTAGTGTTCTTCAAGCACAGCTCCTCGCCTGGGGCATCTAGGAGGGACTGAGACAGTCACGGTAGCTCCTCACTGACCTTAGACTTCGTGGCAGAAGGGGAACCCTCAACTCTACTTTTAGGGAATGCAAAAAGTTCTAAAGGCAGGATCAAATGTAGTCAAGACACAGCCTATATGCAACCAGTGTCAGAATACAGAGAAAGCATCACATGAGAAATCACTTGGTGGTGTTAATATGCAGCAAAACTTAGCTCGTTCCACCAAAAGAGACAGTATAATGTCTAGGCTTTCATGAAGGAAGACTCAAGTGATCCACATTCTCCAGAAAGCCACTAGGTTTTCTCAAAGTCTTTCTTATCTTAAACCATTTCAGCCCAAACACTTAAGCTGCAGGCATTAAATTTATTTGTCTAGAGTCACTGGCAATCTTTCATCACAATTCATTTTCAGAATAACTGTGGGTCTGGGGTTGTTTCATTTCTTCAGGACACGCTTGTGTAAATGACATTTTATCAATAACAAAAGAGGTGATCAGAAACATTTCCCAGCTCTCTCGGACAGGTGATGTAGCCAGATCTGTTCACTGAATAAATCTATCAGTTGCCTGTGGTGTACTGCCCTGACTGAATCATGGCCCAGATCCAATGAACAAAATATTGCTTATTATCAAACCAGTTCTTTGGTTTTGCGCTCATACTTCTTTTCATCACTCAGTTATCACCAACTGTTTTTAAACCCTGATGTACACCATGCTTTTTTTTTTTTTTTTTTTTTTTTTTTTATTTTTTTTTTTTTTTCTTTTTTTTTTTTTTTTGTTCTTCAAATATATTGATACTACCTGGTAACTTGTTTATTTGGAAATTCAATACATGAAGATTTTTAATTTCACCTACTGAATTCAAGCTTACTTTCTAAACATTTTGACATAATCATAAACTTAGTTCCATGGCTCCAGGAAAAAAAAAGGCAGGCAATATTTTTTTCTGACTTGGTCTAGAAATTTTTTATTTGAACAAATGTTTGACATGGTAACAAATTAATAAGTAAGAAATCCTGCATTTTGATAGAGTTATTCCAAGGAAAGTTGAATACAATTACTTGAAACAATAGCAAATCTTTCACAGAAGCCCTTTGTGATAATTGCTTTGCTAATTGCTTTGATTTTGTGGGTATTTAATCAGAATACCTAAAGACTGCAAATTTGTTGCTTTATACTGCCTTTAGTCACCTCTAAGCACCTCTAGGGGATGACAAATGTCACAGAAATTTAAAATTACTTTTGAGATTATTTAGTCAGTTTAAAACAAGTAGAATTATTCTTTGCCAAAATGTTTTTCAAATAATACATAAGTAATGTGTGTTTAGTTTCACTTTTGATAGTGCAAATTTCCACGTGAGATACAGAGGGACAGAGGATTTGTCCCTGATTCTCTATATCAGGTATTTTCACTGATCAGTATAGATAATGAATCTGTGACAGTGAAGTTAAAAGAGGAAACCACCTCAGGACATTAATATTTTCCCTGATATTGAAGTGGAAACTTTTTTCAGAAAATAAACAAACAAATACATAAATAAACAATTAAACAAATAAGTAAATCAGATTGTGGGGAAATAAGTAGGAAAATTCTTAGAGTTATATAGAAGTTGAGACCTTACACAAGACTACATGATTACACTGTGGTTACAAAATATGGCATTTTCCTCACTAAATCTGGAAGTCCTTACTGGGATCTTAGGAATCAAACTGTCTTCCTTTACAGTCAACAACAAAGGACAGACAGGCTTACAGGATGAAGTTTCAACCCTTCTAAACTATGGATGAAATGTTGTTGCCTGGATATAAAACTAGTTAGAAGACCATGCAGAGAGTGATTATGAGTCATTCTGTGTTAACATTGAACGACTAAGAAGGACCTCAGGTCCTGCAAGTATCTGTTCCGGGTGTGGTGCTCCTCAGCAAATGACTCACCCATAATCTCACTGGTGGAGCACAAGGTTTATTAAATTCACAGAGGATGATGACAGGTTGCTTCATAACTTGGCAATATGAACTACAAAAACACAAAAACAATCAACAGGACCAAATGTAAAATGTTGCAGGTAGCTAGAAATAATTTACTAGAATTAGCAGAAAGGACTATGAGGTGACATATTAGATCACACCTTGAGTTTTCTGTTTATCTGTCTCCCATTGATGGCTAAAGAGTGTATGTAGAGTGTTCAGCATCCTAATATTTGCACTTCCTTTGCACACATAAGATAAAGAGAGAAATAAGTTTGGACTACTGTGTATTCACTGTTAATAATTCTTCTTGTCACATGCCTGGTCACTGTTCTGACAATTTTATAAAAAAATAGGGTCCTCACCTTAATACATGTCATCCAAGGGCATGTAGTTGCTTACCTTAATGCATAGTAAGGAAGAGATGACAGAAGAAATATTTCAGTACTTGTCCCTATTATTTCACGAACTAAGATGAATTTCAGAATCTGCACTTGAAACATAAGAATTACGTTGGTATCTGGAAGCTACAAAGTGCCCCAGATAAAACACCACAAGCACAGAAGACACAGGATAATGGTTACAACCCATGCCAGCAAAGAGGAAGGATTATATTACATCTGAGAGTGCCTAAGTAAACCTGTGAGGTACTTGAGCTCTTCTGGGAATATACAGTTCTGCACTGTCCCTGACAGTACTAAATTTCAACATAAAATTAAGGTGAAAGAACAGGGAAAAAGAAGAACGCAATACCTACAGAAAACATTGCTTTGTTAAGTTGCTAACTGCACATAAAACCACAAGATGATTTGCAAAAGTGGTAAATTGTTCCTAAAGATAGATAACAGAATAAGGAAATAAAATTAAAACCTCTAAGTATCACATATTGTCCTTGACCCTTCTCTCCACACTGTTGAGCAATATATAGCTGGTTTTAGTCAGAATCCTGCTTCCTGGACTTCGTTCCTGCAACGTATGACTAACAGAGTGAGCTTCTCCAAGATGACTGGGTCCCTTTTGCCAAACCCTTCTCTCTAGTTCTCCTAAAAATGAAGATCTGGAAAAACTGTCTTACCATGCAATAGTGGGCAGGTTTTTGTCCAAGGAGGTTTTTCTCTGAATTGCCAAACATCAGTTTTAATAGCTGAATGCACTAGTTTCTGTCCTTTTTTTTTTTCACAATGAGGACAGAAAAAACCAGGAACAGTTTGCCCAGAGAGGTGGTAGATGCCCCATCCCTGGAGACATTCAAGGCCAGGCTGGATGGGGCTCTGAGCAACCTGATCTGGTGAAGATGTCCCTGCTCATTGCAGGGGGTTTGGACAAGATGAGCTTTGAAGGTCCCTTCCAACCCAAACTATTCTATGATTCTATGATTGTAATTAACTTCTTAGCACACCCTTTCTTCTTAATCAGAATGAAGACTAATGGCAACTTAAATGCAAGGAATAGTCTGAGAGGTTAAATTAAGCTCATGCTTTCATCCAAGCACTAGAAAAAATTTGTGATTTCAGATGGTATTCATGGGTTGCACACACATGACTCTGTGAAAACATCATAGATTACAGTTAACACCTACTGCCAAATTTTGCACTGATTTACACCATCTGCCACCATACTAGAGTCACTCACTAGAATCTGTGGCAGATTTGGCTCATTACATGGAGATTAATTTATTTGATACCAAATGATGCAAAGGAACAAAAGAAATGTCATGTTGTAAAAACCTCTAAACCTTTCTCGTAACAGCAAAGTTTAAACTCTTGCTTTCATTTGTGCTGACACGATCTTCATTATTCAGACATTTACCTGGGATGATTTGTTTCACACATTTTTATCCTTTGAATTGACTGTTTCCACTTACACGTCAAGCATTCGAGAATCTCTTAGTGGCTATTTTACTTTTGTAGCTTTGAGTCACCATTGTCAGACAGATGTGGGCTGTGCTATACAGAAGAGATGTTAGAGACTTCGTCCTTACTTGTGATGCAAACACATTGTTGAGTTTTCCTTGCTGAAGAGCACTTTAGTAGTACTATGATTCATAATAGTAAGCAATCATGGTAAAAATGTTTTTCCTTTTGTGCCAACTAACTTGCAACGACAATGGCAGACACCAGGTGCTGCAGCTGTAGTGGTTGTTTCAAGATACGTTATTGAGTTTAACTAGGTACTTAACCCACCAGTATCCTACTCTTTTAGTGCTCTGTTGTTGTTTCCCCAGCAGCACCCTCCAAAACTGTTTTGTCAACCACGGAAATCANCATCAGTTTTAATAGCTGAATGCACTAGTTTCTGTCCTTTTTTTTTTTCACAATGAGGACAGAAAAAACCAGGAACAGTTTGCCCAGAGAGGTGGTAGATGCCCCATCCCTGGAGACATTCAAGGCCAGGCTGGATGGGGCTCTGAGCAACCTGATCTGGTGAAGATGTCCCTGCTCATTGCAGGGGGTTTGGACAAGATGAGCTTTGAAGGTCCCTTCCAACCCAAACTATTCTATGATTCTATGATTGTAATTAACTTCTTAGCACACCCTTTCTTCTTAATCAGAATGAAGACTAATGGCAACTTAAATGCAAGGAATAGTCTGAGAGGTTAAATTAAGCTCATGCTTTCATCCAAGCACTAGAAAAAATTTGTGATTTCAGATGGTATTCATGGGTTGCACACACATGACTCTGTGAAAACATCATAGATTACAGTTAACACCTACTGCCAAATTTTGCACTGATTTACACCATCTGCCACCATACTAGAGTCACTCACTAGAATCTGTGGCAGATTTGGCTCATTACATGGAGATTAATTTATTTGATACCAAATGATGCAAAGGAACAAAAGAAATGTCATGTTGTAAAAACCTCTAAACCTTTCTCGTAACAGCAAAGTTTAAACTCTTGCTTTCATTTGTGCTGACACGATCTTCATTATTCAGACATTTACCTGGGATGATTTGTTTCACACATTTTTATCCTTTGAATTGACTGTTTCCACTTACACGTCAAGCATTCGAGAATCTCTTAGTGGCTATTTTACTTTTGTAGCTTTGAGTCACCATTGTCAGACAGATGTGGGCTGTGCTATACAGAAGAGATGTTAGAGACTTCGTCCTTACTTGTGATGCAAACACATTGTTGAGTTTTCCTTGCTGAAGAGCACTTTAGTAGTACTATGATTCATAATAGTAAGCAATCATGGTAAAAATGTTTTTCCTTTTGTGCCAACTAACTTGCAACGACAATGGCAGACACCAGGTGCTGCAGCTGTAGTGGTTGTTTCAAGATACGTTATTGAGTTTAACTAGGTACTTAACCCACCAGTATCCTACTCTTTTAGTGCTCTGTTGTTGTTTCCCCAGCAGCACCCTCCAAAACTGTTTTGTCAACCACGGAAATCAAACCATCCATTTCCATTCTCCCTAAGAAAGCGGGACAACTTATCACCAGCTGCTTTTCCTCCTGCTGTCTTTCCAGGAAATTTGATATCTTCAGCACATTCTGCTAATCCTGAATATACTTTTGCTTCATTTGCTTCTGTATATTTCCAACATTATATCTGGAGTCCTAAATGTAATGTTGATCCTGAGCCAAGACTAACAGTTTCAAATTTTTAAAAGATATTGAAGTTTTCACATATGGCAAACTTCATCCTGTGTCTTTTTTCTAGGTTCTTACAGGTAGTTATATCACCTTGAAGCCATATTCAGGCCACCTCCAACGGCACCTAAAATCAGTGGTGTTATGAGTAGTTCAGTCCCTACTCTTCAGAACTGCCAGATTCTGGCACCACACAGTGTCATGGAAGCACACCCAAACCAGACCAGACAGATAACAAACTCAAAGCAAACTTTATTCTAGCCAAAACAGTTCAGCAGAAAACCAAACTAGAAACAAGCCTTATTGAAATCACTCAGCACTTTGACAATATTCTAACTACAGGTTCAGGATCCCAGTTGGTAACTAATTGCTACACAGCCAACACACAAGACACAGGGAATTCCCAATACTCTGGAATGATGATTCAAAGTGTGCATCTACTCACTCACAAAGGAGGATTCTCAAGGGTAACCCACACTATATGATCACTCCCCAAGAGGGTGAGGGCACTCAAGGACAGTCCTAATGAAACAATCACTCTCCAGAAGGGCAAGGGCATTAAACATCGAGGAATTACTTTAGGCGGCATCCTGGCCCAAGGGGAGAGCTCAGAACTGCAGACCCACTGATCCATGGAGACTAACTCAAAATGGGGTCTCTGGTGGCCTCCATTTAGAACCCTAGGTTGAAATCTGATCTGTGGTTATATGTGGTCAGTGGTCTAGAAGCTTCTCACAACAGAGGCATCTCATTGGCCAAGAGCCCTGTCGGTTGACTTTGCCTTTCCTGTCCACCTGTCAGCGGCGGTAGCTGACTACAGCCACTGTGAGGGATCCATGCGTCCAAGATGGGGACAGGGAATGTACCTGCCATACACAGAAACAAAAACTCAGAAGTAGATGCCATATCCAAACGTATTACAGTTTCAATTTGGTCCTTACTTTGAAGCATTGAAGCATATAATTGAAATTGCTTATGCACGCAAAAACCAAGCCAGAAGGGTCAGAGGAGTCTGTTTCCTACAAGAATGCTCGTGCTTTCAGATAGGATGAAGAACATTATAATAGCCAGTTTGTCTAGACATTTCTAGAGAAACACTTTCACTGAACAGACCTAGAAACAGAATGGACATTCTCTGGAGGCTCTGGGGAGACCTTATTGCAGCTTTTCAGCACTTAAAAGGGACCTGTAAGAAAGATGGGGGCAGACTTTTTAGCAAGATCTGTTATGACAGGACAAGGGGTAATGGTTATAAACTAAATGAGGGGATATTCAGGTTAGACATGAGGAAGAAATCTTTTACATTGAGGGTGGTGAAACCCTGGCCCAGGTTTCCCAGAGAGGTGGTAGATGCCCCATCACTGGAGACATTCAAGGCCAGGCTGGACGGGGCTCTGAACAACCTGATGTGGGTGAAGATGTCCCTGCTCACTGCAGGGCAGTTGGACTGGATGAGCTTTGAAGGTCCCTTCCAACCCAAACTATTCTATGATTCAAAGGGGCCAGAAAAATAATTCTAACTTAACAAATTTTATCTAACAAATTTAATTTTAGCTAAGTCTTGCCACAAGGTAAAGACCTATGTGCTTCAAATAGGATCCATCCCTTAAAGATGACTGATGACCAAGGCCTGTGAGTACCTGCCAAATTGAGGTACTTCCAGTTGTGAGATACTCAGCTTGAAAAGGTAGCACCTCTTGTTCTTCCCAAACCAGTGCTAGTTCTTTCAAAAACAATGACTGGCATGACATAGCTGTATCACCCTTGTATTGGAAACCACAGTTGTGTTTTGAACAGTGACAATTTTGGCTGTACATTCTAATTTAGAGAAACTATGAGCTGAGGCACAATTAAGGCAGAAAAGGAAAAATACAAATGAAAAATTTTATGGACTATAAAAAGGATACAAAACTCAATTTCTGCCATGGGCCAGAACAGATTTTGAGAGGAAAATTAAGGGTTTTTACTATAAATGGTTTAGCTTAGACAGAAAACAATATTCACAAGAGAAACCGAGAAACATTGAGAAGACAGGCGATGGTGATTCCAGCTAGTCTTGGGAAACATGAGTTCAAAATAATTCAACAGTTTTGTTCATGTTTACACTCCATAATGTCTTCCCATCCACTTGGAACCATTAAGATCTCTCTAGGCTGCAAGACGTCTGAAACTGGCAGCTATTAGCCAGTGTACTGTAAAAGACCTTCATTTGTATCCTTGGCTTTGGCACTTTACTGTCTACATCTCGTACCTGTGATGAATACCTGCACTGACATTCCTTCTCAGCAAATAGAGTTTGTTACAAATGATACCATTATTGATTTTGTAGTAAGTTGAGCAAATCCTAAACCTCAAATACGGTGTGGTGGTTATGTTTCGCAGCTCTCAGTACCTTATTCGCATTCAGATTGTGCTAACTAATACTGAAATCATTTTGTTGCGGCATGAAGCACAAATATATTTTACTGTTATGTTTGCTGCAGTCCTGCCAATTATTTTAATGCTGCCATGTGAGAAATAAATGAATATTTAGATGTTTGTTTCAGCAGCTGATTTTTAAGCAAAATCATCTTTTGCATTCTTTGCAAAATGTGTTTTGATCATGACAAATTCTGGATCACATCAGCTAGCCAATTTCTTGTGAAAGAGGAAAGCCCACCAGCTTCAGGCAGACACAACATAGATACCTCTTTTTTATTATTTTAGATTCAATGTGGCATATTGCTATGTTTAATACATTAAAATTAGCAAGGTGTGCAACAGCAGATTGTAAAGTAAATCTGATCAAATTTTAACTACTCCTTTCACTGCTGCTTTATTTGACAATAACAAACATTAAAATTGGGAGTAGGTCTTTTTAAAATCACACACCAAAAAAATGAATAATCCTCCCCCTGTCCCACCTCTGTCCTTCCTCCACCCCTCTCCCCTGCCCCCCAACTATTTCTTTCTGGTCCCAAAGGGTGCTTAAATTTGAGTGACAGACCTCCAGTCTGTCACATGCCACTGAGCAAAGTTTCCTATGTTTGAGAGCAGTAAGGTCTGTCACATTACAACTCACTGACAAAACGCTAAACAGAAATGACAAATATATCTAAGAAAGTTTGCAGGTCAAGAGGTTAGAAAAATCCACTATGCACCTATTGAACTTGGAGCTGAATTTAACATTTTTTAGTCACCAAACACAGTGAGGTATAGATAAGCTTCTCTCAAGATGGTGGAAAGATGCAGTGGCCAAACAGAGACAGCCTGATGCACTCTTTGAAAGCATCCACTTCTCCCTCTCTTTCTGTGAGGGATCTTAAGACCCAGGAAACATGTCAAATCAACCTGCTGGTCCAGACATCCTCTGCTGACGTTTGCCACCACCCCCAAGACTGATGTCTGAGTGCTGATCCTGCTAACTGCACTGCATGCATGCTGTCATGGGATGGGAAAAGGACAGTCATGGGGTACTTGGCAGCAAATATGACATTAACTCTTCAGCAGCTGAAATCCTGACTCTCTACCCATAGGTTCTAATTGTACTGCACATGGGATTTTAAGTTTGCACTTGCTTATCCACAGATAGCTTAAAAGCAAGGTTTTTTTTTTTCTGGCAAGAAGGTGGTTGGGAGGTAAGTAGGCAACCAGAGGCAAAAGCTTTGTGCCCCTGCCACATCTTTGGAACTTGAGGTGCTTTCTCAGCAAATTACCACTCACAGAACAAAAGAGAGAAAAAGGGTGCAGACCTATTTCTGATGGGTTTATCTCATGAACAATGTCTTGTGAAGATGCTCATAGATAAGTTTTGTAGATTACAGAACCAGCAAACCAGAGACCAGGGACAGTACTTGCCTCATCACTTTTGGGTATCTACATTGCCTACATCTTAAACAGAGTTCCCTGTATGGTCAATGGAACAAAACAACCTTTCACTTCACCTGACTTCTTTTCAAAAATGGCACCTTAAAAATACCTATCTGTCTCCAGCTACAATGAAGAGAGCAAACAGTGCCTAACTCACATTTATACATCTCCACTGTAGACCTCTACATTTGTCGGATGAATCTAATTCTAGTTACTTACATGACATGCTGATTAATAGTGGGCATGCTTTATATTTCACTAATGACCAGTCAGTGCAGGGAAAAACAATGTGAGAAAGTGACAGTGCATCCACAGTATTACTAATGTTGAGTGTTTCACTGATACTGAGCATTTCTTGCTTTTATGCAAGTGAAATGCATGGATGTCAATTCTCCTGCTAGACATTTATTATTTTGGCCATGGGCCTGAAACTCTATCAATATTGTGGAAGAATAAAAGAGTAGTTGAACTGTGTAAACCAGAATGAAACTCTGGATTTAGAACTGTAGAAGAGAAAATAAAGGGAAAAAGAAAATGCAAGACAGAAAGTAAACAAATTAGGTTAGATTAGATAGATTACATATATAAACAAGCATAAGCTTCAAAGGTAAAGCAGGTGCATTGCTAACAAGTATTTTATAAAACAAATTTTCACATTTTGTCAGAAAAGTTCGTTTTTCCTGTGAAGCCGGGTTCAGGTGCAACCAGGATGCTTGTATGATGCAGAAGTAGGTGACTAAATCAGAAAGAATACCGCTCAGGCAGGGAGGCGAGAGGATGCAGCAAAGGAGGTAAGTTTGTCATTCTGGCTGGGATGACAAGACAGATGAGATTACAATTACTGTTTCTGGGAAAGTTTTCCCCTTTCCCCAGCATACTGAGAATGGTCATGTAGGAATTAGGCCTTGAACCAGCAAAAGGTGGTGGGATCAACAGCACAACTGCAGTGCATCTACACCAAGGCACGCAGCATGGGCAACAAACAATAGGAGCTGGAAGCCATTGTGAAGCAGGAAAACTATGATATAGTTGCCAGCACAGAAATGTGGTGGGACAACTCATACCACTGGAGTGCTGCAATGGATGGCCATAAACTTTTCAGAAGGGATAGGCAAGAAAGGAGAGGTGGTCAGGTAGTTCTGTATGTTAGGAAGTGTTTGATTGTCTAGAGCTTAATAATGTTGATGATATGGTCAAGTGTTTGTGGGTAAGAATCAGGGGGAAGGCCAATAAGGCAGATATCCTGGTAGGAGACTGTTACAGACCAGTCAACCAGGATGAAGAGGCAGATGAAATATTCTGCAGGCATCTGGGAGAAGTTTCACAATCGCTAGCCCTTTTTCTCATGGGGGGATTCAACATACCAGGTGTCTGCTGGAAATATAAGACAGCAGAAAGGAAACAGTCTAGGAGGCTCTTGGAGTGTGTGGAAGACAACTTCCTGACACAGCTGGTCAGGGAGCCAACTAGGGAAGGTGCCCCACTGGAGCTGTTGTTTGCAGAGGAGGACTTGTGGGCAATGTGATGGTTGGAGGCTGTCTTGGGTATAGCAATAATGAAATTATAGAGATTTAGATTCTTGGAGAAGGAAGGAGTAGAGTCAGCAGATTTGCTACTTTAGACATCTAGAGGGCAAACTTTGGCCTGGTTAGGAAGCTGGTTGATGGACCACCTTTGGAGGCATCTCTGAAGGGCGAAGGAGTACAGGAAGGCTGGTTATTCGTCGAGAAGGAGGTCTTAAAGGCTCAGGAGCAAGCCCTCCCCAGCTTAGAGACTACCTACCTTTGTAGTTAATAATGTATTACCAAAAGTGAAAATTTGAGAACTCTGTCCTCAGAAATGTCCTTTGTCAGAAAATCAGGAAAATGTGAAGGTGGTACCTGCTGTTCATCCACAGGAGACAGCCAGTGCCATTGGTGTTCAGGACTCAGACCTTCCCAAGGAAATCCTTTGGCCTCAGGCGTTCCAAGACTGGCACAGACACCTCAGTGCATGAAAAAGTCTTTGTTCAGCATTGGACACACAAAAAGCTCACCCTGATTTGTGTCCTGGATGGCTTCTTAAAGGCAGAACCAAATGGGTAGAAAGAAGCCATCCAGGAAGTTTATACTATATATTTCCATTGTTTTCTAGGGCAGTGTCAACAAGAGCTGCACTTGCTGACAGTGATTGCTTTCATGTTTGCTACACACATCCCCTGTCTTGTTTAAATGTTTTCTCTGTGATATGGATTTTTATCCAGGATTTAGGTTGCATTTCTAGGTAGCTGGGGAAATGGAGTGCAAGGTTATTTACAGCCTGCAGAAGTGGAGGAAGGTTCTGTGAGGAAGTGAAATGAAAAAGCTGCTTGGCATAAAGTTGTCCTGCCACAGTGTGTTGTGCTTACCTGTCTGCCCCAGAGCCTGACTGTGTACGCAGTGTAAGTGTATTTACTTCAAAGAGCTACTTCGGTTAACTCCAGCCAAGAATTTGCCCTGCAGGCTATAAAGTATTTACCAGGCACATGATATATATCTTTACCTACTTTTTGCTTATATGTTATACACCTTTCATTGTGATGTAGCTTTATTATTAAATGAAACAATATTTGAAGAAGAACCTATGCTTTATTCATTGACAAACCTTTTTGTTAGGCAAATCAGAGATAGAGAAGCACCACAGTATTTCTGATTTGAATACTGTTCTATGCATCTGGATAAAAAAGACATCAGTTAGAATTATGGAAAGTACACTAACAGGAAATGGAGTCTACTTACTAATATTTGTTCTGGCAGAGTGTATGCTCCATGATGACATCTTTTTTTCTGGATTACACAAGTTGGTGCTTATAAAGCCCATAAGAACAAAAGTGACGCAGCTCAAATAAATCATTACCACCAATGCTTCATTGCTGGCCCAAAGGATAGCTACAATTAGCTATATAGGCATCTTTGTGCTTATTTTTCCTTGAAAAAGTGATAGATAATTTCATGTAGAAATTAAAATACAAAGACAAACAAGCATTTGCAAAGGTATTTAGTTCACAGCTTACTAGTTTAAGGGCTCTAGAACATCCTTCTGCTGAGCAGCCAAGAGATGAACTATTTATCAAGGCAATGAAGTTTAGCGTTATGGTCACAGTAGGCATCACCTCGCAACGGATGGCAAATGCATGCATTTCCATCAAAATGACATTTACTGCTTAAAAACCTGAGCCTTTTTGAGCATATGGCTTAAAGCCAAACACGAATTGCTAAAAAAAAAAAAAAAATAGGCTCTTATAGATGTAACTTTAAAGATCAACATGCAATGCTGAGGGGAAATGCAATACCAAGCAGCTATGGGAAGAGAGTTTGGGTGTCCTAAGAGCTCTGTAAGATCTCAGTCTCTAAACTGCAGCTTCAACACTACAAAGCTTTAATGGCAGTAACAGCTTACCAGTTTTATCAACTCTCTCATGTTTTCTCCCTACCACAGGACACTCTCCCTTTGCTGTCCTGTAACAGCCATTCGTGATGATTTGTAGTCAAATTGATACAGCCAGAAAACTACGTTATTGTTGCTTATTTAAACCAAAAAGTTTGCTGTTTATATCAGAGCATAGTCCCTTGAGCAAGAAATTATGTCTTGGCCTAGCTGTGAGACTGGGGTGCATTAAGAAGAGTGTGACCAGCAGGTCAAGGGCTATTATACTGCCCCTTTACTCTGCCCTGATGAGGCTGTATCTGGAGTACTGTATCCAGTTCTGGGCTCCCCAGTTTAAGAAGAATAAGGAACTACTGGAGGGAGTCCAGCGGTAGGCTACGAAGACGATTAGGGGTCTGGAGCATCTTTCTTGTGAAGAGAAACTGAGAGAGCTGGGTCTGTTTAGCCTGGAGAAGAGAAGCTGGGAGGGGATCTCATCAATGTTTATGTCAAGGGTGGGTGTCAAGAGGATGAGACCAAGCTTCTTTCAGTGGTGACGAACGATAGGATGAGGAACAATGGGCACAGACTGAAGCACAGGAGGTTCCATCTGGATATGAGGAGAAACTTCTTTACTTTGAGGGTTCCAGAGCACTGGACCAGGCTGCCCAGAGAGGTTGTGGAGTCTCCTTCTCTGGAGACATTCAAACCCGCCTGGACACATTCCTGTGTGATCTGCTCTGGTGAACCTGCTTTAGCTGGTGAGTTGGACTGGATGATCTCCAGAGGTCCCTTCCAACCACAACCATTCTGTGATTCTGTTTATGAAGTGGTATGAGCAGGTGTTGCTTAATGTGAAACTGATACAAAAGTCTTCATAGCATATAATCACAGCCTAAAGCTAATCATCCAGGGTTCCTATGGAGTCCTTGTAGATATGAGACCTTTACTCTGACTTGCCAAGCTTGCCCACACAAGCATTTTTGTTTATATCTGACCCAAACTAGACAAATTCAATATAAACATCTCCATCTAAGCCCATTACCCTAAGTTCTCTTTGTAGTCAGCAGAGAGACAGTTAAATTCAGAATGAGTTTCATACATTTTTTTTTTTATGGCTCCTTCAGGATTAGATGAATTGAACAATAAAATGGGCAATCTGTCTTCACTGCCTACAAAAGAGCCTGGTATAATTAGCTCAAATAAAGACTGGAAACATCTACTTGTGCTCAAAGGAAATGCATTGCTTTTGCTCTCCCTACCTGCTGCTGCCTCTGTTTCTGACTAAAGTCAGATCAGCAATTATATATGTAACATATATGTTTATATACAGCCAGTCAGTAGAAAGGATAACTTGCTAACTTTGTAAAGAGTATAAAAGCAGGGGTACGTAACATGATATTAAATTGCTCAGGTTTTTACGAACAAGTCTCTATTTAACATTGCCAATGTTCTTCAGCAGTCAGCTGTTCCAAGCTTCATTGCCTTTCACATAGCTGCAAGTACGCTAATTTTCAGCTACTACTAACAGTCAGCCATCTGACGCTGTAGAAGGTGTGTGTGTCTGTGTGTGTGATATCTCCCCTAACTGGGCAGATATTTGACAGCTTATAAAGTGGGAGCAAATTCTTCATGAACACTAGAAATCCCACGGCAGCAGCTGGGAATCAAAGCTAACTCTGAAGAATCTTGCAATGACCCACAAATGAGACAGTCTGTCTCTAGCCTTGTTCATCCCAGCAGGATATTCAGATCCAAAATAAGACTTTGCTATACTGACTCTACACTTAGGTAGCAAGTTTTTGAATACCCAGAAGAGTGTCACAGTTTAAAGATATAATATTGTCAATAATTAAATACAGCCACAGCCTAGACATAGGGCCAAGGGTTACAATTCAGTATGAGTTATTCTTACCCACTCCAGGATGGGCCAAATTGCAATGTGTAGGATTAGCCTGTCTCTATTAATGAGCCAGGAAGCAAAAGGTTGATAGATAAGACTGGATGCTTAATTTTTAGAAAAGAAAGTGAGATTAAATGAAACCCCTTACTAAATGAATCTCAAAATTTGCTGCAAGTTATGAGGAAAACTATACAAGGAAGCTGCAAGATGGGTTTTGCCTCTGCTTTAGTATGGTGCCTCCAGATGATGGGGTACTTTGGAATTAAGAGCTATCATTTCTTTAACCAGTGTCATTGTCTTTGTGATGGAACTTACCTGATAAAAATATACACACACACTAAAAAAAGAAAAAAAAAAGAAAAAAAAGAAAAAAACACCAAAACCAACCAACCAAACAAACAAAAAAAATTAATAAAACTGTAATTTCCTGCCAGAATAATAAAATCAGATTCACATACCCAACACGTTCTTGTGAGAAGAGCATGAATTAATTTCATTAGTGTTTCATTACTGACATTGAGGAAAATAAAACTCTGTTCGTACCTTCTTTGTTCAACCAGCCATAAAATGAACTAATCATTTTGTGTTTGTTTTTTGTTGTAACCTCAGGTGTTGTATTTAGCTGCAAGACAAAATTTGACTTGGCTGTTCTCGGTGTTGAAGAAAAGCAAAAAAGATTCCTTTCATTTAGAGAAAAAAAAAAAAAGGAATAAATTTCTTACTTCCACATATTTCATAAACCCAGCTTAACATAGCCTGTTTTGTTCTGATTATTTCTAGGGGGAAAAAAAAAAAAAAGATAGGTAGGGTCCAACATACTTCAAGACTACTTTATAAAGCCACTATAATTTAGTTCTGAGGTTGTGAGCACCTTGGGAGAGGGTGATCTTTCACTTTCAAAATACAAGTGGTAAGTAAACCTGCCCAACACTCTCTGTATTTGCACTGCAGTTTCTTAGAAAAACATCTATTTTTTATAGCACTTATTACTAATGTTATTGCATTTTTAAGGAAAAGAACTTGAATTAATTTTCAGATATTTTATAAAATGTTCAAGATCTGTCTACAAGACACTGTACATAAACACATTGAAGGAAGAGGGTGTAGAAAGAACCTTATCCTTAGATTAAGTTAGTGAATGCTGTATCCATGCACCACTTTCCCGCCAGGATCAAGCTGCAGGTGAGCCTTCCATTCAACCGTTCCCCAAGTCTGCTGAACAAGGAAGTCAAACTGAGTAACAATCCTCATCTGTGTGGGACAGACCTGTTTTACCTGCTTTCTTCAGTGGTAAAGTAAGCAGCATGAAGAGAGGTTGGAATTAAACTAACATAACTGTAGATATCTAAAATATAAGGAGCTAATCTAAATTAATCTGCTAGTTTCTTTGTATAGCCTATGGTGTGAGGATAAATCACTGTTTTAAAGGTCTGGGCAGTGGCGGGGGAAAAGACATCTAATTATCAAGACTGTGCAAGTGAAACAGAGAGGAACTTGAGCGTGCGACTGATCCAGTTAAGAGAGAAATGAGCAAACCTGCAGTCAATTGAGTAACTAACAAAGGTCTATAAAGGTAATATTCTAAGATGTGCAAGCTAAGAACTATCAAAAAGCTTCAGAATGTATATGTGGCATGAATTAAATGCAGTACACAGCTGTTGATTGGAGCCTGAGTATGTGTGCCTGGAATACAAGTAATTAAGAACTCAGTTACAATCACACAACAGAGAAATACTAACCATTAGCTTATATACAGAGGGGAGTTTTAGCTCTGATTCTTTGTACATGGCCTGGTGGATGGCTGAATGCTTCTTGTTGCTAGCTGGTGAAAAGCACACCGAGTTATTTTTGTGACTTGCAAGATGATCTCTGTAATGAAACCTGTGTAAAAATCCAACCTTGAATCAAATCTCCGGTTGGATGATTCATGGTGATGGAAAAAAGGCAAACTCTGGAGCAGGCAATGTTACTGCTGGCTAGCAAATTAATGCCAGTCCTAGAACAAAGGTAAGGGGCTTTAGAGGCCAAGAGAAGCAAACTCTAGAAAGAAGGCAAAGATCATAAATGATAACATGTCTCCAGAGGGTGACATTGGCTCCAAATGGAGCCTGCTCATAGAAATGCATCTACATGCCTATTTTTTCACACAGATGAAGTTATGTGAGAAGTATTCCACTCAAGTAATTCTCTGCAATGTTTAATACAGTTAAATTTTCCACTGTTTCTGGAGAGTAAGGTAGTTTTCACACAACATCGTGCATGTTATGCTTTTGGGAAGCAATGGGTGCAGAAGCCAGCAAGGCTTTCCGATACTGGAAGAGCATTTCCTTCCTAGAAAATCTGTTATCACAGTGCAAAAAAAAAAACAACACAACAAACAAACAAAAAAACCCCATAATTCCAAGGGCAACATAATGCACTGTATAACAAGTGTCAGTTCAAAATGAATATTTACAGCAACTGAAAAAGCTCCTGGAAACAGGGTAGGAAATGGAAATAACAGCAGCAGCCTTTCCTATAGCAGGCATGAATGGCGCTGCTTTAATGTTGTTTAGAATTTTGGCTGGAGGCACTGAGAACATCAACTTTTTAATGAAAACTCAAAGCGTCCATAGCAGTGTGAAAATTCTAACATCGTTGTATTCCCATATCACTTTTTAACAGCTTGAAGGGAGAAAAACTTTCATTTTAAATGATTCTTGGTTAATTTACAAAGAAATTAGTAGAAGAAAACTTCTAGAAGGTAATAGAATAGCATTACTAGTGCATGTCACACAACATCAAGCCTAGAAAAGCTGCTGTAGACTACTTTTTCTTATATCAGAATTATCCTGCTCTTTACAGAACCACTTAACAGATGCTCATGAATCAGGGTCTGGTGTCAGATGGACTGATATCTTCAGGTGCCATGAGGTGGTGTAACTCCTGTGACTTTGATTGCTGAGGCTATTGGCTCATATGTAAATTCCTAGAGGAAATGTACCCTGTGAATTATTCAGCTGCTCTAAGCTGGACTATTTATTCAGTCATTCTAATCAGCAAGGGACTGATCTCCTGAACTCCCCATAGCTAAATAAAAGAGAGCAAGATTTGCAAGTTATACATATTTTGGATATATTTGGATAAATATAAATATTTTGGAAAGTTAGGAAGTTGATGGAGAGAAATAAGGCTTTGTCTATACTAAGGAGCACAGTGCGGGAATTCCTAGAGTTGAAGAGTGTTTTGTTTTAACCCCAGCCAGTAACTGAGCGCCACACAGCCCCTCACTCACTTCCCCACAGTGGGATGTGACATAGAATTGGAAGGGTACAAGGAAAAAAAACTCGTGGGATAGATAAAAACAGTTTAACAGGTAAAGCAAAAGCAGCACACATAAGCAAAGCAAAACAAATAATTAATTCACCACTTCCCATCAGCAAGCAGGTATTTAGCCATCTTGAGGAAAGCCGGGCTCCATCACAAGTAGCGGTTTGTTGGGAATACAAACGCCATCACTCCAGATGTCCCCTGCTTCCTCCTTCTTCCCTCAGCTTTTATTACTGACCATGATGTCATATGGTAAAGGACATCTCTTTGGTCAGTTGGGGTCAGCTGTCCCAGCTGTGTCCACTCCCAACTCCTTGTGCACCCCCAGCCTGCTCACTGACAGGGTGGGGTGAGGAGCAGAAAAGGCCTTGACTCTGTGTAAGCACTGCTCAGCAATAATGAAAACATCACTGTGTTATCAACACCATTTTAATCACAAATCCAAAACATAACCTCATACTAGCTACTGTGAAGAAAATTAACTCTATCCCGAACAAAACCGGTGTGAAGAGCCAATAAATCCAATACTAGTGGCCAGAGTAGTAGCTTCACCTTTTTCAGGCTTGCATCACGTGAACATCCGACAATTGTGTAGGCAGACTGCCACAAAAGCTTACTATTTCAGACAGTCGGTGGCATGAACATGGCTTCTAGACTGATGTTGGGTGTCTGTGTCCCTCAGTCCCCAATACATGTACTAGGTTAGCGTAGGCATGGGTGGCTCCGCTGTCTCCATACCCGCCAGTTTTGTCACACAATGGAAAGCTTAGAGGAGTGTAGGAGTTCTTCAGCATCCAGGATAAGTGGCCTGCTACCTTTCAGGATGTGAACCATAAGTCATGTGGCAGAGCAATGTTTAGAGGGAGCAGGTTATCCCTCTCCTTTCTCATGATTTTGTTGTTCCTACAGCTAATCCAGCTCTCTTGATAAATCCTCTCAGTGACTGAAGGAAGGCATCACTTCAGTAAGATTGTGGTGTTTTTTTCCCTAATACCAACCATCCTCATACCTCTCAGAGCAAAGTGGCAAGTTAACTAGACAATATATGCTTACTTTGTTTCAACCATGCACCCGAACACATCTAACAAGGCAAAAAATTATCCCTACAAGTGGGAAACGGGATTGTGAATGGTAGTGAAGAGCTTGTGAACACAAGTTTTGGCATGAGACTTAAAATCAGATGGAGAACTAAGAGATCCAAAGAGAGGTTCAGCTACTGTTCCAGGTAACAGGTATTACACAGGAGGTTTTTGCCTGCATGATGTCAGAGAAGAACTCAGAATGAAAGTAGATGGTCAAAGTTGGAAATTTAGATCTGGATCAGGCAGCCCAGTCCCAAAAGGGTGCCTGAAAAAGGCTACAGGTGATTTTTTTGGCCTGATTTTCTAAGGAAATTATATTGATGCAATCATACTGCTTCTGTACACACATCTCTATGTTATCTAATTTTCTTCCCTCATATAGCTGAGGAAAAAAAAAAATCACAGTCAGGTTTGGAAGTAGAGACAAACTGTCAAAAAGATAAAGTTTTTAGTAGCTTCACAGAAGTAGGTATCTAGATGAAGAAGAAAAAAAAATACTTTTCTGACTACCAGAAAGGATACGGTGCAAAGGAGCTCATTGATAGACATCAGAGACTCCCTATGAGACAGCAACCTTGAGACACAAGGGTAGGCTTCCTTCCACCGCTCCCAGTTCAGCTTCTTAAAAAAGGTAATGATTTTGACCTGGACTCAGAAATGCAGAACAAGATGCAGGAGTTTATTCCAGGTTGAGTTCATGTGATTAGGTTGGTTTTTTTTGTGCACTGGGTTAATGTGGGGTTTTTTTTTAACCCAAGAGAGCTGGTAAAACCTTGTCAGTCTTAGACGTAAGCTGATATGACATAGTGCAAGGAACCTTATCTTAATAATTTCTTCAATAAGAGTAGATAGGTCAGGTCACGGAATAATTTCAGGAGAGTAAGGAATGGTTATATTATATCTGTTTTCAGGGAATATGACAACTAGAAAGAATTTTTACAGTGATTTTACAATAAAAATCGAGGGTTTGGCCATGAAAAGTTGTTCATGTTATTAGTTGTCTTCACTGAGAAATTTCAGCACTTATTCTAGGATCAATCTAAGATGGAATCAACTGAATTTTTCTCAGAAGTAGCAGGAAAACTGCAGAGTGATGAGAAGGTAAAGAATGTATCACCAGTTCTTCTGTTGATGCTTTTCTGTTTTCTATAAATAATCTAAAATTTCCTGGATCACAACCTAAACCCAAGGATCCTACTTCCAAGCTAATGATCCCAGCCTTTCCATGCACTGTAATATTCCCTCTTTACAACTTGGCTGAAGCCAGGATAATCTTGAGGTGCTATGGGCAAAGGCAGGAGCTCTGGAGAAAGCAATATATGCTTTAGTGAATGACATGGGCACTTGTTTGTGTCCGATTTTCAAGCAAGAGGAGTAAGACACCAGACCTATAGATCAAACCATGGAAAGCCAGTCTTCTACCTGTTTTAGGGTGATTTTACATAATTCTTTAATGTAAATTGCATGACCTCCTACTTGCCATTGCATGACCTCTTACTTGCAATTGCATGGGAATATAGAAGTACAGTGAGGTTTAATTTTAAAAAGCATTTTTCAGGCTCATTCATATAATTTCCGTAAATGTGTTTCATTTCCTTCCCACTTTTTTCTATACAGACACTTCCCCTCATCTCAGTTTAAATGATTTTTTTTTTTTAATTGGCCTAGAGTCAGACAACACCTTCAACACCTTTTAATTTCTGCATTAAAGGGGCTAAAGTAGCATGTGTCTTCAGAGGTATGCTGTTCTGTGTGGCACAGAGCTGTCCTCTTAAAGATAAACCAGCTCTACTTAAACACCATACCTCAAGCTCACCACATTTTTGGGAAAAGAATGAAAAAAATCACAGTTGTGCTTCTCCACCTTTTTTTTTTTATTATTATTTTTTTTGTTGTAGCGGTTTCTTATTCAATCTTCTTCATGAAAATGCCAAGCGTTTCAGCAGTCCGGCTGCTCTTAAGACATCCAAGGAGGATTAGAATGAGCCTCATGGGGAAGTTTAGGAGCAGGCTAGAATGCTGAATTTTGGCAGTCTCATAAAGGAGAGGAAGAAATATGTACCTACTTGGGGGTAATTTGGAGTTAAGAATAATTTGGGGCCTTTGTAAACAATAGCATCTTAAATTGGTTACTGCAAAGCTCTTTCATTTTTCACTAAAAGCTTTTCAGCATCAGATCATTTCAGTATTGAATGCACTACAATTTCCCTCCTTTCTCCCTCCCCTTGTTCTCTTAGTAACTTTTGTTCATCAAAAAGTATTTTTCTATTTTATTGTATATTTCAAAACCTGTTATTTTTATATCTCAGCCTTTATCTTCTCTGATTTCACTTCTTTTGGTCTAGGTATGAGCAAGAGATTCGATTATGTGAAAAAAATATGCACTTAAATAGTATTAAATCTGTCATCTGAGTAGTTATTCAAAATAGAATCATGCTTCTTATACTTCATGTGTTTAATTAATATTTCTACAAATTACTTTATTGCAGTGTTAGTTTTCTGGATTTAAATCAGTCTTGAACACTGCAGAAGCAGAAACAAAGACCAGAAACACTGATTTGTCATAGTACCTTAAGAATGGGGCTAGATCTCGAAACTTTTTCAAGTAGCACACACCCACTAAGATTTAGATAAGGAGAGATACCTACACTATGTTTATCCTTCTTATATTCAGATGCACACTTTAACATCACCACAATTATTTTTAATATAGTAGTGAAAAACTGACCTGTCATCAGGGGTTGCTAGTCACCCACCTCCAGTCAAGACAGAGAGACCATACTGAGATTTCCTTCTGCAGGTTGTTAACCCAGCTTTCACAGACAATTGCCTCAATAGCCAGAAAAGAAGCCAGTGTCTGTCAGCCTTTGAAAACCAAGATATTGATTTGATTTTTTTTTTTTCTCCTGAGTGGTAATGTTCACAGACCTAAGCACCTACTGCAGAAAATCTGTACACAGCCCTGGATGCAGATCCTCAAAGATGTGTTGGACACTCATGTCCACACAATTCAGCAGAAGATGGGGGCCCAAATGTATTTATAGACTAGTGGTTATGTGCCTGAATAAAAACCTGATTCAGAGAGGCTGCTGAGAAGCCACCCACTGATACGGGATCTTTTAAGTTTTAATACCTGCTGTTATGTATACAAAACAACTGGGTGAGAGTGAAAAGCATAATCCTGGTACAAAGTAGATCAGGGAGCAGAATGGAGGTGAAGCAGTCAAATACATGGTGAGCTGCATAGTCACAGGATGAATAAATGCTTACATAGGGATTAACTGTCCTTGACCCCCGACAAAATGCAATGCAGGCAAATCACAACAGTAAATAACACAATCTGCAATGAGAAAAGAGAGCACTTGACAGAGCGCTGTGAATTATCAAACAGGGAATGTGTGAAAGGGCCATAGCAGTGTGGGAGAAAACTCAAACATTATTACATAGACTTTTCTTGGGCCAGACCATGAGTTGGTGCAATTTGAGCTGGCTGCTTAAGTTTACAAACTGCCATTTTTTCCCCCACGAGACATGCTTCGTCTCTTTACCTTTTTTTCTTGTTTTTATTTTTCATTGACTACATTTCCTCCCCTGTGTGTCTGAAATCAGCATCTTGTCACAGCTTTCAATCATACTTATGTGTGTGAATGTAAAGAAGAGTTTTGCACAGCCAAACTTGGAAATGAGAACGTTTTCAAAACCAAAACACATTTAGCCATTATATTCCTGCATTCTTTGCTATTGACAATGGTATTTGTCTTACCTCTGCTTCCCCTGCAGTGAATTAATAATCGTGCATTACAGTAATACAGACATTGGTGATAGAGGAGAGCAAACACGACAGTTCCCTTTCTTGTGAGTGTTTTGTCATCTCTAGTGCCAAATGACTCAAGTGACAAGACTTCAACCACACCCCTTGGGACACTACTCCACAGCCCAATGCATCTCACTGTCAGGGTATTTGCACAAAGATTCGGTGAAAAAGTCCTCTTGCAATACCATTCCATTACTCCGAGTTACAACCCTGTCTGCTGCACTGTGTAATTTCTCTCACCTGCCTCATGTCAATGTTGTGGTATGTTATCCTGTCCCCTCTGCTAAGCCAAACTCATTCAGCTACTTAGATCGTTCTTCATAAGTCAACCACTCCTGACTCCCTCGATTATTTTTGTTGCTCTTCTCTGAATTGCCTTCAATTTATTAGCCTTTTTTTGAAAGCGGTGGTGCTTAGAGATGAATGAAGCAAAGACCACCACCTCCCAGTTCACCAGTCACACTGATGTAAATAAGAACAAATAAAACCTATGGGATAGTTGAGACAGAAAGAAAAAAAAAAAAGTATATTGGGGAAAATTTGTTATTAATACTGAGTTGTTCGGGAAAAAAAATTGCACTAAAATTTTGTTTCATTGGATCTTGTCACTTCAGTGTGTGTACATAGAGGAAGAAAGTGCATTTCTCCAAATTTTTGGTAAAACTGCATTTGCTTTCTGCCAGGCTCTAATATCATCTTCATCTATCCAGCCTTTAAACTAAATCCCCTTCATGAAGAATTTCAAATGTGAGGCTTTTATTTGTAATTGAAATCAAATCAGATTTGAAAATCCACATGGAAAATTAATTTCTTTCGTTCCTTGTGTCTCAGAACAGTAAGCATGCAAGTAAAGCACATGAAGGTAAAAACCTAGTTTGGTCTTTATCCAGCAGGCTGTAAATAACACTACTCAAACACTTTAAGTTAAATACATACAAAGACTCCGCTGGATCCACGTTTCTGAATGCATTTACATTAGACCTGAACCATTTGAGAATTTGTCACCAACATGAAAGCACAATGTTAATTTTCCTATAACAGGCAATTCATATTCCTTGTAACAGGTAGTATGTGACAGCTTTTTAGACTGGCAGCTCCTAATTTCCCACCTTAACTGGGTGAGCAGAAATACACAAGAGCTACATGAAAAAGCTTAGACACCATCAGTGTTGTAAGGAAAAGTCATACTTCTATAATACTCAGAAATTGTTTGAGTGCATCTGTATAATCACAGATTAAGGGAAATCAGCTGAGGCCGTAGCTGAGATTCTAACAATTTATGTGGCTTTTGCTGGAAAGAAAAGTCTGTGGGAGGAAACAGGTAAAGAGATTCCAGGCTGCTGGTCTCTATGTGTGTGACTAGAAAGCAGGAGACAGAAACATAACTTTGTAAACATTTTTTATGAATAAAGAGCCAATGATTCATAGAATGAGTCATATAATGATTCTGTGATTCTAACAATTTTAAAAGACTCTTTATAAGCTAAGAGTCTTGTGAAATTATTGTCCTGCAATGATATTTAAAGCATGATTATTTTTTCCCTGTCAGGTACAAGTTGCAGTTTTCACTTCATCAGCCCATCACCATCACTACTTATATTTCACCAAGTGTAAAAACTTATTTACCTGTACAATAAATAGTACAATACAGCCTCCATTCTGCATGGAAATTCCTGAGTGAAAAAAAGAAATAATATTTGACTTTTTCAAAATCTTTGTATAAAGCCATCCAAACAAACACTTAGAAAGTGAAGAATATAAAAAGAAAAGAAAATATATATAGTCTTGAATCATAAAATGGATAAAAAGTACAGAGTAAGGTAAATTTTTAGTGGTGAGGGTGAGGCTAAAGCTGTATTAAGCCGTAAGTCTCACAAACTCACCTTTTGAGCAACACCATTCTTAAAAAAGAAAAAAAAAAACACCCTCTTTTTAGCCAGCCTAGAAGTTCTCAAGTCTTTTTTCACTGTGTTTTTGCGAGAAACAATCTTGCCCTGGCAGCTGGCTATAGACAAGTTGGCATAGTATGTCTCTTCCAGCTCTGATCTCTGATTCGTTTCTCTCTCAGGCATGTCATGGGCTTTTCATCATCATTTCTGAATTATCCAGCGATCAGCATTAGTTCCAAACAACCTCACATGGTCCCCAGTACTTTTCTGTAAAGGCTGAATTTCTGCTTCATGTCACTAACTGTCTTTATTGATTGAGGAAGACAGACAGGACACCAGCTCTTGCCCTCTCCATACAGAATCACAGATGAAGCCCTGTGAAGTGCCTCTGTAAGTGGCAGACATGAAAGCATTTGTCCCCGTCTCATGACAGGTCCACCTCTGAGAAAAGTTGATGTTGCATATTCATTCACCAGAGGTCAGCATGGAAGATATAAACAGAATGTATTTATATGTATAATGCCTCAGCTTTCTAAAGTGTTATTTAATCTATTTCCTTCTTGAGTATGTATTGTGTTGAACATGCATGGGTCTATACAAAGCATTTCTGGCATCTTCTCCTGTAAGAGGTCAGGGTAGTAACCTTATATATGTAGAAAACAGCAATAAAAGCCACCACACTTTACTAATACTCTTTCTAGCTTGAAAAGCGATGAAAGAAAAAGCCAAGCTGCTGTGAAGGAGATGGGAGAGCTGAAAGGAGGGTGCTGGACCAGGATTACAGAGTCTGCACTACCCTGGGTTTCTGTGAACAGCTGACATAATTGTAAATTTTCTAAAGCAGCCACCGATTTTTGAATATTGTCTAGAGATGAAAGCAGTCTGACTTCCAGAGGTTTGTGTAACTCTTCTTAAGCCAAGTGGCCCTCTACCCAGAACCTCTGAAAAATGCCAGAAATATATATGACATCTGATGCATGCACAGAAAGAGATTTAAAAAATATCCAGATGGGCACAGCTGAAAATATCACCATTCCTCTTCTGCATTGCTTGTTTCCCACAAGAAAAATGCATGACTGTACTTCACAGGAGATATCCCATAAAGTTCACTGATGGTGAAAACCAGCTTCTTACTTCCAGAAGCACAATTTATTTATAGTTTCCTACTTCCAAAATGGCTTATTGTCAGCATGCTCCTTTGGCTGTGAAGTGTTTCCGTACCTACCTATGTTGTCTCGTGGAAGGTGAGGTCACCAGAACTCAGTGCAGCATCAGAATCCACCTTGATCCCTCTCCTTCACATGACCAGTCTCCCCTGAGGTAGCAAGGTAAAAGAGATAGGCGCATTACAAGTGAAAGCCTAATAACATCAAAAAATGCTTGTCTAAAGAAGAAGCAGCCTGATCCTTTCTAGTTTGCTAGACTTTCTTTCAAAAGGTCTAACATAGTGACTGACTTTTCAGGACAGATAGAAGAAAAGGTATATTAGATAGTTCTTGCTAGGTATGTGGAAGAGTTAACTCCAGGCAAAAAGGAAACAATGAAGGCAAGGATGTGAGGAGAAAAGAAAAATTAACATGGAAAATCTGGACAGGGTACGTAGAAGGAGAAAAGAGAAACAGACTGTATTGTTCTAAAAGTATATTGAATTCATGACCGAAAGTCACTATTCCAGTTATGGCCCAGCTCTCCTGAATGTCAGACAAACACAAA
The DNA here is from genome assembly GCA_013399365.1 of Pampusana beccarii. Lineage (NCBI taxonomy): Eukaryota > Metazoa > Chordata > Aves > Columbiformes > Columbidae > Pampusana > Pampusana beccarii. The sequence continues at coordinate 156,974 of VWYH01000593.1, forward strand.
AGTAACCTGTGTCCCAGAGAGGGTAATGTATAGCAGATATATTCCAAGCAGAAGGGATTAAGGTAGCAGCTGCCATTTTGATTGCTTATTTTGCTTCGTTGTTTTATTGTTTATTGAGGGCCTGGGACATTGACTCTTGTAGGAATATTTTCTGTGTTCTATGACACTGTTAAAGATTACAAATAAAAAGTTTTCTGATTCTAAATTGAACTGAATGAGATTTTTCCATCCCATCTTCCTTTTAATCTCTTTCAGACTGAGGTAGAAATCTTAAAATAAAAGTTTGCCCTTTCCTCATTAGATTTAACAAAACTAAGAATGTAAAACAAAAAATGAAAAAAATTTTGTCAAAATATTTGAAGATAGTGGGGGTTAGTTGTTTTCAAGTTGCAGTTTCCTGTGAAAGGTGTTTGCAGCATCTTCCAACAAGCTCGAGCCTTCTGTAATAGCAAAGAGACTGTCCATTAGCATTCTGAATGGACTTGAGGAGGCTGACATTACAGTATTGGAGGTCACCTCCATGGTCATTTCAAGCAATAATAAGAGACATTGGAGGTGATGGAGTTGCAAAAGCTGACAAAACAGAATGCAATCAGGAAAATCAATGAAATCAAGACTGCAATAATCATCAGGAGTGTTAAAGCACCTGAAAGGTCACAGGCCATGAAACTGGACTATGCACTTTGATGCAGGCAGGAAGAAGTCATTAGAAATGCCAGCAATGTCTCAGAAATGTCAGAAATGTCACCATTAATTGTGTGAAGAGAGTTTACAATGGAAGTGGAAAAGGGAAAATTCACATGGTAGTAATAGGCAGTATATTCAAGTTGTCTGGAGGTGAGAGAAAAAACAATGCTGAATAGTTTGAGTAAAAAACAAGGATCAGTGTTCTGAGGTAGATGAAAATTAAACAGGGACATAGCCATAGAGGTACTGAAGACAAGACTCTTCTTAAAATAAGTCAAATGAAAGGTTGTTGGTAGAAAACAGCACATAGAACAGTCCCTTAGATTGTAGAGGGTAACATGTCTTGTCCTGCAGTAGGCTTTTTATAGTCTCAAGCATGTTGATGCACAAAAAACTAGAAAATGACATACATAGTGTGTGATTTATGTAAAATATTACTACCTATGGAACTCTGTAACTTGGTTCAAATTACTGCATTACAAGTTGTCATGCTGAAGCCCAAGCTAGCAATACAACAACGTTAGCCACGCACTCACGCCCTCTCCACCCCACCCGTCAATAGGGGAGAGAATCAAAAGGCAAGAGAGGGACTTGGATTGAGATAAATGCAGTTCAATAGAATAACAAAATACTAACACACTGCTACTAAATATGTATATAAATCAGAAATAAAAGATAGTCAAGGCAATTCCCCACTAAGCAGCCAGCCCCAGGAAGCAATACCCCAGTCCTGAGCAGCCGATCCAAAAGAAAGAAAAAAAAGGAAAAAAGGCAGAAAAGCCCAGAGGCCTCTGCAAAGTGGCAAAAGCCAGACTAAACTTCCCAACCGAACTCCCCTGGCTTGAGAGAGAGAGCACCCCAGAGCAAGAGTGCTGAACCGGAAGGCCCTGACTCCTTAAATAATTGGCATGATGCTAATGGGATGGAATACTCTCATTGATCAGTCTGGGTGTCAGTCAAGCTCTGACCCATCCATGCCCCCTTTCCTCAATGCCTCACGCCTGCGGGCAGAGCGCTCAGAATGTCCTTGGCTCTCAGACTAGAACAATTAAAAACATTAACTCTGTTCAGGGGTGTTATCTCTTGTTCTCAAGGTCCAAATAATGATGGTGCTGGCTACGAAAAAGAAAGGTTTCTAACTGCGCGAAGAAAATTAACTCATTTTCAGCCAAACCAACACACAAGTTTACATACACAACAGTGAAACTAGTTATTTCTACCATTACAATTTTGTCTAGCTCAAGTCAAAAAAAAAAAAAAAGTTAGAAATATTTGTCTGTCAGCTCCAACTCTAAACACTGGAAAAATTGTCTCTAGTTGTTGTTCACAGTTGTCATTTGTTCTGATCATGAACATTATGGTATACTAAGGGGAAGAAGGCAATGCTGAGAGCAGAAGAGGACACAAATGAAGGGCACTCCACAGCTGGAAAACAAGTCAGTGACTAGAATCTCCTGGAGTCTGCTGCTGCACAAATAGCCAACTTGTACTCAGCTTCATTTAAGAAAAATACTATTGGCACAGAGAAGATGGATCCGTAGTCTGGTATGTATCTGCCTTGTCACAGGAGATTTTATGCCCCTTTCAGATTAAGCTATAATCCATTAGAAAAAATGTACTTAGAAAGATATTGTTTGAAAATTGTTTTAATGAAAGTCTGTTTTTCAGCACCACAAAATGTAGTATTCATTTCATTCACAGTAAAAATAGCAAATAAATTTATATATATACATACTGACATATATGTATGTATGTATATGATCTCCTCAGTATCACTATTTGGAATTGGCTGTTCTTAAGCAGAAAAAGTTATTTTAGAGCTCATCTTGTTAAGAAAGCAAGCTTACTTTGAAAACATACAAGGTAGCTGGCACTAATTTAGAATATCACACCATAAATGCAAGGAGCATTTTTAACCTGATTATAGCAGCCTATGTGCTAGTTTAGACTTGTCTTTAGCAATGATTTATGTATAAATACATTATTTGTGTTACTGCAATCTAGAATTTATAGGATACTATAACAAAGATAGGTGCTACCCCAATAATTATATAATCCATGTAAAAGGCAGTAGGAAACAGACAGCTATAAATAGAAATACACATATATTGTGAGAATATACAGTAAGCATGATGGAAAGAAACATTAACAAAACAGCATTAACAGCATAAGAAAGGTGATTTGTGTGGAGGGGTATGATGCAGAGGAACAAAATGCTTTGTAGTCGTCTACAGGTAGTTTCTCCCTCGTACAAAGGACAGCATAGGAGATAGTCCTGAAATGCTGTTTGACTGTATAACAAGTGAACCAACAACCAATGGGTCAGTGACAGGAGACACCATCAACCAGAGGCAGAAATAAAAAAAATAATAGAAAATTAAGGCCATGAAGGTTCTTGAAGGAGATGGCTACTGTGCTTCAGAGTGTGCAATCATCAGAGAAACTGAAAGAGAAGGGATAGGGGATGGTTCAAGACGCAGACTGAAAAAAGATCTTTTATGGAAGCAGAATTCAACAACACTGGTGAGGCAAGGTCATACCTCCCAGTCAGCAAAAGCATCCCACTGTGATTAATGCACAAGAGCCAGGAAGACAGTTTCAGTCATGTGCTTGAAGACCATGGGGAAAATAATCTGAAAGATGTTGCCATGTCCCAGTTGGAAGAGCTTAGAGAGACATGGAAGTTGAAGCTAATGCTCAGGTTACACACCTGAGTGTGGTGATGTCCTGAGGTGTCGAAACAGAAGATGGAGAGGAAGAGCTCTGGGACAAAAACTAAAAGCTCTCTTTTGACCATACAGAACCTGCAGCTAGATTTCCAGAAGGAGTGTCAAAAAGACAGATGGATCTGCTGCCTTTGACATCCTGGTTAGGCCCAAGAGAGGTTGACCATCCTGCACAGAGATCGTTGCTGCTGCCAGATGCCCGGAAACAAGATGCACAAGAGAGAAAACTGAACTTGAGAGCAAGCACATTTGTTTAAAAAGAAGTAGCAGAAAATGGCAGATGCATAGAACGGAAGTTAGATATGCTTTAGATCTTTATCCTGAAATTCTGTTAATTTAATGCTGAAGCATGTTAAAAAATTCTTCCTTGGGGAGAGACCAGAACATTTGGTATCTTTCAGGATGAAGTCATTAGTTAAAATACTAAGGTTCGAAGGAAGTATCAAATAAAACAGCAATAAAGTGACAAAGAAATATCTCCTTGGAAACAAATTCAAATTAAATTCTTATAGCCTGCACAAATATAGCATACAGTAAAGTTCTTAGCCACTGCAGGCTGCAAGGCACATTTTCTTGCTATCTGAATCTTGAACTATGATCAGGAGCTGACAGAGCAGAAGTTGACATTTTAAGCCACTAACAAAATGCAATTTTCCTCTCCTCATGCCTTTTCTTTCCTGGTTGTTGATTTTGTTTATATTCTAAAATGAAATCATTGCCCTCCTTAAATTGGCATTTTGTTTGAAGTTTTTCTTTCAAAATAAATCTTGGCTGACTGAGAATTATACTGAAGATTGCTGTGCTTTTTTGTTAACCCCCAGACCTGTTATTTTCCTACTACTTTGGATGTTTCTAAATTTCTTAAGTGTCAAACCACATAAATTTCAACTGTCCCTTTAAGGTATTTAGACACTTTTCTCATTATTGATGATGAGTTAAAATAATTTTTGGAAGACATACTATATGGGTTTATCTATCTCATTTACCCTGGATAAGAGTTTGTTACATTCTCAATTTTATAGGCAATAATGCAGCTGTGCTAGGCATTTGCCAATCGTTACTGTCTTTTTTTTTTTTTAACTTGCATGCTAAAGCCTATGAGGATTTAACATTCCAACCACTCGACGAAATGATATCTTTTTTTGAAATATATAGAGCACTCAAGGGAAGATCAGAGTTTCCAGAATGTTGTAGAAAGCTTACATTACTGGGTTGGTTCTGTTGCTTCTCTTGACTACTTGTCCTTATATCTACATTTGGGAATTGTCTTGCATTTTTTTTCCAATAGAAAATGGCAATTAACCAGGCTATTCTTTTTCCCCAAGAAAATTTGCTCGGAGAAAAAAAAAGGACCCCATAATGAAGATGAAATTTATGGTCAAAACGAGGGAACACAGAGTATTCTTGCTGACAGCAGGAACCTGAAAGAGGGTTACCCTCAGCTCAGATGAGTGCTTTCATCTCCAAGCTATAAAGGCAGCTCTTCTCACGTTCCCTGGCTGGAGCACTCACAATTTGCATAAACAGCTCAGTAACTAACAGGACAGCAGGAAAAAATGAAGTAGTGCAGAAACAGTCACCAGGGTCTAAGAACTGAAGTTCATTTACTTCTTCTGTTCATGACTACATTTTAAGGCTTTCATTTCATTCTAGAAAGAATGTATGGACCATATTCAGGAACTTATTTAAATACCTAAGCCTAAGTTTGGACTTGTGTCACTCTGAAGCCCAGGGAACATAGACCTGTACACAAATGCTTTTCTAAATTATCACACAAGGGATGTTTGGACTGGAATGTTTCTGAGAACAAAACAGAGTAATCAATTCCCCTCTATCCTTAACAAAGTCAGAGAAACTAGAGTTACAAAATAACAGAGACTGAGATTTCTGTGTCATACACAGGTCACAGCAGTAGGGCATGAGACCTTAAAGGGCTGTTTCCAAATTGGTACAGAGAAACACTCATTCCACACTTGTCACAACATGGCTATAGTAACATTTAAATAATGCACGTAAGATCCAAAATCCCAAGTATTTAGGAATGTGTATTCACTTTAAGGTAATTGAAAAGAGAGCGTCTCCAAACAGTCTTTTGAACCTAAGATGTGAAGGTGCCTCTCCATCTCCTGTGACTGCAGAGGAGGCTGAGGCTCCTTGGCTAGACTGAAGTCTTTCATTCAGGCACTTCTATGAGGTGCCTGCATTCAGGTAGGCTAAGCCTTAAAACTAGTATATATGTATAAATAGATCTATGAGAAACAAATTAAAAACAGAATTATATTTTCCCCAAAGATCATTCATAAAACTGAGAGACCACAGTGTTTTATTAAGGTTTGATTCTGTTCCTGAAGACCAAAATGGGAAATCTTCCACTGACTCCAAAGATACAGGATTGAGCCTCTAATGAGCCCTACTTAGATTAACAAAACAAGCAAAGGCAAATAATACTAAGTTATATCACTAGAAGCTACAGAACTTGAGATAAACAAAAAGAGTATTTTTTCCATAAAGCTTGCATGCTTGTACTCTGGCAAATTCAGTTTTATACAGCTTTCCATACAACCTGTATGAAGTTTATATTTAAGTCAACAGACTTCACATCCAGTGAAATTGCTTGTGTTAAAACCCTATAATCCAGACTGAACAAATTGATTATCTTTACCAAGGCAAAAACAAGCAGCTGCAAAGCTGTAAAGCCAAAGTAAAGATGGGTCAGCATGAGTCACTGGTATTTGCATAATCAATTTTTCCAGTACTATCAAGTTTGTCTGAATTTTTAGACAGTAACAGTAAGCTACCAAGCTGTCTCTCACATCTACATGACTCAAAGTTTCACCAAGATGCTGTTTTCTTTCTTTCCCCTCCAATCTGAAATGAGGCTAAGGAAACAAAGATAGAAAACTCATTATCTGAAATGTTGGGGTTGTAAACAGAAATCACTGATAAAGACCGATTAAGCCAAATACTGTCATCTCTATTCCTTGGCAAGAGTAGAGATGCTTTCCCAGTGGCTCATATGTAAGCAGATAGTTTTTTTACTCCCAATAAAGACTGCAAGACAGCTGAACTTTTATAATTGTAATTGGTTACATTATTTTATACTTACCATCCAGTGGTTCACTAACCAAAAGAGTAGTAATAAAAAGTCCCTACTTTTTCAAATCCAGTAAATCATCATTTGATTTACATGTATTGACAAGCTTAATTTTCACTCTATTTAGAAGCTTTCTCTTTTGTAGACATAAAGGAATTTCAGTAACTAAATTATCAGGAATTATTGTGAGTAGGAGATGGAGAAACAGTTGGCTTCCAGTTTTTGTGACCAGACACTATCACTAAACCAAAACAGAACCCTGGTTTCCAAGCTGCATATTTTAAAACTAAATATTTGAATTCCATGCCAAAAGTGAGTTTTTGGGTACATTGTTAAAGAGGAGAACTGTCTTTTTGGTTTGGTTTGGTTTGGTTCTCATTTGGATTGATTTTTTTTTTTTTTCTTGAAAGAAGGGCCTCTGCAAACAAGTGTGAGAGATCAAAACCATCACCCTGTTCCCTGGACTACGTCCTATATTCTTCCTATAATTTCTGCATCCAGTCCAACATAGTCATTGAGTCTAAAATCCCTGTCAATGGAAAGAAAGAGACATGTCTGAGAGATACGTATCATGTTGACTCTATACAACCGTAGTAGGGTGTTGGAAATTACCCTCTGGAGATGGTTGACACACACTATTTACTGTGGAAGGAGTAGAGACATTTCAGACACAGTATTTCACTTTTAGATAGCTAACGTTATGATGAATCCCACCATAAACTTTTAAACTGCTAAGTTTATATGAGAAAACAGCATTATGAGGAGAAATACGCTGAAGATAGTGAGTCAGATAATACAATATGTCAGTGCACAGGCTATAACTACCCCAAAGTGCTGAAAGCTGGTAAGGATTCCAGCCCAAGTGTAGAGCTGACTTCTAGTTTACAAACCTCCAGTAACTTCCATTTGAGGCCATTTTTTGAATTCATACTTTATCATAGTTTGCATGAGTCCTTCAGATCTGCACAGGTAGCAGCATGTATGTTAACAGCTATACTGTGAAGTCTGACTTAAAGCACTTAAAGCAGTGTTTACTGTTAAAATTTGAGGCCATAATATGTATGCCAGACGTATGCCAGACTCCTAAAGCAAATACATGTTCAAAACTTCATAAATATAATAAAGCAGTCAAGTGACCCTACATTAAAAAGAAAGTACCCAGAAGATATTTCTGTCTCCGTTTTCTCTAGAGAGGTTTGATTGTCTTTCAGGGTTCACAGTTCATTAAACTGCATCGATATATTTCTTGGGGTTCAAAGAAAATGCTTTAGAAAAACAAAGTTGGTATCAGTTGTCACCATGAGAAAATAAAACTTGGGACATAATTATCACATCAATCATTGTTTTAAATGCAGAAGGCTCTATCGAGCACTGGAAACAAGTTCTGTGGCATTTCCCAATAATGAAACACTTCTTTCAGAGACAGTAAATCATTTCTCAGCCTTTAAATGTTAACTCTCATCAGCACCATGAGTTAAGCGGCAGGACTGACATACATAAACTTTCACGCATTTCCTTTTGGGAGGGAAAATAACTGCACTAGGAAAAGCAGGTTAGAAGGAAAAGAAAATATTCAGAACTGATCAATTTTTTGTAACCTTTCTTTTCCCCTGGAACTGAGGGGGAAAGTACAAACATGTACTTGCTGCCATGTGGGTGTTTTGATAAGAAAAGGCTGTTATCTCAAAGATAGCATGTATGAAGTATAAAGCAGTTTCCAAGGAAACTATTTTTCAAATAGCTCTCTTGCCAGAGATTCATTGTTTTTATTGGCATCAATGTCTCTCACACACACGCTCTTCCTTCAACAGGATGATAAAATCCAAATGTTTCCAGATTCTGACTTTTGGGTTTGACTATCACACCATCTTTAATGGTTGGTTGCTCACAACATACAGAAAACTGAATATCTACTCCAAATCCTTTCTTGATGAAATAACTCAATGGTCCTGATGCAAACAATTCAAATTCCTGTGTAGCCTTATCTAGGTGTTCCTACTCCGGCAGGGGGATTGGACTTGATGATCTTTTGAGGTCCCTTCCAATCCCTAACATTCTGTGATTCTGTGATTCTGTGATTCTGTGAAATCTAAGCATAAGTAGAACTTTAAGTACACAAGGAAAACCCACTTCAAAACTGGGCACCAAGTCATTTGGAAATGCTAGTATTCTGAAGGAGACATACTCTAGCTAGATTTTTTTCCATTTCCAGTTAAAAAAAAAAAAAAAAAAGGAAGATTTATAACATCAGTAATGGATATATGTTTCTGGTTAGGTAATGGCCAGTTAGAGCACTAATGACCTGAGGCAAAACAATGACTTTTTACTTTTTTACTTTTCCAAATCAGGTATAATCAGACTTGCAAAGATCAGCAGTTCAAAAGCTACTTGGAATAACTACATGACTAAATGTACTTCGTGGCTATCCATGGAGAAAAATCTCAAGAACTGAGGTCTGATAGTGAGAAGGACCTGTCTTCAGCTAAGAAATTACATTCACACCAAGGTTTACAACAGATGCATTCCTGAATCCTGGCCATTACAGCCACATGAATAAGCTCGACTTCCAACCCAGCAGGAGGCAATGACTCGGCTTTACATTCTGCAGGACCTGAGTGATGTCATTTAATTCCATATTTGAGTAAGACCCTGTAACCTTGCAAGCAAAATACTTAAGCACATGCTTAACTTCATGGACTGACTTGTACACAGCTTTCAGTGGTATAACAGTTGACTGAAACCAAGCAGATGGTTATGAGTTTTGTTGGATGGAGGCCTAGGTGTTTCAAAGGATGCTGGCAAATTGTTTTATTACTCTCCTTAAGTAATTTTTCTCTTCTCTTTTGTTTTGCTTGAATGCTAATATAGGAAATATTTTTTCTTTAACCAAGTGTTTCTGCCTTCTGCACCTTCAGACTCTATCAGCATCCTTTCATTTTCATCATCTGAACTGCACTACTTTGAAAAGTTACAGAGAAAAATATATTACTTTTATATCATTAAAATTCTTAACATTATCAAACAATACAAACTTTAGCATAACCAAATTAGGAAAAAATTTATCATACAAAATTGATTAGATTGTCAGTGCTATCACAGTACTCATTGAAACTAGTTGTCTAACAGCACTTTTGTTTGTGCCAGGGCTAGTATTAACGCAGAACAAAACCCGCAGTCTGCGCAATGAGTTTCCAGTCTGTGTACCAGACAAGAGAGCAGATGGAAACAATCAGGTGGGTGATGACAGGAAAATAAGAAAATATTAGTCAGCATGACAAACAGTGGTCTCAATGTCTCTGCAATTAATCTTGCAAAGTATTTATAGTTTTGCTTGCAAAGTAGAGTTTGAATAGGCATCTGAATGAACACATGGCTCCAATCTGCTGGCCCACACCTTTTATTTCTATGTGACACTCATATCACTAGATTTGTGCAGGAGATTGATAGACTATATCTTGCTACATGGTCATTATTCATAACTTGAACATAATTTTATTTGTGAATATAAATAACAAATTACTTCATCTAGGTATTGATTGCATGGTGCCATGCCATCAAGAGATGTCCACTGAAAAGTTGCGAATTTGTTGCTTATGGAATGGTGAGAGAACTCTAATTAGAGATGTTGTTGAACTTCTTCCTATCACTGTAGTATTTGTTCTCAAATGAAAAGTCATATAGACTCGGGAAATAGATAAATAAAGATACTAACGACAAGTGATAGATGTCTGTTGTGAGCTGGCTCACACACCCATTCACACACTCCCCATGGGGGGTGGAAATAGGAAGAACAGGAGCAGGAAGATTCGTGGGTTGAGATGAGGATGGTAAAATAGCTTAACAGTTGTAATTGCAGGCAAAACAGACTCCAGTTTGCGGAATTTAACTTAATTTATCGATAATTATTATAAATATTTGGGTGCTGATTTGGGTATTGTTAAACAGCAATAACAAAAAAGAAACATTTAGAAGCTTAGGAAAAATACCTTTCCTCCTTTCCCTGGCTCAGCTTTACTCCAGGCTCTTCTCCATCCACCTTGCTGCTGCCACAGGTTATACTCAGCCCCCTCAGTGATGCAATGGATGATGCAGGTGTCATGGTCAAGACACATCAGTTCTTCTCTGCTGCTCCTTCTCCTCACTCAGTTTCCATGCACCAACATGGGTCCTATACGGGCTGTAGTCCTTTCAAGGGAGTATCTGCTCCAATGTCGGTTCCTCTGTGGGTCCCTTTGAGGGGTGGTGTTTTTTCTACCACAGAGAACATCGTGCTCCTCCTCGTAACTGAGTGTTCCCTCTGCTCTTTCTCACTCTTTTTTTCTCCCTCTTTTTCCTCTACCTATGTGGTGTTTTCTGCTCCTTCATAAATATGTTGTCACAGAGGGGCAGTGGCTTTGCTGGTGGGCTCAGCTGTGCCCTGCAGTGGGTCCATTGCAGAGTCAGCTGGAACCAGCTATGCCTGGCATGGGCCAGCCCCTGGCCTCTTCCCTCAGGCCACCCCTGCAACCAATTGCCAAAACCTTGCCATGTGAACCAAATACAACATAATTTCTAGGTTTCTTTGCCAAAATCTCAGTCCCACTGAAGCCAAAAGAGTTTCTACGTATGCATGTGCGTATATATGTATGCATGTACGTACATATGCGTAACTTTGGCCCCAAGAGTACTTCCAAGATCCTAGCTTAGGTTACATGAGGGCCCACCTGTATCCTGACTTTCAATTGGATAAGTCCCAGGCAGAAATAAGGTCCAACTGCACTCCAGTCTCTGTACAACTGAAATTCAGGTATGGGCCCCTTGTGCCCTGCTATGAAGTACGCAGTGTGGAAATGAGGGTCACACTCCAGCCACGTATTTCATACAAGCTGGAGAACAAGCTTGGAGTTACAGACTTCTGAACAGGCCAAAAAATGTATCTGAGTATGGTTGTTATCTGCTTACTGTTGTGCCTTTTCTCAGTTGGTCAGCTCTTTACTACTCAAAGAACAGAACAGGAAGGCCACTCTGCCAAGGCAAAGCTCCAAGTCGGAATGGGAAAGAAATAAACCTTACAGATTCTCAATAGCGTGACAGGAGGCCAGTCCCTTGGCTTGACCTCACTTTTAGGGGACTTTTCTACAAGAGAACTTAAGCAAAGCCATAGAAACTTTACTATGGCTTCATGCAGTCACTGAAGCCCACCAATACAGATCACAAATCCACCTGCAGATCACTGTGTCTGCCTCTGAAGGATTCACTTCCTTTAACAGTCCATCTCAGTGGCATCTAAAGAGGGAATAAGCATAATCCCATCCAGGGTCTGGTATGTAAGCTGGAGGAAACACTACAAAATTCCTACATTTTTGACTTCAGGGGAACAGAATGAAAGCCAGGTTCAATGTCATTGGGTATAAACAGAGGATATGATTAAATAAATCTTCTTTTTAATCAGTCTATTGTAATGAGTTGGAAGCATTTTTAAATTACCCTATAATTTATATCTTATTTGCTTAATGAGGTATTTCCTTATGGCTTGTTAATAACTGTTGTCAGGAAGATATTTGAAATGCAGACTCATCTTGATCTTGCAGCATTTCTGTATTTGCTTACCTTAATGAAAAGTGGCAGTTGGCCTCTTGTATCTCCAACCTCAAAATCAGCTACATATTTTGTAAAGTTCTTGTTGTCGCTGTTGATTTTAGATTGGCATCTGTAAAAAAAAAAATTAAAAAAAAGTCAAGGAATTTTTTAGCAATATTTTCTTGATTCTTGACAGCATTTTGAGAAGAAACATATAAAGACCAGACCTGTGCTCTTTGATCTTGCTGCTGGCAATCCCTACCAAAATACTTCTGCAAAATTTGTGTTCAGAAAAGCCCTTCCTATAATCTGAGAACATCACTGGGACACCAGCACACCTGAAACAAAGAAACTGGTTACAGAAATAGTTTTACTTTTCCCTTTCTGGCACCTTTTTGAGTTCCTCTTATAATATTCTTGTTGTCTTTGGGCAGCTGCTTGACTATTTTTGTTCATTACTTTTTTTTTTAAATGCATGACTTTTTTTCCTTTTTTTAAATAGGTAGCTGTTTCTGCTGGTTCAACTGTCAGATCAGCAGGCTGAGGTGTAACAGGGAAGAGGTGGGTCTTTCAAATGAATTCTTCTTTTTAATGGGCAATACAACTTTACCTTTTTTTGGCCATTCTCCATTCCTGTTGATCTATTATCTTTGACAGGCTTTTTAGTGCTAGTCACAGCCAGATACAAATCTTAACTGGAAAGGCCTCCCTCAAGTTTGGGAAGAAAGCGCTCCCCTTGGCAGTTCTCTTTTTCCTTCTCTGCTGAGAGGACTTCAAACCAGGCTGTGCCTATGACTGCTAGTTTTGTGCTTGTGCAGTGTGTTTGTCTTGGAGAACAGAAGCACTACAGGGAGTAAGCAGGAAAAAATATGTGGGGATAAACTGTTTCCCTTTTAAAAGATGTATGTATTTATTTGTTATTTGCTTCTTTTACTTCTTGTTTAGCTTCTCGTGATCACTGAAACAAAAGATTTGTCTGCCCTGAAGATGAATACTATCAGCTGACAGAGAAATCCTGTGAGCTGTGATCAGCTGTCTATGGAATCCTCACTCGATCTCTGCTTCCCGCCTTTTTTTTAAAAAAAAAANTTGATGCTCTGGTCAGCTTTCTCACTTTTCACAGAATCCATGCCTTTGAAGGACCTAAACACTAGTCAATTGGTGGCAGTCTCTCCTTTACTCCACCTAAGTAGGCATTACACTCAGATGAGGAACAGTGATCCCTTGGCCGCTCTGCAGTGCTTGCCTACATCATCCTTCAAGATAACAGAGGCACAAAGAAAACTAATGGTGCATAAACAGCAGACAAGGAACAACTGTGTTGTAAGCCCATCAGGTCCCCTCAAAGAAGTGGTGCAAACATCAGCGTCTTCTCCACCCTGGAACCAGCGCAGCTCCCTCCTTTCAGTACAACATCACAGGGTTGAGTGCTCCAGCCTCAGCACCAGCCTCTCCAGCCCCAGGGCAACAACCATGGCATGATCAACTCACTAGTCACACAGAGCACAGCTGCTATACTCCTGGATATCTGCTTTGTGCATTCTCAAATTGGCCCAGAGAAAGAGCATAAAAACAAGTGAGAGCAGTCATGCCGCACCCTAGTTCCAATGGAAAGAGCAAGAGTCGCATCCAAATAACACGAACACCCCTGTCTTAGGTTGCTGACACCAAGCTAGTTAAAACAAAATATTATGTATTTCTCTTAAATGCTCAGTTTTTCGCAAGGCTTTCTTTTTTGCCAAGGCAGAACTGCCTGTGTGCTATGCAAAACTCGCAGATCACTCTTCTTCCAATAGTCAAAAGCATCCTCCCCCTCTCAGACTGTTGCAACCACACCTGGGGATTCAGGGTTTTGTTGCAAGGTGTGTAACAGACAAAACTGGAACTTGTGTATTTTGCTTCTGAGTATGCTAGTCCCATTTCCAGTAGTTACTGACAGTTGTTACAGCAGTTACACCAAGTCTACGGAAATAAGTCCAAATTTAAGTGTTGGTGAAATTAAATGCTATTTTATTCTTGTCCTTCTGCATTTCAGGAAGAAAAACAAAGAGGGGGGAGGGGAAGGGAAAAAAGAAGACAAAAAACCCCTAGTGAATATTAGCCAAGCATCCTAAAGGCATAAACACGGAGAACCACAGGAGGATGTGATTCAACCATTTACAGTTTAGCAATGGGTACATTTTTGTTCTAATACATTGTACTGAGACCCAATGCAAATTACTTGTTTTCAGATGCATACATTTTGCAAGTCTTTAGAGTGACTGCCTTAACACATGGAACACTTATATCTCTGTATTTCATGCCTACAGTGCATCAATTTATGTTCTGTGGAATTTGTTTCAGTTGCTTCATTTATTTCTAGCCTAACAAAAGAGTCAAAGAAATCTGAAAAAGTTTCTACCTGAATCCAATGGTACTCCAGATAAGTAAAAAAGGATGATGTTTTATTGCATTATGGAGAAAAAAGGGAGACATTAGGGTGGTTGAGTTACGACTTCTCTAAAATGTCTGTAAAAAATTCCTATGTTTCCTGCTGCTAAAATATACTCAGTCTCAAATAATGTGGGTACAACAGACATTGCAAGGACACAGGAGATAGCTACCATATATACAGGCATGCAGTAACAGTCAAAAGGGGCTCACAGAGCAGTTGCACCTGACAGCTGGCTGATGGGATATTTACAACACACAGAAAATTTGGGATGAGCAAGAAGACTCAAGTTTTAGCAGCAAACTCTGGCCTTTTTTGAACTTTGGAAATTAGCAAGTCACTTAGATAAAGAAAAGTGTTCATGGATACTGATGCATTTCTTATTTATAGTTAGAACCAAAGTACAAGCAACAGACCATGAAAAAGCTGCTCTTACAGTACAATCACCCAAATCTGAGACAGCTAGAGCAGAAAGTTGGCAAGAAAGTGTGTATATCTTCCTCTCCTCCTTCCCTCACCCCCCATTACAGTGACAGCAAAGTGGAGATGGTTTAGTGAGGATGCACACAACCGCATTGCAGCCAAGAAACATAAACAGGAGGATGAAAGACCTTCTGTCTCCAGTGGGGCTAAAAAATAGATAGCTAGGGAAGAATATGAGAGCAGGGTAACTATAGACTGATAAATTCCCAGAATCCTTTCCCAGCATAGAATAATTTATGGCTCAGGACATCTTCAGTTTATTTGTGCAAGAGTAAGCAGAAGGTTGCATTCTGCAGTGCTGTGCACAAGATGTGGTGGGTGACGTCCCCACCTCCAGACTGCTCCTCCTTCTATGGTAGGCCACCCATTGACTGTCTTCATGACTCAGAATTTCCCCGTATCCATTCCTCCCTATTTACTGAGATGGCCTTGAATCCACTTCCACATGCACTTCAGAAAGCCCTGTGTGCTTGAGTGCCTGAGAATTTGATAAGGATATATGCATTTGCTTAGTCTCGGAGCTTTTGTAGGGGAAGGTATAAAACAGCTGTAAGGTTACAGACTTTGCCGTATAGCTACCCAAGTGTATCGACATGAACTTGGAGCAGCAGATGTATATACAGACTGATCCACAAAAATGGTAGATGATGTACAGAGCTTTCACACGTACTTATTTCAGGGGTTATTTCAGCCAAAAGATGTATCGTAGGTCACAAATGTCAGTTAGAACTGGGGCTGTGTTCCGCAGTACCATGGAAACACCAGCTCAGTACTGAAGGCAGCCCAGGCAGCGAGAAGAAATGCTAGAAATTGTAAAAAAAGGAACAGAGAACAAAACAGAAAATATCATGCAAGATCGCACCCACACCTTCATGCTTTTTGTTCCCATGCTTGAAAAAACAACACACAAACAAAATGTGGTAGCACTGTAAAAGGCTCAGAGGAAGTCAATAAGGAAATCCAAGGTACAGAATTACTTCCATCCAAAGGAGAGGTTGGACTCTTCAGCTGGCAAGGAGACGTCCTGCAGTGAGATATAACCAAGGCATTCAAAATCCAGAGAGTTTCCAAAAGGGTGGACAAAGATTGGACTTTCATTGTCTCCTCCAGTATAAGAACTAGGGGCCATAAGATAAAGCTAATCAGAGACAGTTAAAAGTCAAAGTAAAGATATTTTAACAGGCAAAATGTTACAGCTGATTGTTGAAACTCTTAGACAAAGGATGTCATGAATGCAAAAAGTTTGGAGAAGTACTTGGTCTCTTGAGTGCTACTAGATCAAAACCAACAGGCTCAGGTAATGCTGGAAGATTAAAATAGCTATAGGCTGGGAACATATAAGGTGAAGGATGCTTGCCTGGTTCTTGTTCTTCCCCATACATCCTTTAAACACAAGCTACTAAGCTAGGTAAAGCCTTATTCCAAAGAAGGGTGGCCATTCATACTATTTTATGCTGTGACAACTTCGTTCTCCTGCACCAGTTCACTGATAGGCAATGGGAAAGGAGCAAGAAAGATGGGCAGAAAAAACTCCTCCCCTCCCAGGCATTCTGCTACAGGAAATGAAAACAGAGGAAAACTGTGGAGGGAGGTAAAGTTATGTCTTTGCTTGACCACTTGACATACCTTAGGAGGGCCAAGTTAGAGAGAAAGGGGTCTTCGGAAGTTGAATAACTAAGTGCAGATCTGCATCCAGGTGCTCAGAGGTGCAGAATCCCTCCTCTCCAAACTCACCTTCAGAGGTGGCAATTTTGCTCCAGAGAAACTAGGAAGAAAGAAGCTTATTTCCATGAACACTGTCAGATCTCAGCCCTGGCAGCCCAGACGTGCTGAAAGGATGCCAGCACACTTGGAGGCTGTCTCTTACTGCTAACAGCAGACAGCTGCACAGCCCCCTGAGCTCAGCCTGGGTGCCTTCCGCCATTACAAAAAGGGAGCAAAGGTGTCATGTGCTGTGGCCAACACTGTTGACACCGTTCTCGTGAACAAAGGGCTAGCAAGACCCCCATTAATGATTTCTTTGTCTGAATTCCCTTAATGAAAAGAAACGTCAATATGCAATGGAAGCCCTTGTGAGCAACACTGTTGAAGCAGCAGCTTTCCTAATTTGGGAACAATGCTCAAAGGGAACGTTGCTGAAGAGTGCACCAGTTAGATAGCTGTGCCGTTATGTGATAGTGTCCTAAAATAAAATAAAAATGGGAGAAAAAAGGCAGTATGTATTCTTGCCACTGATAAAAGTGTTCATAAAGTCAGAGGGTAAAAAAAAAATCCCGGTTAGAAACAGGAAGAAGGAACGGGTGGAAGCTGCACAGGTTTACAGCTGCATTGCAGGGTAATGAACTTAACAGCAGGCAGTGTTAGAGAGGGGAATACAGACCTCCCACTGTACTCCTCCCATGCCTTTGTAGTTACCACCAGTAACTGACCTACTGCCATCGTCTAAACTAGGGCTGCCAATCCTTTCTCAGGAGAATCTTTCAGCAGAAAGGATAGTCTAATAATCAGGAAAAAAAATCCCACTAGGATGCCAAAAAATATATGACTATACACATCATGTGAGACACTGTTCCTTTGCCTGGCATAAAGAGTGTCTTGAATAAGATTCTTCACTGACCTCATAGAAAACACTGGCATTATTTAAAAAGCCTGTTGTGTCCCACAGTGTCTCAGCAGGAAAGTGTCTGAAGCAGAATGAGAACCTGGACCATCACATAGTAAGAGGCAAGACCTCACCGGCAAATCTGAGCAACGCAAGCCGGTCAAGAGCAGAACAACATGAGATAAATACCAGATTCCTAACCATGTTTTAACCAGCAAGTACAGCACTAATTCTATCATTATTATATATTATAGAAATATTATATTTAATAAAGAACCATCCCCTGAAAAAATATTTTATCTGCCCACTTTCAAGACATGAAATTACTTCCTAGCTATAAGACTACTGCATAATAACATATTTTCCTAACTACATATCTCTTCACTGCTCAAATGTTATTTGAAGAAGTTCAAATGATTGCCTGTTTTAAAAACAGTTTCAAAATGTAACCAGCAAACAGAATAAAAATATATTTGAGTTCCTTAATGTATATATAAAATATATAAAAGCAGCTGAAACAAGGATTGAAGTAATATTTATTTTGCTACTTTTTCCCTTGAAAAAAATCAAGTCAGATATTGGCCACCAGGTTTTTTTGCTGTCAGTGGCTACTTACATAATTTTTTAGTCTATTTCTTATTTTTTACATGCTTCAGAGGTTAAATACAGGATAATTTTCTTAGCCACAGTTAAAAAGATAAGATGGCTGAATATTTGACAAAGAAAGCTTTTCTACCAGCTGTTCCAGTAAAACAGATATTAATCACCTACATACATTTTATGGCTGGGTTTCAATCATTTCAACAGCGTAAATAATAATAATAAAAACATTTCTAATGCAGAAAATCAAAACAGAAAGAATTTGAAGTATAATTTTTACCCATCTTCATTCATCAAAAAGAAAATAGATTAAACAGCCTTTATTATTTTCTGCTTGTTCTTTGTCAACGTGAAAGTCTATTAGGGACTCCAGTGCAACTGTAGATCTTACCAAGGAGACAGACAAAAAAAAAAAAGAAAAAAGAAAAACTAAGAAAACTAAGAAAACTCCAAGATATCTTGATGATTTCTCTGTTCCAGTGTTCCCCCAAATAGTCCATCAACTGAAGCATTTCTTCAGTAGAGAGCACTTTTCACCATTCACTCTTTGGGAGAGTTTCAGACTCTCCCATCCTTTTGGCATCCTCCATCCCCAACCCTGCAGTCTTAGGGCTGGTTAAGTCTGCACTATATTGCTTTTTATTCCTCTGGTAATTCACCCTTTTCAAAGAGTCTGCCCAAAGCTACCAAGATTAGTATAGAGCACTTCTCAAATGGATGCAATTTCACTGCAGAGTCAAAGTAACTAACAAATAGCCCAGAAAAATCAAACAAAAAAACCCCACAGCTCTTACATGTTTAAAAGTGTTGACTGATGAATGCATACCCTGGCATATATTACTTCGACCTGCTGCATGAGTCAGTCAGAGATAGCTACGTTTACTGTGTGTCATAAAACATTTAGAAAATTGCAAAGCTGGATCATAACACTTTCCCCCTCCAAAAAAAAATTGCATGTTGTTCTGCTTCATCTGGAAACTCTGATTATCTGAAGATTTATTTTGAAAAGTTGAAATAGTCTTAAGCTATGTCAAGTTTTTAAAAAATATTCAAGTATTAATTTTAAATGTTGTCAAAGTTCCAGATATATCTCAAAGATACAAAAAAGATAGCCTCAACATGGAAATAGATACATAGAGGGGAAAAACATCACATAAAATATGCGTCCTTGTTTTTGTTTTCCAGTCCTCCCTAATCCATTACAGTCTCATTTGTCCGCTACCTTCACCCACAATCTAAGTTCAAATTGAGTGCTATGAAATACTGAAATTTTATTTGCAGTTGCTGAAAATGGCTGAGCTAAGGTCAAAATAGCTTTTCCCTTTCGATGCTGAGGAGAACTCTGTTAACATCACCTCTTTTTACTGAGAATAGGTATTAACGGCAACTTGCACACTTACATATACTTAAACATATGTGCATATACATTTGCTGACACACATTTCAGAAAGCTCTGTTTTCTTTGAAAACTACTGGAATTTGGGTGAGGAGAAAGAGACTGAGACTCTAGAACAGTGACACATGATTAACGTTGATGGAAAATACTTTTCTGCCTGTCTGTTTAAAATAATCTTGATTTTTTTTCAACCCTTTTTTAACCAGAAGAGGGTTTTTTTCTTTCTATTAAAACCTTGATCTCTCACTTAGGAGAGAGGAATATAAACAGCTCTTATGACAGCTCCAAAGGGTCGTTCAGACGCTCTAGAGAAACTTCACAAGCCTAAGCTTGTCTTTTCTGATATTGCCAAACTAAAACATCACTAAGGTGGTCTTCTTACACTATAAAGTGAAGGAAGTGAACACAAATGCAAACCAAATACAGAGTCGTAATGCAGATTACTACCAGAGTTTGAGGGTTAGCTCAGTTTCCCGCATTTAAAATATGATTATTTACATGCCTACATTTCTACCAATTAAATAATTATTTTCCTCTTTGCATTTTCAAATTTCTGCTTCCTTCCTTACCTCTGATGAGTTACCGAGGACCCTGCTGTAAGTTAGATAGCGAACTGTCTAAATTAGGGTTACACCAATAAACCCTGCCCTTGACGGACCAGCTGTGACCACTCTGCATATATATATGGAGAAAAGGGAGAGGACGACAGAAAGATGTTTTGCACTATTTTAATCCCCAGCTCATCCTACAGGTATTTCTATACTGTGACAAATGACATCTGAAATAAGCCAGTTCCCCTCTGACAAAAGACCTTGACTAATTGTTATTCTTCACCCCTGCTTCACCTCTCTTTAGAGGTCCTACAACAGGGGAGACTGCTATGATTCCAGTTCTTCAGGAATCAGTGAAGAGCTCTCTCCCAGGTAAAGAGAGGTCAAAGATAAGGTCAGGTGCACATATGGTGGCTGAGGTTAGGGCAGCTCCCAGCACCAGTCCAATGCCAGAATGTAATAAAAACAGCATCTCTTAGATGGTCCTTTTTTGTTTTGCCCGAGTGACTAGGGACAGCCATAAAGCTCAGTCGACTGTATAGGGCCCAAGTCAACAAAAGTCTAAAGTAAAGCTTGAACTTGACTCTGCCACTGCACCCCCAGAACACAGAAAACAGTATTAACCTTCAGTCCTAACAAACCAGAATATACTTCATTCCACCGTGCTACAGTCTTCCAACAGATGATTTTACCATCATGACACCAAAGCAATCCTGTACTGTTGTGGTACAGTACTTGAGCCATTAGTGCTTGCATCCTCCTCGATGTCATCACACTAATAATGCTTCTCCCTCCTCCTGTTTTTTTTTCTTTGAGATGCAGAAAGTTTGAAGGGGTCTTTTCACCATGTTCTGCAGGAAAGAATTATCCCTTGCTGCAGAATTAATTATGAAAACCCCTCACTAATTTCCTAGCCTAAAATCTCCATAGCTTTTTTCTGTCTTTTACAGAGTCCTGCAATTTTATCTTCTCTGGAGATCTTTTTACAAACTCTTCTTGGTCCAGATGAGTGTGAAATCCCATGCACAGATTCTTCTTCCAGAAGGTGAGGAGGAAGGAGATTTAGTTGCCATTTATATGCCCTGATACAAGGAATCACATCTCTAGAAACAGTCCCTGTTTCTTGGGAGAATCAGTTTAAGGTTATGCTCAATCCTGTGGGTTCTGTAGGTCCAGTACATGGTCCATTCTATTTAAAACAGAAAAGTGTCAGAAAGAAACTGTGGGCAGCATTTATCTCCTCTCTCTCCCCTTGGCACATAAAATAGTTAATAAAAAAATGGCCCTCATAAAACTATCAACATTTCCAAAGTTTCCAAAATTTAGCTGTCCTAATCCTGGAATAAATAAGAGCAGTGTAAGTGCAGTTATAAGAATGTATCATAGTCCCTAAAGAAAACACCTTTGACAGAGTGTTGAGACAAATTATTTCCTATCACCCTCATTTTTGTCACTGTTTGCAAAGGAGAAAATTAAAAAGAATAATCTGTCTCTAAACATTATTTCCAGGTTCGATGCACACAACCTGAGTCAGGATTTGGAGGAAATGTTCTCCTCATTAATAAAGTGACTCCAGCAGTTGCATATTTAATACTTTCCATTCTCAGAGTTAGTAGGCATTGAATTTTTTGCCCCCCTCTTTACTTTCTGTGTGATTAATTGAGAAACCTCTTGCCTGGATGGCATCAATTCACCATAATCTGTGCTGCCTATTAGACAATTTCATTCCAGCATCTCATTTTTTATGTTTGAGGCATGAATGTAATCAGTCTAGCCCAGCTGCTGGAGACTTGTAAGAAACAACTGTCAAAGGCACCAGCCATTTTTCTTCCCATTTGATGAGTTACCAGTGGTGGCAGTTCATAAAGACTTCTATCTTGCTCTGTGGCTCAGTACCTGTCAAATGCAGAGTGTATCTAAGGACGTAGCAGAGCGGCTTTGTAGTTGTTAGGGTTTTGTTGTGCCTTTTTTTCTAACACACTGATCTTATCAAGTCTTTGCTAGTGTCGCCATACTTGACTAAACCTTTGTCAGCTTGGCTTCTACAAAGTATCTCCTGGGAACAGCTGTGTTTTTTATTCATCCTAGGACTGAGATAATTACACAATCTATCAATTGTGAGGCTTGCTGGGTTGTTGCTTTCTTCTTGTCTTGAGCTTGATGTTTTGGAGGCTCTAAGCTATGACAGATATACTAACCACAGCCATTCCCTCAAGGTTGTGGACAGTTTTGTGCACCTAAGACAAGAAAAACAGACGAGTTACCCAGTCTTCTGCCATCTATCTGCAGTTTCTCAACAGAGCCCTGGCCTATACTGTTATTTGATCTGCTATGTTGAGTAAAAATACAGTAAGAGAAGAAATGTCTATCTCAAAGTTGGTTACTCTAGCTTCTTCTGTTGATTTTACCCAGCTCCTAAGGAGGTCAGATTATCAGAATTGTAGTACTGAGAATTCAGACTTTCAGGAGAAATATTATCTCTAATTGCTTGGTGATGGCTGCTTGTACTATGACTTTCTATTATAATAAAGCCATTTTAGCTCCTCAGCGAAATATGTTTTAGCATGGAAGAAGACTTCAGAAGGGCTCAGGGCTGAGAGTGGAGGAACCAGGAGCACTTCTTCAGCAGTGCAACTCCTGAAGCAGTAGCCATCTCAGCATAGCTGGTAACCCACGTTTTCATGGGAAGAGACTTCCTTTCCTTCCACAATGGAAGAGCAGAGATTGCTTACACAGCACAAAGACTGGAGTGGGAGCTTGGTGTGTAGATGTTTTTATCTTCTGTAATGATAGCAAATGGGCAGGTTGTAAAATCTATCAAAGTTCTGCACAAGGAAAAACATCCCAGGATGTTCTGAAACTAAAATGACAACATTGACGGTCAGCCCTGGGGGATATGCTGAATGGCAAGAAATAGCTGTCAGAAATGCTGCAGACCAATAGATTCCATCAAAGTTAATATCAAATGCAAGTGCTCAGTCATGGGGGTAGATGTGGGGAATCACAGCCCAAGAGCATGGTTCTCAAGTTTGACTTTTGTAGCAGACCAACTGTATAAGTTCAGTTTAAAACAGAATATTATCCCCTTCAAAATGGGAGAAGACTCTACAAGTAGAAGTAGTTGGATTAATCTCTGCTTCCCTCCGTGTCAGTGCAGTCTCATCAACAGTACTAACTAGTGTTAGAGCTGGTGCAAACCAGACGTATAAAAATGTACCAAAATAAAGTAGAATCATAGAATAATTTTGGTTGGAAGAGACCCTCAGGATCGTTGAGTCCAACCATAACCTAACCCTAGCACTAAACCATGTCCCTAAGGACCTTGTCTAAACAGCTTTTAAACACCTCCAGGGATGGTGACTCCACCACTTCCCTGGGCAGCCTGTTCCAATGCCTGACAACCCTTTCTGGGAAGAAATTTTTCCTAATATCCAATCTAAAGCTCCCTTGGCACAACTTGAGGCCATTTCCCCTTGTCCTATCACTTGCTAGGTGGGAGAAAAGACCAACGCCCTCCAAGCTACAACCTCCTTTCAGGTAGCTGTAGACAGCGATAAGGTCTCCCCTCAGCCTCCTTTTCTCCAGGCTAGGTGTTTTAAGCACGCTTAACAAGTTATCAAGGCATTCCATTATATCTTCTCTCTAAATTTAAACCTCCATCAGTTTGAACATCCTGTTTATTGAGTTTGCTCAAGACTGTCTGGTTTTCCCCATACCCTTGTAGTTCTGGGAAAATCTCAATGGCTTTGTGAATTACTGCAGTCATGTAAGATTTATTGTGTATTTTATGATTTGTTTAGTACCCTCTGAGCAAACTTAATATGGGTAATAAAAATATACACTGTCTTTTCTGTGTAACCAATCAAATAATTCACAAATAAATAAATCATATAAAAGCAAATACAATTTTTCAAACTGTCATTAAATGTTCTATATTTAAAACAAATGCTGTGAAAAAAAATTAAAAGCTTAGCTCTAGAAATTGAAGAGGCACCACGAAAATGAAAATCTCATTTCTCCCTGAAAATCTAGTGCTTGTTATAGTTACAAGCAACTCCTAAAATTACTATAGGTGAAAGAAGAATGTTCTCTATTTCCTGCAGTTTTTTACGTTGTGCATTTGACAGTACTTTGTGTGTAGTCATTTATTAGATCAATTTCTCCTCTGCTGAAAAGACTCTTATCAATATCAAGAGAAACAAAACAAAAAAAGTATATGTTTTTAAAAAATAACTTTATAAATCATTTCCAAGACACACTAGCTACTGTTAAACTGCGGAAATCAATGGATCTATATTGATTATTCTCTCAGACTCTGGCCTGCCTGTTAATAAATGGTGTTTATTAAAATCTTTTTACGTCAGAAGCTATATTTTCAAATACACTAACGTCCTTTTAATGTTTCCTTGCTGTTCGGCAAGCTGAGAGGTGTGTGTGAAATACAGCCAGGAGAAGATGCAGAAGGGATGTGCTGGCACAGCTGTTGTATTTCCCTTTAGCCATCACCTCTGGTCTGTTAAAGGTCCATTTCTGGAGAATCCCTGCCCCCCTGTGTCACCACAATGGGCAATCAGCTCCCTGGGGCAGCATGGACAGTTCAGGATGGAGGCATCTGGCTCTGCAGGAACATTGTTTTGTGCCTCCTGCCCTCTTGAAGACTTTGGGGTATCACTCATGGTCTCCAGCTGACATTTGAGGTGGGGTGTCCTACAGGGCCTGCGTCTTAGCCACCAGCCTCAGAGGAGTGTCTTAGACACTGCAGAAATATATTGAAGTCCCTAAACTCATGTGTCTCCATCTGGAGCCAGGTCTCAACAGTCACCCCACGCTCAAATTGGGAAACCCTGTAAAAGAGCCCGTGACAGCCACTGGTGGGAGGCACAGCAACCATGCGATATCACCACACTCCTCTTGTTTTCCACAGAAAGGAAAATTAATTTATATTTCCTCCCCTACTTCATCTCCTTCTTTTTAAGGTGTCCTTGAGCTTTTGTCAAGGTGTTGCACCTTCCACATGTTTTCATGTGTCAGTGCTTCCCACAGCTAGGTTTTGATGTGAAATATGTTTTATCATCCCTAATGGTTCATCTTACATGGAGGTCCCTGTGAAGTTCAGCTGTGTCCGTGACATTGCAGAAGACAGTCACTTCTCTACTTCTGATTTGAAAAAAAAAACAGCATTAAATAGTGAGTAAATAAACCTTATCGAGAGGACCCTATTTCAATGTGTCACTGTATCTGCAAGAACATATTTCCCAGCCCACTATTGAAATTCTGTAATCGGAATAGAAGAGGTACAAATGAGTTGGTAGGAAAAACAAATCTTTTCAATTGCACTTCATTTTTCACTTCAAAATTATAATGATTGACTGTGATCCATAACAGACGGATCATTACCCCAAGCTGTAATAAATCCTCGGCTCTCAAGTCAAAGCACTTGTGGAGTAGAAGCTCAAGTAAAATGTCTGTTTCACAGACACTTCAAATTGTTCAGGATATGCTTGGATTGCAGCACAATACAATTAACACATATCTTTATGCAAAGGTGTGACTACAGCCAAAGGCCACTAGGTACAAACGTCCAGTGTGATTTTTTCTCTGCCTTCCAAGTGAGTGCAAAGGCTTGGACTTGTTGGCTGGGCACTAACTGACAAGTCTGAAGCCAAGTCTGCTCAGCAAAGCTGCCTTCACCTCCAAAGTCTCTCAATCCAATTCCATATTAATGTGAGATGGATCTAGCTAAGCCCTGATTTTGCGTGTTTTATGCTTCTTACTAGAATACTAAATTTCCTGAATGAGGTTTAATAGTGTCTGTTTGAAATTTATTTGAAAGATTTCTAACAGATACAACACCTCTGAGGGGCCAGGTCCAAGAGCATTACCCATGCAGGTTAAGTTTGTACACAAGTTCTGCCCAGCACATGGCACAAAATTACTTGTGTGTAAGTGGATCCTTGTAAAGAGAGACAATCCCTTACTTTGCAAGGAGGTTTTTATATGTCTTTTGCATTAATGACTGTTACAATAAAATCTGTGAACCAATAAAGGCACAGGAGATCATACACCTATGAAATACTGAAAATTCATGAAAATAAGACTGAGTGAACCCCAGTACTTAAGAGAAAGAAGGGACCACTGCTATGAGCATCAAACGCCTCCTGATGTATTCACCAGGACACTGATGAGCTGTTATAAACACACACCCACACACCCCCTCCCCATCCTGCTTGAGAAAGGTGCAAGCTATTAATCCTGTGAGCTGTGAACCCTGGAAGGGTAAGCCTGGCACCAGAGAAAATGGACAGATATCAGTAAGAGGGTTTTTCTAACAAAGATTTTGAATGTGTGAGGCTTTTTCTTTATTATCACAGACCATAAACACCTTTATGACTGTGATTAGTGTAAGAATATTTGTTGAATTTTGAGTATTTAGTTATGATATTTCTCAGAATAATAGTATTTTTTTTTTTGCCATGTGTACACAGAAAGTTCCCTATAGACCCAAAGCCAGATTCTCAATATAACAGCAGGAATAGAACCAAGTTGCAAAAGATCACAGAAGCACCATATATTAGCAGGGCTGCTGTCTGGACCCAAATGCGGGTCCTGAGGCTGACTGGCCTCCAGTAGCCAAAGCTCAACAGCTTCTACTGTGCTGAGGAAGTGCCTACAGGAGCAGTGACTTCGAGGAAGAGGCATCTGGAGAGACATCCAGTCAGGGATTACGCACAAAATCCATGAGCTACTGAGAAAGCAGGGGCTCCCCAGGTTTCTCCAGCAGTGGGCTAGAAAGGAAGAGCAGGGCAGAGGTAGGGTAGGGAACAGACAGGGTTTTAGTTACAGCTTTTCTTTGCAGAACGCAGTACATGTGGCTGAGCCTGGAAAAGCCCTGAGAAAGGTTTTACAGAGCATGAGCCTTTCCATCATCCCTGTGCAAAGCCACTCCATTTCCTGGAGAGGGCTGGATCATTAATGCTTTAGCTGGTAGTCTGCAATAATTAATTCTTTCTCCTCCTTTTTCGTCAGTATTGCCTTGAATAAAGTTTCAGTTACTGGTGTATAAATCCAACACAGAAGGAATATTAATCCCATCCTTATAAAGAACAATTTACTGTGATCTGTTTGTCTGAAACTTCGGTGCATGATGGTTTGTTGCCTGTTCCTGTGCAAATGATACAGTAAATCACCCAACCAAGCAGCGATTTTTCTACCCTGTCTTTATATTTTACCTGTGCAGAAGAAGGGATTTTTCACTTGGAGTATCATTTCCAGCCCTGTCTAGAGAATCTGCAGAATAAACGCCTGAGCCTGCATGTGCAGTGAGCTCCGCTCAGCTCCCCACTGGCTCTCCTGTGGTGAGGAGAGATGACTCCCCTGTGTAAGGACCCAACGGGCTTCATAAAACAAACGGGATCTATGTGGGTCTGAGTCCGGGAAATATTTGTTTGCTTTAAGCTTGTGCAGTTAATACAAAGAAAAAGGTGAAAGACTACAGTAAAGTAGCTTGGTTTTGGTGAGAGAAAGGGGATCTGTTACTGTTTCATTCATCAATAAAAAGCCAAATAACTTCAAAATACTACCGACCTCAATTTTTTAAGTGTCTATAGCAGGGGTTGTTGCACTTTTTTCCCCACAACACTGGTAGCATAAACAGCACCATGAGAAAGATATCCATCTATAAATATGTATTTGATTGATCTGTTGGCTTAAAAAAAGTATATGTTACACTGTGATAAATTATCCATAGTCTTCAGCAACCAAAATATATTAGCCCACAGGACAACATAAGGTTTACATGCTTTCTGTTTATTTTAAGCCTATATTCCTTCTGGAAAGGGTATTCTGTATTTCGCTGTAGTCTCACCTCTACTCACCCCTGCATCACATGATTCTGTAACGACATAAAAAATGCTTATTTTACCTTTTAACACAGAACACACTCCAGAGTATGTTTTATCTTTCTGGTATGAAGTTATTTGAAAAGCCTATGCATGCAAAAGCAAAATGATTAAACCTTTGCATTGTGAGTGCTATAAACCTCTTAAGTGCCTGCTAAAGCCTAAGGTCAAAACGTAACAGTGGAGGAAGAAAATATATGTTACCTGGAGTTACTCAACGTGTCCATGTCATAGTTTCTGTTTGGTTCGTCATACACAACCACACTAGAAATTACTGTAAACAAACCTCTTCAGTATGGCTTCTTCCTAGATACCAGCCCATGGTTTAATTTATACTGACGATATATGTGTCCTCCCTTTCCACCATTTATAGTATAATACCACATTGGACAGTGGGAAGCAGAAAAACAGCAGAAGAAAAGCATTTGGAAGAATAAGCCAGAACAAGATACCCAGGGAGAGGCACCATAGTGTCCTCAAACTTCCAGCCCTAGGAACTTCCTATCTAACAGCAAGGAAATAAAACATTTGACAGTAGGTGGGATGCAGCAGGCAGGACCAAAGTCTGTGATGAAAACAGAGAGAAAGAAAAACATGCACTGTTTCTAAAATGTTCGCTAAAGAGAGGGAAAACCAGTCAACACCACCCAGAAGACAAGGCAGCAAGAAACCCAACAGAAAGAAAAAGAGGAGATGGTAGTTGTGCCATCCCAGTTGCTTCTGATTTTCTTCTGAGCTACTGTTGGAAAGCAGGGTAGTCCCTGACTTGCTGTTATCAGACTATAAATAAATGACAGGAAATCAATAAGGTGTAGAAATTAGAACCTAGGAGGACCTGCCAGTCATCTTTTCTGTGGGTAAAGGATCGTGTCTGATCCTCTTAGTAGATACTAACAGTCTCAGTCGGTATCCAAGTTCCATAGTTTTCTTACCAACATACCCCTTTAACAGCCAGTGTAGTTGAAAACTGCTGTAACATTTTCAGTGAACTAAATCAGTGTCACAAATTATTCCGCTTAGCGGTCTTCCACTGCCAACAGATATTTCATGTCTGTAACGTGTCAGTGCTCCAAAACCTAACAGTTATTGTAACGAGCAGTGTCTAAAAGAGCAAACCATATCTTGTTTGTGCCACTGGAATGCAAGATTCAACACGGACTTTTTGGGAAACCTTAGTTAAAATAGCTGTGGATGTTAAATTAACAGCCACCCTCTATCAACTCAACTCTTCAACATTGCAACCCTTCCTTCACCTTCAGCTCCAGAAGTATTTCTTTAGGGTTGTTTGTTATATGCTGGACCTAACATACAATTATTTTTTGACACAAGATCCTTCTCAAGAGCGTTGGATCCAGATTCATGGTCGTGGCTAAGCAACCAAACACCAAATCAGAATTCAAAGATGACCCACGTCAATCATGATCAGCTATCACAGAGGGTCATATTGAACTCACAGTTGAGAAAAGGCCTGCATATCATCTTACCAAACCAAGAACATCATAACACCTTGTCAGTAAAAGGTAGTGTCATCACTGACAACAAACAAGCTGCTGATCACTGATCCTACCACCTGTCCTGCTGTTTTTCATCTTCTATACTGCCAAAAACTATTCCTAGATTGATCCATGACAGCATGCTGCCAGTCTTCACAGACTCCAACATGTCAACCCATGCTACAGCTCTAGGTGAGTACAAGTGACAAAACACTGCAAATGCATCAGCTGTTGTTTGGCTTGGCAAGCCTTGCTGAGGAACCATGAAGGTGTTTAGATAACAAAAATCAAATTGAATTCAGCAAGACTTGCAGGTATGAGTAATTACATGGAATTAGACCTCAGTGCTCTACTGTGTTCTGGTTTATATATCTAATTTGGCTTTCTTTTAGCTCTTGACCTACCTATCTACTCTTCACTTTAGTTGCCTCTAACAATTGCTGTCAATCCTTCAGATTTATGTTTGCCCAATTTGCAGTCAGGCAAAATCTCCACTTGCTAGCTGAAATATCTAGCTCCTTTAACATTTTGTGAAAAATCCTTTCAGTTCTCTAATGATTTTTGTTTTTCATCTAAGAACAAGCCCCAGTTCATCAGGATCTATCTGGCAGTTATGTGTTCCAGACTGAACACAATGTGCTGGCTGAGGTTATGCCACAGTGATAGAAAGAAGAAATATAACTACACTGCTCTGAAACATGCCACCTCTGAACATGAAACTGTGAATCACTCTGGCCTTTTTTCCTGGCTTATTTTATTGTGAAATTACCCGCAGGCCCTTTCCAGCACAATCACTTTCTTCCGCTTCATCTTGCCACTGACACAAACTTTCAGACCATTCTTCCTCCAATTCCGCCTCATATGTTTTCAAATTGTAGGAGTTTTTTGATCCTGCAGATGAGTAAAGATTCTCAGAAAATGTGTACTCTCATAAACCTATTGGCTTGCATAGTGCTGTGACAATCCAAACTGGTTGAGAATCTATTCTAAAATATAGCAGTGCATGCTCTTGATGTCAATAAAGAGAAAAGATTGCCATGGGGATAAACTGTTTTTCATGTGCTTTGCTGAAAAGAGAACTTCACTCCAGCAGCAGAAGTTCCCAGTAACAAAGAGTTTAGAGTGGCATTTTTCCTTAGTCATCATTTCTTGCTCTGAGATAAGAACAAAAAGAATTGTGTGTGTGTATGTATTTATATATACATCTATCTCTATATATATTTTATAATAGTCATGCCATTCTCCAAGAAATGAAATTCACAGACTCAGAAATTGTATGAGAATTCCACCTTGCACTTTACAAGCACTCATTGCTTGTACACATCCATATACAAACCACTAGGTATTTCTGATTACGTCTAATCTTTGATATTAATATAATCATACTCCCAGATAAACAAAACCTGTAGAAAACTAATTATGTTATTTTTTTAACCTATACCCAGCTCATACATTCTCCCACGTGCATATATTTATCCTACTGTCTACTATTTTTACTAATTTGCTTTTCTGATTATAGAGGCAAATATTACACAAATCGAAAGTAAATAAACACCGACTTTTAATCCCCTCACCTTTTCAGATTTGAAATTCCCAATCCAATAAGTTCTGAAAGCTCTCTGATTTTCAGCTAAGTTGTGCTGAATTATCATAGCCCTGTTTTGGGCCTGTGCCATACTTTCCTTCACGATATTTCTGATAAAGGTTAATGCTGAAAGCAACCCTGCAAACATCTCTTCCCTCTGATACTTCTGGAACCCCAGAGACCACTTCTTGTGCATGTCCTAATCAGAACAGTTTACGAAACATCACTAGATATGATTGCATATACCTTTCCTCCAGTCAGGCTTCAACAGCTCCAGTTTTTCACCATGTGTGAGGCTTTGTTGATGAATAAGATATCCCTTCTTCCAAGGCACTTGCAATAACATATATAATCAGGAAAAAACACATTTTAATTTAGGGAAACATAGTGAAAGAAAGAGATGCCCAAGATTATAAATACTACCAGTAGACAATCTGAAACTCTCTTTTTTTTTTTTTTTCCCTTGAAAAATGCTTGGTTTCTAAAATACCCCACAATGGTATTGAAATATTCTTCATTGCTCGTATATATGCGTGAGTTACAGAACACTTCAACAAAGAGAGCTCAACTTTTGCCATAAAAGCAGTATGACTTAAGAAACAGCACACTAGACTCCTAGGTAGCCATTCTGTATTTTCTTCAGCACCTGCCTTGAGCTACACTTTTCTGTATTCCAGTTTCCCATTTGTAAAAATAGGGGTAACGGTCAATAAACTATTCACAAGAGGTGCAGTTTTAGCACTGTTCTTCCCAGTGCCCTATTTTACATTGGTCTGACAGCACTATGGGGTTTTAAGATGCTCTAAATGTAGCCTTAACTTTCTGTCAAACCACCATAATAAGAGAATCATACCAGCCAAGATTCTCTTTCTACAGGTCATTAAATGTCCCCAGGGAAGGTCAAGAAGGACAGGGAGCTGCTGGAGAGAGTCCAGCGTAGGGCAACTAAGATGATTAAGGGAGTGGAGCATCTCCCTTATGAGGAAAGACTGAGGGAGCTGGGTCTCTTTAGTTTGGAGAAGAGGAGACTGAGGGGTGACCTTATTAGTGTTTATAAATATATAAAGGGAGAGTGTCACGAGGATGGAGCCAGGCTCTTCTCNAGATGATCTTTTGAGGTCCCTTCCAATCCCTAACATTCTGTGATTCTGTGAAGAAGGAAAGGAGTGGAACTGTACGGTCGTTGAAGTCTAATCGTTATATATGTACAATTTCTTTAAAGTTGTCACATCAAAAGCAGCCCTCTTCTTCCTTTTTTTGTTTAATGTCAGTGGTAAAACTGCATGCTTTCACCCTAAGTGGAATATTTTTAGTCCACACAAAAGTAAAACTCAATCTCAATTAATTAGCATTCTGTACAGTCCATAGCACAGAATTCATGCTTCTTGCAATATTCCATACAGCAGCTTAAGAAAAAAATATAGGAAATAAGACCAGCATCTGGGGAATGTTGTTGAGTAATTTGAAGAAACTCTTGGTTTTATTCAGTGATGACTCATGTAGGAACATATCTAGCTAACTTTTATTGTTATGATTCACTTTACTGACTCTTAGAAGTACCTTAATCCTATTGACAGACCAGCTGAGTTCAGTGAGATGTTAATAAGTTTGTATAAAAGTGCTACAATTTGAGTCCTGCTCTGATATCACAGGGGTACACTTTAGTGTATGTTATTTTGTTCATTTCAGAAGCCTTATCCATTATGAAATCAATTTCATTTCCCCAGTGTCTTGCATATTGCATTTTGGAAAAAATAATGTACAAATAGCTTTAAAAAAATATCAGTTCAAGAATCTAAATTCTGAACAATTTTTTACATAAAAGAGCAATCTGTGAAATCAAATTTCTAAAGAAATCGGAGTAAAGATTAATGAAATATTAAAAGTATCTAAAATATCTTACATTTTGAAGCTATGACCATTTGAGTTGAAGACAAATATCTCACAATCAATACAGCTTTCATGAATATATTAAACAGCTGTTCCAGTCCAATTTAATAAGCTTCCAAAACATTTTACTCAAGATACTGAAGTCATTTCAGCAATAACTCCACAAGCATATATCATATTTAGTAGATCTCCATCTGAAGTTTAGAGGCTGGTGCAGAAGCTGCAGGACAACCCCACACCCTCAGCTACAGGAAGGGGGTAGTCAGCTGGCATCAACCTGGCCTCATTCCTCTAACACACAACTGCATCTACCCTTCAAGGCAGGAGAAAGTGATAATCATCTTGTGCCCTTGCAGCCAAGAGGGCCAACTGTGTCTTGGAGTGCATCCAGCACAGCATTGCCAGCGAGGCAGGGAGGTGGTTGTCCGGCTCTGCTCTGCACTGGAGCAGTGTCACCTGGAGCACTGTGTGCAGGTCTGGGCACCACAGGATACAAAGCTACTGGAGAGTGTCCAGAAGAGGGCTACGAAGTTGGTGAAGGGTTTAAGAGAGGAAGTCAATTGAGGAGCGGCTGAAGTCACTTGGTTTGTTCAGCCTGGAGAAGAGGAAACTAAGAGGAGACTTCATCGCAGTCTACAGCTTCCTCAAGGAAGAGGGGCAGGGACTGATCTCTTCTCTTTAACAACCGATAACAGAACCTGAGGGAATGGCAGGAAGATGTGCCAGGGGAGGTTTAGGTTGGACATTAGGAAAAGGTTCTTCACCCAGAGGTGCTGGACACTGGAACAGGCTCCCCAGGGAGGTGGTCATGGCCCCAAGCCTGACAGTGTTCAAGAAGAGAGACTAGACAAAGAAGAGACTAGACAAACACCCTCAGAAACTTGGTGTGAATTTAGGGGTTGTCATATGCAAGGACAGCAGTTGGACTCAATGATCTGTATCGATCCCTTCCAACTCAGGACATTCTGTGATTCAGTGATTCTATGACTGTCATCTCCCACCTGTGCTCTGCTCATGGCAGTCCTCCCTTTGGTTCTCTATCATATGGTAGTGACCTTTTAGCTTTCACAGACAGGACAAATTCTGTATGCTTCGCATGGCCCAAGAAAGCCCAATTGTCTTCTGTAGGTCAAAGTATAAGCTATTTTTTTGCAATTGCACACAAGTACATTTTTTGGAAATACGTTCCATCTGTGGACTGTCTCAGGCCATATGAGTAGAATTTGAGACCATTGGAACAGTCAGAGTCAATATTTCCCATATTCATGGTGACTCTGATATTTGGCAGTGACAGTCACGCCCTGTAGTTAATTTTTGTCCCTTAACCTAATCTGACACAATCAGTAAGAGTTCTCTGTTCTTCTGTTCCAGCACAGACTCTTTCTATGCCTTCCATCTACCCTCAGTCTGGCAGGAGGAATCCCAGTAAGATCAAGAATCTGGAAAAGCTCCCAGATACCCAGGGATCTTTACAAACCTGAGAGGAGAGTTGATGCAGGCAAGGAACTTTGTCTCTTTTGAGATTTTGCCATGTTCATTATTATCATAAATGTTCAGTGAATCCTGACAATCAGCTTAATATGGTTTATCTGACATTTCCTCTATGCTTAGTAATAATGTGAAGAATGTTACTGCCTATGGCTATCTACCTATTTTTCTTTATGTATGTTACTTTGCTCTAAGGGTAAAAGCAGCACAGTAAACTAACAATAGATCTGTTTATCCCATAAGAGATTAATATCTGATTACACTTAAGTACCAGACTTTTCCAGCCAAATTTTCCTGACACCCAAAGATCAAATAAAACTCTGCTATTGGATTAAAATGTAGCTCTAATAAACCTGAAAACATCTTCTGTCACCGCACGGATCAGTGATGGCAATTTGTTCAAAGCATGATCATATTTTTTAGAAGAAATAATTGTTTAGCAGCCTTTACCTGAACACAAATGCCAATTATCTTATAAGTTATCTAATCTTTTCCTGACAGTTTTAAAATGTAGCTCTATATTTATCTTTTATTGGTTTTAGACTTTTATGAATTAGGTTACAAATTGCCTGTCAAGCAATCCTATTGTTCATGAATTTATGTAACTCATTTTTCTGATATATATTAAACATTTGCTTGCATTTTGTATGGTGTTGTCTTGTTTTATATTTAAGGACACAGATCTTCAATTACTTTTAGTGAATTTCTATCATACAGAAATATAGAAGTCCAAGGTTTGTGTTGATGAGGGTTTCCACTCTATGTGTATTCTTTGTTGAATTTTTAAAATTGTTATTTTCAGGGCTGGATATCTTTTTTTAAGAAAACCAGGCACAATATTGCCATCTTCAGTCATTCAGCCACAGAGCTATTCCAAATCTTTTGTTCCTGAACAAAAATACTTGGGGACATGTATCCAGACGATCTGACCCTTTAACTTTTGGAACAGTATATTCTTTTACATCAGTTACCTTTAACGTGCTACAGGAAGAGATCTATGGTGAAAGCACCAAATGTGCCTGGCAGTCAGGATCGTAATGAGGAGAGCAGAGACACTTGTGACCCAGCAGTGGAAGGGCATGACGTGCTGTCTGCCACCAAGCTGATCAACCAGCAGGGGAAGGACAGAGAGCCACAGCTCCAGTTCTCATGTTTCCTGCCCCATTTCGTTTTCCTTTACCTTGAAGATCCTGAGATTCTCCTGAGGAGCCACCTCAGAATATAAGTTTTTAATCCAGGTTTGCTCTTACCCAAGACCCAAGGGGGAGCTCCAAACTTTTCCTCTCTCTCACCGTGCAAGTCAGTCAGAGCCCTAAAGGGATGTCTTCTCCAGCAGAGCGCTCTGAAGTGTACAGACCAGCTTTAAATGAGCTATCTCAGGCACCAGCAGCAGACACTTTCAACACGGAGTGCCTCACAGCATGAATTAACCTATGCTTTGGACTTTTGCCAGCTCCTGCATCTCTAATTTAAAGCAAGTCTAAATGTTTCTCTGCTGCATAGTAATTTCTTCCATAGCTGTGACATGAAAATCCTTCAAGCAATAGATATATCGAGGATCAAGAACTTTCACACCCTAAATGACAGTGCATGCACTGCCATCTCTCACCGAAAAGACGTGTCATCTGTACAGCAAAGGCCATCATTCTTACCTGTGTCAGTGTGCAGATGAAAACTAGCAAAGATTCAGAAAATGATATTTTTACTGACTTATTTTGATACCTTCAAATCCCAATATTTTATATTATTATGTTGGATAACAAAAGCTCCATACAAATATCCATTGTTATCACTGGTTTATTGAGAACCACAATGACTGCAGCCTCCACTTAACACAGTCAAAGCGACTCTTCTCCATACTGAATTTTCATTTTTCTCACACTGTGCAAATGAGAGCTCTCTACACCATCATTTTGCAGCCCCTGGTGCAGTTCCACAGGCAGTAATCCCAGGGGGAGAAAAGGTGGTATCCAGCATTGAAAGGATCATCAGGTCAATTTTTTTGCAATCACAGGCAGCCACGATCTGCAAATGCCTCACAAGACAGGCTGCTTCTGCCAGCCAAAAAACATGTCCTAGTTGCTGGAAGGCCAAAGACTTCTGATGACCCTTGGCAGCCACACTCCAGATCTCTGTGTATTTGAGATGTACAAAAGGAGTACAGGGAATGCAGAGGAGTGTAGATAGTAAATTCATATGCTTACTTGAGTTAGACACAGCAGATGACAATGTTTGGCATAAAGCCACAGAAGTGATTTGATTTACAGCTGAAATCTGAATTTAGGAAGATCAGATCATCTCTTCCTATAGAAAGAACTATAGAAAACAATATAAATTGAAATAATTTGAAGAATCTACTATGTGTGTTTCAAGGTTACATATTCTGGGAGCGATGTTGTTCAGAAATGGCTTGGATCTCAGGGTCTCACACAGCTTTGGGACATTAAGCTTCACTGCAAATCTTATGCCATTGCTCATGACAAGGTTCCTCAAGAAGCATTGCTGTCCTTCCAGCTCCATGCATTTCTGCCACACAACTGAAGCACAACGAGGTTAACACTAAGAAGGTTGGGATGAGCTCCTGTATTTATATTTCATAGTTTTATTATTCCTGCCTGGAATAACTCCTGATGAACTCTGACTCCTCCCTGAACAATTCTACCAAAAATATATAGGTGTCGTTTACACTTTTTGATTTTGTATGGTACTGAGTCCAAGACTTGACCTCATATTTATGCTTCCCTTGTCAAGAGATAAAGTCCAGGCTGAATGTCATGGTGTCTGTCAACCTTACCTACCTTTGTGATAGGTGAGTCTAATGCTCCAGGAAAGATCTTGGGCCATCTTGCTTCTCTGATGTCAGTGTTATACCATGAAGTAGGCAGAAAACTGGATGTACAGAACCACCATCTCCACAATACCTGTAACCTTCCATTTTATTTTTTTTTTTCCCAAGAGGATGGACTGATCTGTTCTCAACCAGCTTCAAAGGTGCTCTGGTAGAAAAGTTACATTAAAAAGGCCAGCCTGGATGCTGTTGCTGTCCAGTGAGTTAGATGTCACTGAGAAGTTCCTGCTCAGGAGAGGTCGGTGGACTACTTCAGGCTCAGGGAACCACACAACACCCTTAACTTCACCGCACTCCTCCAGTAATATTGACCATTGCAGTGAATTTCCTAACTATTACACACTCCAGTGACTTTCAGCAGCCATCTGCTACAGGGAGTTCTTGAAGCAACTAGGAGCTCTAAAAATGGACAAAAGTAACCCATTGGATGCTTGCCCAACTTCCCATAATGCTTTGGGCAATCTCTGGTTAGCTGATGCATACTTAGCAGATTTGCCTGAGCCTCCTCAGCACAAAATCTTATCTCAGCCACTAAAAACACACCTTGGTTCCTCAGACAAATGCCTTTGAGACCAAATCTGTCTGCTCCCTATTGCACCCTCATGGGTACTTATGTCTTTTCTTAGGTGCGATGTTCAGTGTTGTTTATAGTACTCTAGGTGCAGTCTAACTACTTTATATACAATAATACTATCTTCTCCAATTTATATTGTATTCCTGGCAATTCTGTGTGCCTTCTCCAATACAGAAGCACAGTGGGTTGCAGACCGTGGGGAATATCTCCATAATAACTCCCCAAATTTATTTCAAACTCCTAGTAACACATGGCAGTGACATTCTATTTGTTACCTCGTTGGATTCTTTGCTATTCTACATTGTCTCTTAGAAAAAGGCATTTAAATGATTTAAGCCCTCTGTGTCGAGCTTCATTGTTCTTCATTATTTGCAGTATTTCCTGCATTAGTATCATATCCACACCTGAAAATTCAACTCTCAATAGCATTAGGTAAACCATTAAAAATAACAGAAAGCTGAGGAGGGTACATTGATCCTAGTGATCCTTTCTGCTTTCTATTTGCAGTAAATCAGTCCCATCCTTTCGTATAGAGGATTTTTGTTTTGTTGAGAAAATGTTCTTTCTTCTTTCAAGGCTTAGGCATTACAGGAATTTCCTCCGTTCTTGCCCATGGCTATATTTTTTTTCTTCATGGCAGATTTTTTTTTCTCTGCAGCAAGATAGAGGCAAGGGCTTAAGCAGTATTCATCAAAATCTGTATTTGGAACATGCAATAGCCACACTCAGTGATACTGGAACAGTAATGGTGTTAATCCATCTATCTAAACAAAGATTTAAGAGGCTTTTTACCGTGGCAGAATATTTTGCATAACACTATGAATTATTTTAAATAATTTATCCCCATAAATTGCTGTAGAATATTAACCAGAGATGAAAAAGTAGATTTCAAAAATTAAACCTCAAACTTTAAAGCAAAATGCAATAAAATTTTTGCAAGCAAACTAGTGAAACAGGGATGTGTTTGGAGGCAGGATAATTCTGACCTAGGATGTTTCTCTCAACTATTGCCACCACTTGCCATGGCCAATATGCTAGAAAACCTAGGAGAGTTGAGCTGAAAGGAACGTAAAAGTTGCCACAATGGAAGATCAACATTTTAGAAAGATAGAAGAAGATAGAAATATGTCTTAGCAGAAATATAAGCCAATGAATTTGCCATCAAGATTTCCACTTTTTGAAATTATATTGAAGCTCTGAATCTGGTCTCCCCTAGTAGATCATTAAAAGTGCACTTGTTAACATCTACTCCTTCCCACCTTATGTATTTGTGGGAGTCAGACTGTAATTTGGTGTATTAGGGACCAAATGAACATAACTCCATCTGTGGATCTGGCTGCTTGTCCTCTCTGTGGGCAGTCCACCAGCAACAAACCACCTTTCTCTTCAGGACAAGCTACTCCTCATTCTCTTCAAATGTCAAAGACATTAGCCCTTACCCTCAAAATAACTAAAAAACAAGCAATATTACATTAAAGATGAAATTTATGTCTTAGAGTCACTACAATATTTCAGTCCCCAGGAAACTATGCAGAGCAGAGTGCCCCTCATGAATTATACAAGAGCCAGCCAGCCACTTGACAAGCTTTCAGTGGAAACGAAACATATCTGGTGTGTCTTGCTTTAG
Source organism: Pampusana beccarii (assembly GCA_013399365.1). Classification (NCBI taxonomy): domain Eukaryota; kingdom Metazoa; phylum Chordata; class Aves; order Columbiformes; family Columbidae; genus Pampusana; species Pampusana beccarii. Next base: position 196,506 of record VWYH01000593.1, read on the forward strand.
TAATTGTTTCAATTGAGAAAATGGCCAATAGGGGATTTGTGGGCACAAAAACATAGAAATAAGGCTGAAAAGGACCTTGAGTGGTCAATTTCTACCACAGTTCATAGTACTCAGTATACTCCCTCTGCCAGTGACTTTGCATGGAAGGTATGAGATGATGTACTGTCACAGACGGCAGTAGGAAGGTAAAAACAGTGGCTAAAGAATTTGAGCTTGAAACTTCATGTTGGGATAAGCAAAAGCTTTAAGGCTGTGCATTTAAAAAAACCCACAAAAACAAAAACAAAACCAAAAACCAAAACCAAAAACAAAAACAAAAACAAAAAAAAACAAAACAAAACTGCGGGAACAGAATCATGGACTCAGCGACATACCAATATGATCATAGCTGAGACATTTTATTGTTTTACAGAGGTATACTTATACCCATCTGAAGTTTGCCCACGCGGCGCGCTGCCCCCTGATTGGACACACAGCCTGTCCACGAGCTGTCCACATGCATAGCAACACTACTGGTTGGTTCTTGCTGCTACACCATGCGCCCCCATCTATGTTAACTACTTCCATTGTAGTAGTTAACTGCCTTGTATTATACTAGCTAACTGCTTTGTGCCAGCTCCCGCCTCTGTGTCTACTTCAGCAGCAAGGCTGGGTGGATAGTCCACAACAAGGTTACAATGTCCTTGAACAAGTATATTGCCACACAAAACAAAACAAACAAAAAAACCCACCACCACATGTTATCCTCAGGAACATTATGGCTTTCTCTTTGGCAGCCCATTTATTGGAACATTATCCTTATTGGGGCTATCTATTTTTTTAAAGAATGTCACAATGACCATGCTGGTATTTGGGGAGCACCTACATCAGTGTGTAATGCCAAGCACCCCATCTCAGTCATTCTTAGGGCAGAGAGAAATAAGGAAGTCTTCATATGGAGACTTCACTGAGCAATTCCCTTCCTAACCATTTCAGTGTCATATTTGACAGGCTTCACATAACTGAAAGCAACTGTTTATGTAGACACAGCCTTTGAGGACTTGACTAAGTAACTTGGAAAATGGTCATTCAGCATCGTACGAAATCTGCTTCAGTGAACAGGAAGAGATGTCTTGATTGCCAAGGAATATCCCGCTGTCAGGGTGCAGCAATAGGTAGCTGTTTCCAAAGGGAAGGGAGCCAGCAGCCAAGTGGGATCCCACAGGGGGACATGTCACAGCGTCCAAACATAGCAGGCAGAACCAGGCACTGGTAACATGGTCCTTCCACAGTCCAGGACATGGCAAACAATGAACCAGGGCTGGGGTTCCTCCAGGGAGCCCTGGTAGGAGGAAAAGAAAATGAGACTGGAGACAGAGCTGGAGACAAGGCAGCATCCATCCAGGAGATGGGGCCAGAGTCAGAGCTGGAGACCAACCAATACCAATTGAGGCCAATACCAAAGCCCTAACCACAAGCTAATTTTTCTTCTGTTATTCAAGTAATTTCAATTCATTCCCTCTAGATAGGTAACTAGACCATGTCATTATGCAAGTAAATGCATAAAAATATTATCTTGTCCACAATAATCTTTATTACAATGTAGTTATGATGAATGCAACATAGATTTGCCACTTGAACTCCAACTTCACAGCCAAGGAAAAATATATTCCTGTTTCATACATTAAATATGTGTAACTGCACTCAAAAATTATCTTAATCCTGAATCAAATTCTATTGACGCTCATAGAGTGAAAAATTTTACGATTTACTATTTAGGTTTGAGGTATTTTATCTGAATGTAAAACAAACCCAGTTCTGAGTCAGGCTCAAGCAGGTGGTGACAGTGGCATTTTAATTTATATTGGAGCATGTACAAAATCAAACATAACTTCAAGTGAGAGTCAAGCACTAAGAAAAATAAGAGATTGAAAATGAGAAGCCATGACCTAAAATAAACTGCATGTAGAGGAAAGAGGCTAGATTGTGGAGATGGGTAAATAGCCTTAAATATGGATAACTGTATTTCTTCTCAATCCCAGATTCACATCTATATAGGAGCCTAAACAAGTTTTACGACCTACTGTATCCAAAGAGAAAAAGCAGAACCTTATCAAAAGATAACACTTATCTTTTATTGTAAGGGATGCCACATCCAATTAACCTCAACACATCTAACACAACCTCCCCCCCAGTGTGAAAGCAGCTGTTTTGGAGTGGTCACCTTGGAGATTGATAGATTTCTGGAAGTGCCTATAGGAGAAGAGGTCCTTGTGACTTTGAACGAAGGCATGAACCGACTTTTGTGTACTTCTACTGCAAACCTATAGGAATACAATTTATTATGGGGGAAATATTTGGGATTTATCCTTTCCTTGCTTTGAAACAGTCAGGCTTTACAGAGAGTTGTATTGTCTGCTCGGGATTCGCATCTAAACAGATATCAAGTCTGAGACCGAGGTTTCAACTTCAGTAGCTAAAGATTTAAAATGTAGAAGGAATCAAAGTCAGCATTTCCTCTAACAAGGTCAAGGTACTGTTCTCTCTTTTATTTTAAACATTGCAACCTACCGCTGGTGGGCTTGGTTTCATCCAGTCTAAATTCAGCTGAAGTCCCAGCCCTTCAACCTCCCATCAGCTGGCTCCAGGCCTGCCACACTTCCCAGTCGATAGGGAGTACAGAGTAAAGCCACTCAGATGATATTCAGGCCTAGTAAATCTAGATCAGTTTATTCTGGGGGCCCTGACAGAATGATCACCACAATACCTCTGCTAATGAAGCTGTGTCGATTGAGAAATGTTCCAGGAAAAACGACTGATCTGGTGTTTCACATCTGCTATTCCTTTTTCCCTTTTTGTGGAACTTGATTTTTCAGTCTATTCTAGAAAATTAATGCCATTAAGAATGAAAGGGAAATGGGTAGTACTATTAACGACAAGGCAAATAGTATATAGAATGTGTGGAAAAAAGCCAACACAGAGAGCTGTCATTTATAAACACTAGGGAAATAATTCAGCATGAGAATAAAACTGGTGAAAAAATATATCCTGCCAAACTGACAGGAAAGTAAGTTACTGTACAGTATTCACTTGCAGGAGTATATGAGGGAAACTACTGTTTTCTGCTTTTTTTCTTATAAAAGCATCTTTCTTTTCATATTTGTTCACATGCATGCAGAGAGACCTAGGTTCATATGGGCTGATTTTGAAAGATTTTGATAACACCTACTTAGCCCACAATAGTCTGCCCACTCAGTACCAATTGGACTAAGAGTCAAGATTTTAAGCCCAAAGTGACAGAATGTACTAGGAGGCCTCTGCTGGGATTAATATAAATCTGCATTTCACAACCTTCCTGGACCATGGGAAGCAGTCAGAAAACTGCTTTTCACAGAATCACAGAATCGACTGGGTTGGAAAAGACCTCAGAGATCATCGAGTCCAACCCTTGGTCCAACTCTAGTCTGTTTACTAGATCATGGCACTAAGTGCCATGTCCAGTCTCAGTTTAAAAACCTCCAGGGATGGCAAGTCCACCACCTCTCTGGGCAGGCCATTCCAACGCCTGACCACTCTCTCTGTAAAGAATTTCTTTTGTTTTCCTGAGAAGTAGGTCTCAAAACTGTGTCCTCTGATGACCGATGTAAATGGAAAACATGGGACTCGAAGGAGGACAGGGAAGCTGAGGGGAGATTACAATCTGCATCTCTGAGGAGAACTAACCAGGCAGCTGAAGTTCTGTTTTACAATAACAAATGAAAAAAAGTGGATTTTTTTTCATTTTTTCTTTGTTTCTTTGTTTCTTTCTTTCCTTTGTCTAATCTTTCCAGAAGACAAGAATACCAGTATTTCCTTTCAAAGCACTGAGAAGTGTCTTCTTAAAAAAATGGAGGGGGTGGACTTTAGGAAAGCAGCAATACCAGAAAGACCAAATGCCATTGTTCGTATTAAAAGGATATCTAAATCATATAACTGATTTCACTGTTTCTAAACACTGATTCCTCTTGAGGGGCTCAATGTGAGCAGGCTTATGTTACACTGCCGACTTGGAAGCCTTGGCCAAAGCTGCCTTCTAAGTAGTAAATGGGCTGTTCTGGAAGCGCACTTTCAGACAGCTGCTGCAAACTTTTAGAGTGCCTGCAAATCTAAATTTGGCTTTACCTCCATTTCAAACATTTTACACCTATGATCCTTATATACGGACATCGTAAGCGACACATAGAGACAATGAGAAGAAACCAGTAACTCTGAAGATCTCCAGAAGAAAATCCAACCTAAGTTAAGTATCTATCCCCTTTCATTGACTTCGAAGAAACAAGTAAGAATTTTCAAAGCATCTTAAATTCTTTTCAACATCCAGGTGTCTTTCCCCATTTTAAAAATGAACCATTAGTGGTGCAGGACCACTTATTTGCAAAAATTATAGCAACAGCAACTCTTTGGTATTGCAAAAAAAAAGCTAATAGTCAGAATACATAAAAAGAGACAGAAAAATAGGGTTCAGGCTGACCTGAACATTTATCTCCAGTGAGGACTTCAAAGCATGTGGGAATAGAAGCTCTTTGCCTCACTTGATGAAACTAATCTATGATGCAGCCAAGATAGGTGTTGGTACCAGAAACAAAGCAAAATGAAGAAATCTAATAAACTTCTGATGTAGAGGGTGGCAGAAAGGAACAAAACTGGGATTTTGGCCCTTAGATGTACATCCAGGTCACATGGATTCTGCTGTTTGCTAGCAGCATCCTGGGCTGCATTAGACAAAGCATCACCAATAGGTTGAGAGAGATGATCCATTCCCTCTGCTCAGCCCTGGTGAGACACATCTGAAGTGCTGTCTCCAGTGCTGGGTTCTCCCCTGTATGAAAGACACAAATATACTGGAATGAGCCCAGCAAAAGGCCACAAAGATAATTAAGGCACTGGAGCATTTATAATACAAGGACAGAATGAGAGAGCTGGGACTGTCCAGCCTGGAGACAAAAAGGCTTAGAGAGATTTAATCAGTGTGTATGAATACTTGATGGGGAGGGAGTAAACAGGACAGAGCCAGACTCTTCTCAGTCATGGCCAGTGACAGGAATAATGAACAGGTGCATAAACATAAATACAAGAAATTTCCATTTAAACTTCAAAAAAAAAACTTTTTCATGGTAAGAGTGATCAGGCGCTGGAACAAGTTCTCCAGAGGAGCTGTGGAGTCTCCATCCCCGGAGGTATTCAAAACCTGACTGCACATGGCCCTGAGCAACTTCCTGTAGGTGAACCTGCTTTGAGCAGGGGGGTAGAATAGATTATTTCGGGAGGCACCTTTCCACCTGAGTCACTCTGTGATTCCGTAAAAATTAAAAGCAGTCATGGAAGCAAGGACCAAAACCTCAGTTTGGTGAGGGGTGATTAAAGATAGACAACTTCCAATTCAAGCAAGGTAGCAGCAGGACAGTTAACCAGTTCTGGGAGCTGAGTGGGTTGGATTGCTGTCTAAGAATATAGGTTCTACCCATTAGCATGGTTTGCTGCATAGTAGTTGTACAGCTGAGAAAATGCTGCAGAAATGTTTTCCCATCTGACTGTGCTACCAGCCACAGCCCCACAAAGCTCCTGAAAACTTCAGCAGGCTGCAAGCATCCTTCCTTCCACCCTGCAAAAGACCCAGACCAGCCTTGCTGCATTTCCATAATGCATATTTAACTGCCGTCACTGTTATTTTGCCTAAATTATGTGAAAATCTCAGCCGCTGGCTCTTCACACAAATTTTATGCTGCAGGGCAAGAATAGCCAGCTACATCTTTCTGCCTGATACTGCAAACATTAAAGCAGGTGCAGTCTTTGGCATAAAAGCAGTAAGGGTACAGTGAAAAGAAGAGAGATTATTAATATGACACATAGAATTAATGAGACATTTTCTGGAAACCTTTGCTGAGCCTTATACTTCATAAAAAGAGGCAGAAAAATTTCAAAGATTTTAGAAAAAAAAAAACAAAACAAAACAAAAACAAACAGATGATGGAACTGAGGTTTCAAAAGCCACATTTAAGTAAAAGAAAGACACTTCATTTATTTAATTTCTCAAAACACACATTATACTGTCACTTGATCACAAGCTACACATAGTACACAAGAAAATATTTCAAAGATCAGAGGAATCTTGCCAGTAGATGAAGTTATATAGAAATCTATTATCTGAAAGCTGAACCTAAGGAAATTGGGGGTAAGAAATAAGGTGTCAATCTTCAATTGACAATAAGTATCCAGTGAAACAATTTAATGACTGACACAATGGATTTTGCATCACCTGAATTTAGTACATCACTACTGCATGACAGTAGTGTTACCAAACATATCCAACAAAGGTGATTGCTGAAAGAAGGACGTGAGCTGACAGACCTCATGGACGCCTCTTTTAAACACTTAATTGATACATCTGATTCTGGATCTGAGAGGCTGTTTTTTTGAGTGGTGGTAATTATCCATTAATTTATGTGCCATTAGTAAACCTCTAATGATTGGTTTATACTCAAGATGTTTAGCAGCAGTAGTACCTGTTCTGCAAATAAAGAAATCTCCTTCTATGTTAATGTGTATAATAATGAAAAGTCTTTCATTTTCCCAATCTTTTTTTTTCCCTGTCCTCTTGTTATTACATTATGACTAAGAAAAAGAGACTAAGTTAATCCTTAAGTCTATAATATACCAAAATAGCACTCACTAGGCCCAAATACTATATGGACGAATGCAAGATGACCTCGTACTGCCTAAATAACACATTCAAGCTAATAAAGAGTGAGACAGCAATGCATCGATGTCAGCTGGTTGTGAACTGTCAAATACAGAGACATGAGGGATGAAGGCTACACAAGAAGCAAGCAGGTTCATGCAAGTGGACTGTATTGTTCAGGTCACTCTACCAAATTTAGAAGCCTCATGACCAGTCTTGTTTCAGTCACTGCCTTCAGAAGACAACACCTGCTTGGTTAATCTGCCTAGATTATAATTTTTGAAAGGTTGTGGAGATAGAAGACTGTCCCTGATAAATGGAGGACAGTAAATGTTGCACCCACTTTCAAAACAGTCCAAGAGGGAGATCCAGGTAATTAAATATTGAACAGTCTCACTTCAGTCCCTGAGAAAATCATGATATGAGTCCTCTTGGAGGACATTTCTGCCGACACGAAGGAGAACAGTGTGGTTTGGAACACTCGGTGTGGATTTACAAAGTGTAAATCAATCCTGACCAATCTAATTGCTTTCTAAAATAAAATGACTAGATGTCTAGATGAAGGAAGAGCATTGCATGTCATTAATCTCAATTTCAGGCAAGCTTTCAACGTATTTCCTACAGTATTCTTGTATCCAAGTTGGGGTGTCATGGTTTGGATGGGTGGATCAAACCAAGGCACAAAACTCTGGTTGCATGATCACACTCAGGGGGTAGTGGCTGATGGGTTGTTCCCTACCTGAAGGCTAGTAACATGTAGAATACCACAGGGGTCAATCCTACAACCTCCTTTACATTTTCATCAGTCATCTGGAGTCAGAGGCAGAGTGTATTCTTGTCAAATTTGCAGTTTGCACCAAACTGGGGGACCAATGAATATGCTGAAGGGCAGGCCTAGCATCCAGGCAGGCAAAAGGAGTGGGACAACAGGAATCTGAGGAAATTCAACATGGAAAAATGTGAAGTTCCTCACCTGGGAAGGTCAAGCCTACAACAGCACATGCTGGGCACTGTCTGTGGAGCAGCTCTGAGGGAAAGGCCCTGGGGATCCTGCTGGGAGCTGAGCATGGGACTGCAGAAATGCTGGCAGCAGAAGGGCCACCAGCATCCTGTGCTGTTGGACCAATAGCAGAACCAGGACATCCAGAAAAGTCATCATCACCCTTTACTCAGCACTCATTACATCACACCTAGACATTCTTCTCAGTTTGGGGCTGTCCAATGCAGGAAAGACATCAATAAACTGAGGGGGGTTCAAGGGCAACCACGGCGAAGGTGGTGGTTGGACAACTTCAATGTGAGGAGGGGCTGGGGGACTTGAGCTTGTTCATTCTGGAGCAGCAATGGGTTCAGAGACCTGACAGCAACCTCCAGTGCCTACGGCACAGTCGTTGAACTGACAGATCTGGGCTCCACACAGCAGTGCAGTACAGCAAGATGAGAAAAAATGGGCATAAAGGAAAACAGAAGAAGTTGAGACTGGACATAAAGAGACGTTTTTTTCACCGTGAGGACTGTCAAGCCATAGCACAGGTTACCAAGAGAAGATGTGCAGTCTTCATCCTTGGAAGTTTTCAAGACTTAACTGTATAAACTCTGGAGCAAACTGGTCAGACCTCACAACTGACTCTGAGGTTCCTTCCAACCTGAATTATCCTGTATTTCTGTGATTCTAAAGGTAAATCCACATCCCATAGCTCAGAAATATAATGTATTGCCCACAGAATCCCAGATAAAGTTTAGAGCAGGAGTTCAAGAAAGGTGAGGTTGGGCGGTTGGGCAATAAAATTATACTGGAAATAATCTAGGCTTGTTAAATGGAATTACTCATGATTAGTTCAGATAGGAATTGCTTATAACAGATATGAGTGAATTAAAGAGAGCTGTGTTATTAGTAAAAAATTGGGAAATTAAACATCTTTGATGGCTGGCATGGTGAAAGGCTAGTTTTGTCTGAGTCAGAGGAAATGAATAAAACAGTGTAAGATCTGTCACTACATTAAACACATTTGGTGACTGATCCTTTCCCAGTCAACATTCGCTGCAAAAATACCAGGCTATGCGTAAACATTTCCATTCCCTTTCTCCCTCAGCAACAGTATTTCTGCAGTGCCACCATTTCCTCATGTTGTGTTTTCAAGCTCAACGAGAAGTAGGTTCCTGAGCGTTTTACCCAGGTATTGTCAAGTAGAATTAAACTCATATAAATGGTAGATGCCTACAAAGGTGGTACCTGCCTACTTGTTCCAGCCACTTTCAGGTCTAATTTTCAACATCTCACCTAGGATGGGATTAATTGCAACATAAATGTGCCTACCTCAGTCTAAGTGAGTTGCTTAGCTATAAATACCTGTCTTGTACATGACTTCATAAGGTCAGATGAATCTTGCTCGAGGCGCTTTTCCTACCAGCTGGAAAGTTTTCAAAGGCTGCATGGTGAGATGAAGCTCAGAGAAGGTGAAATGGTGGTAACACTCTAAACAAAATGGGCCTATATGTAGTCAAAAGTAAGAGTGTTCTTCTAAATTTTGGGTGCCTGAGGGTTACCTTTGTCTCACACATGATGTCCAGCCTCAGGGTGTCTCTCTCCAGTGCTGGCTTGCAATGGCTCCTTGAAAGTCTGTAAGTAACTGGGCAGTCCCAAAAGACAGACACTGTCCCTAGCATGTGTCCTGGCTATGTGCCAAATTTCCTTATTTTAAGCACAGGAAAATATAGCACTAAACCAATGCTGGCCAAAAAGGTGAACAAATAAAGTCCCAGAGCATGCAAAGCACCTTTGAAGACTTGATAGCAGCAATGCCAGGGCAACTTGACTGGACCCCTGGCAGTGGGGTGCAGAGATCCCCCCACAAACACTAGGTGGTATACAATAAGTTGAAAAGCAAGGCTGTTAAGCTTGATACAGCACTAACCAAATGCAGCCACAAAGCTTCTGGATCCAAGTCAATATCTCCAGATGCCACAGAGCTGTGCTGTGGGAGTTCAGGGGTTCGGGTAATGCTATGTTGCACAGCGTAAGAAAAGCTCTGCTTCCCCTCTCCTTTTTGCTAAAGCAAATGTCAGGGGGCAGTGCTTGCTCCAAAACTTAATGTGAAAGCATTTACGTAAAAACAATGGATTTTCAGAGTTAAAGTACATTTTTACAAAGTTTCTGCACCTCTGTGCCAAAAGCACTAGTGATTGTTTGCCAGAGAAGAATTCTAACTAAAGTCGATGTGACATCATGAGCCTCTGAAACTGGTCCTGGCAGTGGGGTGTAAATTCTCAATTCATACTAAACTACGCATACTTCCCACTCTACTTGTATGCTGGTCCACCCCAGGAGCCTAGATCACACATAGACGTCTGGGTTCAGCACACCGAAGTCCTCCCTTGCAGCTATCCAGATTGGGATGCGGCAGAAATGTGCTTTGACTCCTTTACACCCACACACACCATTTTTCTTCCCAAGCTAAAAAGCACAGAGGGGAGACATGGCTTTTGCTCAAGGATCACACTGGCACGGAGGCAGCGTATGGTGGGAGGTGAATGAGTTCAGATGCACCTGGGAGCTGGCGAATGTCCCGAGGTCTCGCAGTGCAGAACATGCAGAGCAACATCATACAGTCAGCTTGGCATGGAGTTCACACAAAGTTAAAAGGCAAATGCCAATTCTTTCTCATTCTAGCAAAGATAAAGGCAAACAGAGAACTGTGATATTTTTGAAACAAGACTAGAAAAAGAAAATTATTAAAGGCATTAACCCTCTATTGAAAATCCTTGACTTGCTGGCTTTTGAAGTTCCTTTTCAAGTTCCCCTTCAGTCATACAAATGCAGGAATGATTCCCACCTATTACAGCTCTCCTGTTAAAATGTAATTCCTGGAATTGAGCAGTGGGATATAACCCAGCATGTGGTTGTGGTCCCAACCTGCAAAGCATAGTCCTTTTATCTGGGGGCTGCCTGACCAAATATCCCAATTCTCACTGGCTCATTGCAGCTTGGGGTAGCAGTGGGCTGTGATACGGAGACAAATTCTTACTGCTTTTCTCTACCTTACCAGTTAGCTTTACCAATACCCTCTGTAACATCCCAATGCACTTCTGAGTGGGCACACAGAGGTCCGTGTGGGAGTGCTTTTCAAGTGTACTATGGATGACATAACTCCCCTCTTCAAGAGACCCCTTCAATTTAATTAGATACGAAGGTATCAATAGGGTTGCCTAACTGGCCCAGATGTCAGTTAGCTCTGCTTCCAAATTAGAATCTTCTGTTTTCTTAAACATGGAAGTTCTGAAAAAATTCACAGGTTCAGTCTTTAGTATGGAACACAATATTTATGAAGTGTGTATCTTGAAAATATTGCTTGCATCCATGTCTTAATAACATAATTTTGTTCTTGACAAAAGTGTAGCTATGCTACCCAAACAACAAAACAGATAAACAATACACACATGGATCAGACCTTTCTTCCATTTGAAACACCATGGCTTAACAGAGAAAATCTCTATATAGAAAATGCAGAGAAGCATAATTTTAGAATCAAGATTGGCTATTACAGTGAAGGTCCTATTTTTACAACATTTTGCGCAACAAAACCAAAAGCCTTACTTTTATGAAGCCAAGAAATGTATCACATTAGGATGATTTCTGTAGTCATTTCATACACTTTCCTAGAACACAAATACACTATGAGAATATATTAATACATTGAAATCAAACAAGTCAACAAGCAGAAATAGTACAAATGATTAGTACTTTGAGTTTTGATAAAATGTATTTTAGAAACGGTTTAGAATCCAGGGAGAAATCTATAATTGAGGGACAAACAGAATGAGTGCCACTGAATTTAACCTTGCTGTCTCAAAAGAGATGAAAGTGCACTATGCATTACTGTTGTTCAGAGCTGCAAAGTGTGTCTTTTTATAAACTAAAGGGAAGGATGTTGAAAAAAAAACAAACTATGTTGAAGTCGGAAAAAACAAGTGAAGTGTGAAATAATAAGCAGAATCTGATCAAGAGAATAATTAAGAAAGCAAATAGAAATACTGAAGGTTGGACTTCCAAATTTTCTTTTAAAAAATACATTTTCTACAGTTACTCAAAATAAATACACTCAGAATGTTGGGGGCCGATTAAGTAAATGATGCACTTGTTATAAAGAGGTGCCTGTGTTTTGCCTCATGCATGATAGAGAGGGAGCAGCAATCACTAAATCATGGGCAGTGAAAGCAGCAAAAAAGAGATCAGGAGGAGAGGTGAGACGTGACAGGCCAGTCTCCATGGATGAGGCTGCAAAAACTGGATGCTAAATGTTGTTCTCATGCAAAGTCCTAAAGTGCTTTCGTAGAAGGGTGTATTGACCTTTCACTAGTCCCATAGGCAAAGTGAAATATTGGCCAGCTCTGTCTTTGCCAAAATGAAACAAACACACTCCAGGTTTGGACTATTTATGGTCTTATATCATCACTTCACAGCAAAAGGAAACTTTGTAAGCACGTTTCTAAATTAAATAAGAACAGAACCACAACTTAATAACAATTTATGGTCGACAATTTTTATGTTCGCTTTGCGGTGGCAATCATCTTTTGCTTCTCTCAGTTCACTGTCGTAACACTTCAGCTTGACAACCCCTGCGGCACTCTGAGAGTCGGTGGAGTTACACCACAGTAAAACTGGAGAGGCACAAAGGAGACTCCAGCCCTTTTTCACTGACTGCTGTGGAAACTTAAAATAGCTGGTATCAAAAAAATCCTTCTCTCCTTTTTGCAAGTATGGACTGTTGGCAGGATAAAAGCATAAGAAACTGTGGTTTTAAATTGAATTTCTTCTGTGAAGTCTACAAGTGATTCAACAAGACAGACATTCAAATTACACTAGTCCAGCATGTTCTTACCCAAATCCCCATCGCGTGCGCTTCCCATTACTATGCTAGCACCTCTGCTCTTCCCAGTAAAATCAAGGCAAAATTTCCATTAATGGAAAAGACCAAAGCCACTTGTCAGAAAAGTCCTTCTCTTTCTTTACTCTATCTTCTCTTTCTCTATCATATCTTCTTTCTGTATCACTTTCCTAGCGAACTTTTGGGCTTTTCAGGACTGTGTTGTATCCTGTAATTCCTGTTCCAGAAATACCTCTAAGAAGTAAAACCGTACAGTTGCAAGTTTCTTCTGCCTCCTTTCCAGTTGTGCTTATGGCAGGAACACACAGGATTGAAACACAACCAGAGAGTGAGGGCTTTATATAGATGGGCACAAATCATTCTGAGCTTCTCTTGTCCTGAGCTGCTGTCTGTAACAGAGCAGTCTGAGGTATCTTCAGAGAGTGTCTGAGAGATATGCTAGGGATGATCTGGCTTCATTAACTGTCTGGCAAAAGAGAGTAATTTAATCATCTAAGAACTGATAGGCAAATGGCATGAGAAATCCTGTCAAATCAAAACTCTAGGCTGATCCAAAAAATTGGATGCAAAATTATTACCTCAGTGAAATGGTAGTGCTATGGCTCCAAACACAGATGGTGAAGATTTCTATAGATGGGATATGTTTTGTCTCATTCAGGATGTTAAATTGGTCCCAGTCCTGCAATTCTTAGCTCTATAAGGAAAATAATAATCTGGGGAAGAAATTCTGATACTGCTACCAGATTGTGCCGGTGTATTAGGGGAGCAGGATCTAAATCCTCACTGTTTGTTGCTGCAGTTGTTGTGCATGGGAAAAGTCATGCAAAATTTTAGCAAAAAAGAAGAAATTAATTGTCATGGAAAAAGCAACTTTTGCCAATATGACCAGTGAGTGGTATCTGAAAGGTGGGTTTATCATTTATTTGGAGGACTGAAGCATATAGACCTTGATATCTACATCAGGTCTATAAAGGTTCACAGGTAATGTTCATACACAGATGTGCTGACTCTGTGTCACATGCCGTTCTGGGGGCCATACATAGGCAGTTTTGCAATCTATGTATGTACGTTAATTTGTGTAACCCTTTTAGATCAAACACAGAACTTTCGCCACTTAGTCATGTTTCTTGGTTTGTTTTGATAGCATACATTTCTTCATAATAAAAAATTCAGAAAAAAAAAAAAAAAAGCTTGATTTTTTGAAACAAGTAGTCACTGTATATAAGGAAGATATATTCTCTGTAATGCTTTATGTTGTTCTGAGTTTTTATCGGCACAGGGAAATATAATAACTTGCTAGAGATTCTGTAACTTTGAATTACTTATTAGTTTCATCACCTATAGAAAATAGCTACCTCAGCAGAACTCAGTGGAGGTCAGGACGAGATTTTCTCTCTGATACTGATGAAAGGCTACGTTTTGGCTTTTTGGTTGTCTGGGAGGGTTTTGGTTCATTTTTGGGTAGGGAGGAAAGGGGAGTGTGGGATCTTTCCACCTCAGTATGTAACACGTACTTGCAATTTTTGCTTTTGCAATGGCAAAATTAAACCTACAAGCTATCTTACAGGATTCTTGTAAATAAGCAGCAGCCTCCTGAAATCACCAACTCTCTGTCATTTACAGTGTCTCTGAAAAATGGTCCTACAGTGCTGCTTTTACAAACCACGATACAATTTCATGTGCAAAAGACAGTGATTAACAGAGTAAGGATGGAGCTCATTTTATGCCATTTTAGTGATCTTAAAGTGCAAAGTCATTATCTACGGTCATCAAAAAGGTCTCCAGGGTCACTATAATCAATAGCAAGGAACACTTGAGGGGGTGAATCCACCGTCTTCAAAAGCTTCTTTATGAATGGTCACATCACTCTGTGGGGCTGCTTACCTCTTTGTAACAGCTGAAGAAAGGAACAGGTTCAGCCATGCCAACGTGCCTCTTAAAATTAATGAACAGATCATTCCACATCTCTGATTCAGAAAACTCCAGAAAACTCTCTTGTGGACAGACATTTTTACTGATCTTTGTTGTTGTTGTTGTTGGCCTAATATACTCTTTCCTCTCCCTTTCAGAAAACCAGTATGAAACAAAAGGTAGGAAAAAAAACCTTAAAGAAAATAATTGCAAAACTTGAGAGGTTTTCTGGTGGCTGTACCACCTGCATCAAAACTGCCCAGGCCACCAGGAAGTCCTCCAGATGCTGCTGAGGTCTCCATTGCATAAAGATCTACAAAATATACTTTTAGGCATGAAATACAACAATGGTTCTGAAAGAATCAGAGTTAAATTAGTCAGATATCCCCAGGTTCTCCTGCACAATCACGTATCTTGCCTGTCAGCCCAGAACTGGAGGCAGACGTATGGCACGGCTCTAAACAAAGCGACAAACAGAAGCCCTGCCAAATCCATGCTGCTGTTCCAAGGCCATGAATTCAATGAGCCTTTTGCATCAATTGTTTTCTCTGGGGTCAATGCACAACATGTTGCACTGCGTGTGAGGAGCTGGGATAAGACCCTGTTGCTCTATTGTCTTGGCCTCTTCCGAAGAATCTCATTACGAACCTGAAGAGCTCGGCTAATGGAGTTTAAAGTGACAGAGTCTTTTATAGTGCAATAAAACCTTTTAAGATGTACTTCAGGGGCTTCTAATTCTCTCAGCAACACAGTAAATATAATGAACGTAAAAATTATCCTTGCAGATGTTGTGGTGTCAGTAACAATAACAAAATCTCAGCACGGCAGAGGACCAAAATAGCATCTGGGATTTTGATTCACTCAATTTAATCACACAGTGTTTGAGCATTTATGGTTTTACAGGTTTTGTTTATTGATTTACAGTATTTTAATAAGATTACTGTGAAAACATATATGCTGAACTGGTACTTATATGGGACATGTACCAATGCCCATCACTTCCCTCGTTGCTTTCTACAGAGTGCTAATTTGCAGCCCTCTGGAGCTCATAGGAAGATTTAACATCAAACAGCCTGCTGCCTAGCATGAGGGGAAGGAGATGACTAATAACTATTTCCCAAGCCCATCAAAAGACCATGAAGCCTTCTAAGACTTTGCAATAAGGGAAAATAAAAAATATAGAATGAAGCCATTTATATTTCTGCTGATTTAAAACTGAGTGGGGAAGTATTAGCAAAGCTGATCTATCGGTCACTGCTCAGGCAATTTCCAAAGCATTTCGAGTATAAAAGTCATTTGTTGCTTTGTGGCCTACACAAAAGTGCCAGTAGTTTCAAATTTGTGAGTGAGAGGCCGTAGGGAAGCAAGTTTTCCCATATCCACACACTTGCGCTTGCACATGCATGCAGTGAGGGATTTGTCATGTATAAGTTTTGCCATCTAAAAGTTCTGTGTCTCAGGCAGCTGCCTGTGCTTGGGGAGTGATTCACACATCAGTGACTTCCATGTCAAGTGGCGATCCACTCAACCTACTAAAATGCCACCCAAATCCCATATAAAGGTACCCTTGCCTCTCTTTCTTGTTCTGTCTCCCCTTAGCATCTCCACTGGCCCTAGAAGGAGCCCAGCCATTGCCTGAGGCTATTTTTCACTTTTGACGGCTAAAGCTGGGGGAAATTAATCCCCATATTCAGCAGTAAAGAGATAAAAAGTTTGGCAGATATGAAGAGTGAACTGCTCAATACACTTTTCAGCAAGTATACTCCCTCCACTCGGTGATCACAGTACCCTGTGAAAGCAGTACAGGTACCCATTTTCTGGAAGTGAACAGAAGGTCTGGCCTCAGGAGAGCCACATTTAGTAACCCGGGGTTTCCCTCAGGATATATGAAATAAGTACAGAGGGTGGCCTGTGGCCACACACGGTGCAGGAAACCACCGCCAGGGCTGTGCTGCCCACCAGCATCACTGCTGTTCCCAGCCTCTGTCAGAAACAATTCCTGTGAATGATTGCATTGAAGACAGGAGGAAAAAAGGTTGCAAGGAAGATCATCTCATTTCTGAACACATGCAAATGACTGTTTGTTAACTTCACCCATGGGAATAGTTTTTCACTTGCAGGCTCATATCTTTCTTGTCAGAAAAAGCACGCTGTGAAAGCCAAGGTTTTCCAGAAGATTTGCCAATCTGTGCCCCAAACTCCAGAGCACAGTAACCCCTGTCCTCTCAGCAGCTCCCGTCACACAAGCCACACCACCCTCTCCTACCACCAACAGTAAGGCTGACTCCTGAGTGCTGTCAGTCAGTGTATCTCCATGGCACGGACACTGATTCCTGCCAGCCTGACAGACAGTCAGGTTAACACTGTGCTTGGTAAAAGCAGTGAACACACTAGACTAAAGAAAGACCTTGGCATTAATTTTTGAGCAAGAGATATTTAGAGTGAATGGTCATTCCTTACATTAATCAAAATATTTCCTTTCTTCCTTTCAGCACGCTTGGCCAGACAGCAGCTCTGAGTCAGGCTTTTGCTTATATATCCTTGTCCTTCAGGTCTTTCAGGTAACCCAGACTTTATGACCGTGGCAAGCTGAAATTTCCCTGCCGCTGCTTGTTCCAGTACTCCTCCAGCTGTGGGGGGCCACGAGGCACAACCTCCCTCCTCTTTATAATGGTTAATGCTCATTTTGTGCTTTGACATGTCTGGCCTCAGAGTTTGCTGTGTGGAGTTGGAGATATTAGATGAAAACAGGTTTCCTCTCTCTGCAATGAATATGTATTTGGAGTAGTATTTGTTTTTTTCTTGATCTGGTTCATAACAGTCAACAGCAGTAGTAAAGTGGTTTTTACTCCTTTCCAGATTAAGTCTGTGTGCTTTCTTTAGTTTCCACTTTCTGAAGAAGGTTTGCTAGCAATATCAGCTATACCAAGTTGGCATCGCTTGATGAACCAAGAACATTATCATTAATATCCCAGCTGCCAGAGAAGCAGAATATAGGTTTGTATGCCCTCCTCTGGGGTTTTAAACCATTCAGATGAGAAATCTTTAGTTGATAATTCAGTAACATCAGACTTTTCACTTTAGAGGCAATAATTCACTCTAACATTTTATTTCTTTCTGTCAGGTAACAAACAACAGTTAATTTGTATGCTGGTCTGTGTAGGTAACATAACTAAACAACCGCTTTGGCGAGAAGACAAAGGAGGCATGTCAAGGAAGACAGGAAATTGGGGATTATTTAGATTTTTTTGTCATTTTTTTTTTCTATTTAAAAATGTCAATTCTTTTACTGTAAAAAGGAAAACAAAAGGAAATGTCAGTTATTACTATGAACAAAGCATAATTTACTTTAACCATGAGTTTCATCATTATTTCTTAGTCAGAACATCCCATGAACAATGAATTCTGGTATCTACTGACATTAGCAATAAAGGCCACCCCAGGCAGAGCATTAATTTCAGTCAAGCATTAGGTATTCTTAAGCTGTCAAACATGAGATCTGTCAGAAACAGGAGCTGGGACACAAATGACAGCTACATACTGATATATCACAATAAGCTTCTCAAGAAAAAAAAATTTAAATCTATTTCAAATCATTGAAATTGTTATTATACTGAGTGGGCCTTGTATTTTCCTATAATAGTTCTACACTGAAAGCTCTTACAATTCAGCAAAGGGAATGGGTTAGTGGATGCAAACAGCTGGGTCCTTTTTATTAAAAAAAAAAAAAATCCTCAGGAGTTTGATTCCCTGAAAGAGAATTAGTTTTTATAGTAAGAAAACACCGCTTATTTCTCTTTTTTTTGCATTACATAAACAAATATTCAGCCTCCTGCATACCATTTCTAAATAAATACTTGCTTTGATGTCTTAGTGCTGAGACCTAAATTCTTTGCTGATTCATACCCTGTCAAATCAATGCAGCAATTGCATGTAAAGTATTACATTTCGAAGCCTTGTCTGTCCCAGGCTTGCAAACTCAGCTCTATGTTACTGCAAGAAAAATACAGTGTACCCTGGATAGTCTCTTACTTGTTCTGAACTATCTCACTCATGAACCCCAATGCTGAGGGACACGTTTCCACTCACAGCTGTGCTTCTTAGGGTGGAATTCTGATCTGGGCAGTGCTTTTAAGAGCACTTCACCATCAAGACTATTTTAATTTTCATGGGGATTTTTAGCTAACAAGGGGAAATAGTGCTGATTTCTTCAGGGGTTTAATCCAACAATCTTTCAAAAACAGAGTTTGAGAGTTAAGTGTCATGTGGTAACAGCACAGGTGAGCCATTCATGACCAGCCCACCATCCCCGATGTCTCCATGAAGGAGCCTGCAAAACACCAGCCTCCAGAGTGCCACACAAGGACAGGGGCTGGGGTGTGCTGAGCAGCTCTTGTCACCCAGCACAGCTCAGCAATGGGTGACCTGTGGGATATTAAATGAAATCAGTGTAAGGAAGATGCATCAACAGATTCAGGAGAGCAGTCTCAGGTAGACGTACTGGATCTGACTTTTTACCTCTCCTTGGTGAAGCTACACAATTGTCACTCACAGCCTGATGTGGCAGAAGAACCCTTACTTATTTTGTTTTCATTGAGGTATGATTGTCATCACTTTTTGATGATATTTCCCTGAAAATCCATTTAGGTCTCACGGGTCAGAAGGAAGTGGTTTTACATAGTACTTAGAGTTGATCAAGTCACATCAGAAGATGCAAAGAAAGTGGTGATACTTCAAAAGTGACATTTGACACAGGCATACATCAAGTTCCGCTTACATTTCACTGGGAGAGGCTTCTTAGATTCGGGAGAATACTCTTTCCCTCTGTTAGAGCTGTTCCAGAATGTACGTATAATTAAATACTCATTCTGTGAGACAGAAATACAGCAAGAGACAGGGAGAGAGGCTTCCCCCAAAGCCCAGTGGCTGGCGCAGTCATCTCAGATGTTGGAAGCCCTAATCCCAGAGGCCAGATCCAGCTCTGTTAGAGAGTTGCTGCAGATGTCACACATAAGGGAAAAGTGTGCATTGTGTACAACAAAGTGTACTTCAGAAGATTTTGTTTCCTCCTTCAACATGTCACTCCAATATTCCACCTTAACCTAAATCCAGCACAAAGCTACCCATCTCTTTTAATGGTGTGTGGCACTTTGGGGGCAGTTAGCTTAAAAATAGATTAAATTTTTTTTTTGTAGGACGTCTGTAGAGAAAGTATACCATCTTACTATATTTTTAGCCAAATGCTGACATTTGGTTCACTTATTTAGTCATGATATGGATGGATTTTAGAATCATAAAATATTTATGTGGAAAACAGAGGTGGCCACTGTGAAATATGTTTCATTTATGATCTGAAAACCACTTGCATATTCTTAGGGACTCTGTGTTATTGACAAATTTATAAATAACTGGCCTTTTAACATGCCAGGTTAAAAAATGCTATTGCTTTTATTACACACATTTATAATGTTTCTGGGGACCATAATTGGCCCTTCAGGATAATTATGATTCTCATTTTTCCTTCTTCCTGGCTGCCTGCAGTAACTGGTGGGTTGTTCTGTTGTCCTTTTCATTTATTTCATAAGGCAATGAAACAGTTAAATACCATTGCTGGACTCCAGCTTGATGCAGATATGGATCATTACTAGTCACCAAAGGGTGAAGGCAGGAGGAAGGACCAGCCTCCTTCCAGCAGCAGAAGAAAAGGTGTCATTCCTTCCACTCCTCATGCAAACTCAGGTCTATCCAGAATTATTCTTGTGTACACATAGCGGAAGGAAATGGGGCAGAAGTTGTGAAAGCAGGTAGAGCAGTGACCACTGAGCCTGATAAAGCCTTTGGTGCACTGATACCAAAGTCCAGCCCTGGCAGCGATCAGGGTGCTGCTAAACTCCCTTCTCCTCATTACCTAAACATCATCTGGAACTTGTCACTTAAATAGTTAGCTTCCCTCAAGTCTTTTCTTAAAGAGTCAATTCACTCTAATAAGATGAATCTTTTTTAATGCATAAAACGTGTCTTTTCTCACATATACACCCATCCCTATTCAAAGACGTATATACAAATATATGCACATGCATATATATAGCTATATTTAAATATATACACAATTAAAATAAACTCACATGCGTATATAACCAGTTGCTATCAGCTGAAAGAGGGAAGAAAAGAGAGGAGAGAAAACAGAGAATGAGAGAGAGAAAGAGAAATTAAGAGAAGGCAAGCAGGCAAGAAAAACAGAAGAGAGCCAAAACCCAGTGGTCCTGAATTTTGTCAACTGTCCAGCACTGGACACTTCCACAGCAAGGTAAGTGCTCTCTGAAGTACCAGAACATGAGACCATATGAGCCTTTTCTTCAATAGATCACAATCTAATATCTGGTTTCTTTTCCACAGTACTTGATATAATAACCGTTAACATGCTTTGCTGTCCTTCATATACACTCCAGATATTTTCAACATGACTATAAATGGGAAATCCTTTTATTTTAACTGAAATCATGAAACCAGAAGACATCTTTGCATATGAAATACCATAAATCATTGTGCTCTACTGACTGGGGTGGGGTGGGGAAGGGAGGAAAAATAAAAAAGAATATCTTTTTAAAAAAAGGAAAAAAAGGAAAGGGGAAAACAAAAACAAATCCCAAAAGAACAACACACAAAACACCCAAACATGAAAGTCTTAAGCAGAAAGAGAATAATAACATTTTATATAAATGCAGTATATAAATGTAAGCTCCATATAGTTTACACAACACAACTTGCAGCCTGTGTACCTCAAGGGAATTAAATCACATTCCATTTCCATGAAACAGAATAGGGAGTTGAAGACAAGAATATTGTTTAATCAAGTAAGGATCTTTTCTTTGAGATGCATTAAAAAAACACAACAATCAGCAATGTGATTTTACTCTTCTGAACATGGTATGAAACAGACTAAAATACATAAAGTGATAAACAAAAACAAAAACAAACAAAAAAAAAGTGTTCTAAAGTGTCTGTAGTTCATATGCACACGACCAACACAAGCAATGAAGCAGAAAGTTAAATCACTTAACAGTACCTGCATTATGCTCTCTCACCCACAGGTCGTCACCTAACCATCACTGTGAGTATCACTTCCAACAGACTACACAGTGCTCCACATAAATCTGTGCACAACTCAGGACTGTCTGAAGCTGAGGAAAGGTGAAAATGGTACAATTTTGAGAAGACACAAGCTAATTCACAGAAAGAAACAGCCTTCATTGTCCTGCCCATTTATGTACATCCCTCATATACTCGCAGAACAATAAATGTACTTACAAAATAAAATCTCCAGTGACATTTTCCATGCTCTTTTGCTTATTAATGAATTTGAAAAAAGTATGATTTAAATGCATGTTGCACATTAACACACCCTGCATATACTCAGGATATTCCAGTCTGACAATTTTTGTGTAATGGCGCCATATTTTTAAGAGATGTAATCAATAAAGAAAGATGAACAGATAAAATAGTTTCAGGGAGAGAGTCACATTTCAAACCCCTTTCCTCATAGAAAATCATGAATAGAAATGGAAATTGTATGAAAAATTCAAAGGCCCTGGAAGCTAGACCTGCCTGGAATTTCACACAGTCAAGCTTTAAAGAAGTAGAAATCCTGTCCTATTTTGAACACATTTTAACCCTTCAGTAGAGAGTTGTTATCAGCACATGATAGTAACCTACAAAGGAAAAGCAAACCCCTATCTATTATCTATTATCTATTACCTATTATCTATTGTCTACATCCCTTATAATGTAATACAACTGTGTGGTGGAAGATACTAAAAATGTCACATATAATCTTATATATTATTGCAGGAGGGAGAGTGAGGAAAAATCCCCTGTGAGTTGCTTAAGAATTTTCTTATGCCTTTTGCCTACCAGTCTAAGCTTTGTGAATTAATTCTGGACTACAAGACTCCCATCTTGTTCACTCTAATAAAACCACTTCAGGTCTTGGCAGTACTGGAGAACAGTGGGAGATTTTATGCTAAGAGATGAGCAGACAAACTAGAGGGAACAAAGCACTACTGAGATTTTACGTAATCTCGTAAAAAGAAGACTCTAGACAGTCTTTAATAAATTCAGTGTCAGTAGGAAGTATGTGCTATTTCTCCTACTGTTTAAGCAATTATACAGAGCTATTCAGATGTTAAATGTTTCAGCATTTGGATAAAAGAAGTTGGTTTGTTTATTTTTGTTGTGAAAAAACACTGGAAGGAAAGGAGTATGAGGTATCGCTATCTGGGCTGGGATGGCTAACTAACAGATGGCTCAGTGCAGGAGAGGTGAAAAATACACTGAATTATTATACTTGCTCAAAGTGAAGAAAGCTTTCATCAGAGCAAGACACTGATCCCAGACTTTTGTACATAGTGATGTAATCCTCCATCTTAATTGCTTCATAAAAAACTTCACATCTTCTGTGGTGCTCAAAATGAATGAGTTTACTCCTAAAATTTTGCATTTCTTATATGGCTTTCTTACTGCACCAAAGGTCTAGGTACGATGGTTTAACCTTTGGGAACATACTCAGAGCACTATTAGTCCATAATGAGTTGATACAAAATAATCTCAGTGCCAGCTATCAATTTGTTGCCTCGCTGAGGGAAGGAATGAAAGAAAAACAGATCTTGGGACTCTGGTGCTGGACTGCCATCCAAGAGACACACGTTGAAATGACAGATATTTTTAAGGTCTTTGTGATTTCTGTCAAGCCAGGCAATTCCACTGTACCTTAGTCATTCACCTGCTAAATGTAAAAGTGTACTCATGTGAGGATGGAGACCATCTATTTCTTCCACATTCAAATTCCCTAGATTTTATCCACATCCATTTACTCATTTGTCGTGTGTTGCCTATTGGCAACTGATGCCAAACCCAGGGGATGCACCAGACCCAGGGTACGAGTAAGGCTGTAGTAGGCACCACACCAGAGACACTGGACCTGTAAATACACCTTGAGCTACTACTCATCTGTTTCACTAGATATGAAAAATGGAATTTCAGTTTTACATATCTGTGCCACATGTGTATTTGGGTACAGATGAAATGTGCAGTCTGCCCAAAAGGAGCCATTTCCTCCTCACATCTGTGCTCTATGTAGAAAAAATTTGTAATATATATTTCTGCATTAAACAGAGTCCCTTCCTAAAAAATAAGAGCACTCCAGTTGTATTTTCTTGAGCTGCCCTCTATTTCCTCAGTTTCCTTTCTATAACAATGATAAGACTTTTCTGTGAAGGTAATTAGACTAACATAGTTAGTGGTCAGCAGTTTCTTTTCAGTTGTTTTGGAAGCTGCAAAATAGCAGTTTGTCAAAATGCAGAGAACTTCATATTCAGGTGGCAGAGGAAGCCAAGCCTGCACATTTCGTGTACATTTAAATGTGCACTCAAGCAGTGACATGGAAATCAGTAAAGCAGCTACTAATGATCTGGTTCCATTAACAAATGCTCATTTGGATGGTAAGTGACCTAAGACAGAAAGGAAATGCAATTTTGGCTGCCAATACAATAAAAAATGACTGCTATTAGTGCTATATAGGGATTATAATCAATTATACCTTTTATTGGCTCAATTCAGCTATACTGCAACCAATTAAACCTCTGTTTTGAATAAAGAGAGGAGTATAGTGGGTTTTAAAAAAACACCTCATGTACAGTTCCTTTAGCTTACGTTATTAATATCACCTTGGTTACTGAGTTGCTGGAACTTATTCCTGACAAAATGTTTTTAGCTTTTGCCTTATTAGCCTAAAGTTTTCCAAAACACTTATACCAGGAGAAGCAGCATCTCTCTTCTGGACACCAAATTAAACTTAGTTCACATAACACAAGACAATCACTCTCGCCAATGACTAAAACATAACCTGATTCTGCCACCCTAGTTTATCCTGAGTAGGAATTTATTCTACTCCTGCCTCCAGATGATTACAAATATCCATTATGACATTTATTACTATTTTAAATGGGGTTTTTTTCAGTAATGTTTATTAACTAAAAAGTTTAAGCCCATTATGCTACACACTACAGAAATTCGTAGAAAATGATCCATTTCCTCAAAGAGCTTTGAGTCTTAAAGAAAAGTAACCATACAGAAGGTTAATGTGTCTATCACAGCAGCACCAATTTGTACTTTTTGAATATCAGCCTTTGAAAGGACAGATCCTGCCCACTGAACAATCCCCTTGAAATCAGCTGAAATCACTGTGTCAAGAAGTAGACTTGGCTCAAAGTTTAAACAAGCAAAAGTTTACAAATAACCTTTAATTCACAGCCCTGATGTGTTCTTCAGATCCCACTGACAGACCTAAAAGCAGAGTCTGGCTTTAAGCAAAGACTGAATTCTCTGTTTCTAAAGGGAGCTGTTGATTGTAGTTAGAAAATAATGTGAGTAGCATGCCTAACGATTATGGGATGAAGCTGGAGTGAAGTGTGTTGGGAGGATCAAGAAGGATGAGTGAAAACAGGAATTCAGAAGCAGGAAAGTGGGGCTGGAGATGGGAGAATAGTGAGCACAAGAAGTGCAATAAGGAGATTTAAGCATAGGCCTTGAAGGAAGAGATGTAGTTGAGGCTGAGTGAGCTTGCAAGCAAATCAGGAGGACTTTCCTTCCCATTATCTTCTCCCTTGAACTTTTGAAGGAATGAGTAGTTTAGAAGCAAAGGTGAGTGCAGTGAAAGCATGAGGAGGCAGTGGGACTAAGACCAGGTCTTCTCAATGGCCTGTCCTTGTAAGTCCATCTTGATGAGAATGCTAAGGTTGATGCAGCACTCTGCGTTTGCTGATATTATAATAAATCAGATCACCAGATTTACCGGATCACACTGAGTGTACAAAGACTTTGAACGGTAAAGCTTTCAATGAGTGCCCCAACACAGTGCATTGAGGAGCACCAAGAAGAAACAACAGTTCCGTGTCATCTGCACATACCCAGTAACTTCAGCAGGCTTTGGAGCAAACCTCTGGGAAGAGCCACAGTTTATCCTTAATGTCATCAACTACCCAACAAGTCAGTTTGTTTTCACCTCTCCCTTTTACTAGTAATGGCACTTCCATATTAAATATTTTCTTCAAGAATGATTCCTGGAGGGACCCCAGACTCCAGCACTTGAGGAGATTACCATCTGAATGGCTCACTGGAATCCCAGTTTGAAGAATGCTTAGCTGTAGTCGAAAGGTTGCACATTCATAGCTACCCTCATTGGGGTGAATTTCTAGCTACAATATTATTTCCACACATCTTTGTCATGGTTTCTGTGGACTGAGAGTCCATCACTCAAAAATAAAATATCCATTAAAATATTTTCCTACCCCATAACTCCTTCTGGCTAAGTAAGCACAAGCTAAAAGAGTCAAGCTACATTTTCATCCTGAGTTCAATTTAATTTTCAGTGCTCACCACTAATGAAATATCTAAAAGTGATTTATTGGAACATACCAGCTATATTTAAGCAGCAGCCAAAACAATTACATTTAATTAAAATTAAGGTCAAAGAAACACAACAAACTAATATGACACTTCAGACACCAGCCTGGAATAGATGTTATGTTGGTTGATTATCAATTAGGTACAGTAAACACAAACATGTTCATCAGGGAATTCTCAGTGAAACCAGTTCAGACAAGCAAACAAGTGCTGTGCCTGAAATTTTTTTCACTTTCTCTGGATTCAAAATGATCCTGCACACTATGCTGTGGTTTCTATCCTTAACCTACTTCAATGATTTTTTCTTTTCCTTGAGGAAAAAGTATTCTGCCAGAAGCTTTCATTGGAGAGCCAGAGAAATGCAAAATTGTGGGGGAGGGGTATAATTTTTATTGTGTTGTTTCATCTCTTCACCTTGAAAGTACAAAAAGTCTTCTCATCACAAGCCTTAGGCTAATCGAGCTATGAGAAGCATTTGAGTATCTTCTACACAGCTGCATATCAGCAAGCTTGGGAAAAGGGTTTACTATGGAATGGTTAGTTGCAAAGTCCTCTCTGTAGCAAAGATTACACAACTGTGATTTTTCTCTGTGTTTGTTTTCAGCACAAGCCATTGCTTATAAAGGTGTTTTTTAAAACTGAGCACTTTCACACTGCATGTTTATTTAACAAGACAAATACCTTAAGGCTTGATGGCAGTTTTCTCCTAAACTCTTTGATGATCAGAACAGAAGGGTACTGTATGAATAAAACACTCTTCTGAGTGCCCCCTGACAATGGGAATTCGGTCATGTCCAAAATTACTTCAAGTCCCTCACGTCTGAAGTCAAGATGGTGATCTGGTAGTGGTGTAAATGGACGCAGAATCTGGCCCTCAGTCTCCCTGGATCTTTTGTTTCCCACAGCTCTAAACAAAACAACAAAAAGAAGCCCTGCCAAATCCATCTTTGATTTTCTGCTTGTAAAAATAGCTGTGGAAATAATACATAAATAAGTTCTCCTGCAGCCTCTGCCTACCAGGCAGGGACAGCAAGCATGTCCACATTGCCCAGCGGAACACACTGCAGAGACACTCAAGCTCACCTGGGTTCTTTGGGTGCATCCACACACTACAATGTGCACGCTATGTAGAAATGCTAGTTGATATGCCAAAAACATTGTTCCTGCTCAGCTGAAAACTGCCCCCCAGCTCACCAATTCCCACAGCAATGTCTAACCCAGGTGCAACAGTGCTCATCCAGCTCCCCAGCTTATGCTTCTGGGGGAAGTATGAGTGGTGTGATCTCAAGGATCTCTGTGAAGTCAACAGATGCCTACAAAGCCCCAGCACATTGGATTTTTGTCTCCACTGGGACCTCCTGGTGATGCCTCAGTCTAAATAGCAATGTGGGAATTTCTGCTCTGAAGACTCAGACTTTTAGGGATGCTGCATAAGCCTTACAGGCAAACATAAATGGAACATCAAAGCTTAGCAGCAGAGCACAGGGGTGAGGATGACTTATCCCTTTTGTACATTCATTGGAACAACACATCTTTGGGGACATGCCAGACCCAATCTGAATACAAATCAGAAAGCATTATTAGCATAGCAGCTGTGGCTACAGACAGCCAAGTTAAAGTGCAACAGGGTCACTGCCGAGGCTGCTGGAAACCAAACATAGTGACTATGTAAAGGGAAGTCGCCAATAAAGCAACAAAAGGAAAAGTAGAGAGAAAATCACCCTGACTGGGGAGGAACTGGGGCAATGTTTCTATACTGGTGACTTTTTAACCCTTCCTGTAAGAAGAAGATACTAAAGGAGCTCTCCTGGACTGCCCTACCTTCTAGAGCCCCATCCATATGATTGGTCCAAGTAGGACCCTGAAGAAGCCAAGGTTAGATCTCTTGAAATACAGGGCTGTAATCCTACTTATTGCCCTGCTTCCTCCATGCAGGATCCTGAACTCCACCATCTTATGGTCACTGCAGCTGAGGCTGCCCCCAACCTTCATATCTCCAACCAGTCCTTCTCGGTTCGTTAGGACAAGGTCCAGCAGCACACCTCTCCTTGTTGGCTCCTCCACCACCTGTGTCAAGAAGTTGTCATCAATGATCTGTAGAAACCTCCTGGAGTGTGCGTGCTCAGCTGTGCTGTCTTTCTAGCAGATATCAGGGTGGTTGAAATCCTCCATGAGAACCAGGGCCTGTGATTGTGAGGCTACATTCAGCTATCTGTAGAAAGCCTCATCGACTTCCTTATCAGGTGGCCTATAGTAAACACCCACAACAGTGTCACTTGTATTAGCTTGCCCCTGAATTCTCACCCATAAGCTCTCAACCCCGTCTTCGTCCACCTCTAGGTAGAGTCAAATACATTCTGACTGCTCTTTCACATAAAGAGCAACTCCACCACCTCACTTTGCTGACTTCACTTTCCTAAAAAGTACAGAATCAGAGAATCATTTTGGTTGGAAGAGACCCTAAGGATCATCGAGTCCAACCATAACCTAACCCTAGCACTAAACCATGTCCCTAAGAACCTTGTCTAAACACCTTTTAAACACTTCCAGGGATGGTGACTCCACCACGGCCCTCGGCAGCCTGTTCCAATGCCTGACTACCCTTTCCGTGAAGAATTTTTTCCTAATGTCCAATCTAAACCTCCCCTGGCACAACTTGAGGCCATTTCCCCTTGTCCTATCACTTGCTAGGTGGTAGAAGAAGCTACAACCTCCTTTCAGGTAGTTGTAGACAGTGATAAGGTCTCTCCTCAGCCTCCTTTTCTCAATGCTGAACAACCCCATTTCCTTCAGCTGCTTCTCATCAGACTTGTGCTCCAGAACCCTCACCAGCTTCGTTGCCTCCTCTGCACTCTCCCTAGTGCTTCAATGTCTTTCTTATGATGAGGCCCCAAAACTCAATACAGTACTCAGGGTGTGGACTCACCAGCGCCAAGTACAGTGGCACAATCACTTCCCTAGTCCTGCTGGCCACACTGTTCCTGATACAAGCCAGGATGCTGTTGGCCTTTTTGCCACCTGGGCACATTGCCGGTTCAGATTCAGCTGGCTGTCGATCAACACTCCCAGATCCCTCTCTGCCAGGCACTTTCCAGCCACTCTTCCCCGAGCCTGTAGTGCTGCCTGGGGTTGTTGTGACCCAAGTGCAGGACCCGGCACTTGGCCTTGTTGAACCTCATACAATTGGCCTCAGTGCATAGACCCAGCCAATCCAGATCTCTCTGTAGAACCTTCCAGCAGGTCAACACTCTCAGCCAAGTTGGTGTCATCTGCAAACTTACAGAGAGTATACTCTTTCCCTTCATGCAGATAATTGATAAAGGTATTAAACAGAACTGAACAGAACAGGACATTGATAGAGATATTAAACAGAACTGATATCCTTCACTATGTTTCAAAAACTCCTTGTGGTGCTCAAATGTCCCAGGAAAAAAAGATGACAGATCAGAGCGCCTGGAACAGACCTCCAGAGATCATCTGGCCCAACCCTGCTCAAAGTAAGGCCAGTTTCAAAGTTACATTGGGTTTTGTAGTTCTGCTCCCAGCTGATTCTTGAGGATGGAGGTTCCACAGCCTCTCTGTGCCCTGTTCCAGTTTCTGACCTCCCTCACTATCAAATATGTTTTCCTTATGTC
This sequence comes from Pampusana beccarii, assembly GCA_013399365.1. Lineage (NCBI taxonomy): Eukaryota > Metazoa > Chordata > Aves > Columbiformes > Columbidae > Pampusana > Pampusana beccarii. The sequence continues at coordinate 226,094 of VWYH01000593.1, forward strand.
AAGTCGTTTTTCCTGTGTTGCAATTGTGTTTGTTGCTTCTCATCACTCAACACCTCTTATTAAATATTTGCAGAAAACTGTTAGTTCCCTCCAAAGCCACTTCTGCTTCAGGCTGACCAAGTCCAGCTCCCCCAGCTTCTCCTTGCAAGGCAAGCATGCCAATCCCACCATTTTGGAGAACTCCCTCCAGCACATCAACACCTTTACTGCACTGCCGATCCCAAATTGGGCACAGATGCGATCTCAAAAGTTCCAAAAAGGGGGAAGGAATCATTTTCCTCAACTTGCTAACACCAGGGCTTATCAGCCTGGGGAGGAGGACCATGACTGAGTTTTACAAACTCTCAAAGCCAGCAGGTAAGTTGAATGCAGAACAGTTGTTTATCAAATCCTGCAATGCAAGGACTAAGAGGCATTTGCTGAAACTAGTTTCAAAAACATCAGTTTAAAACAGCCAAAAGAAAGTATTGCTGCACACAGCAGGTAGTGAATTTGTAAAATTTACTGCCGTAGGAGGCTGACGAGACAGCATCAGCAGGTTCAAAAAGGAATCAGACAAATTAATGAACAGAAGATGCTAAAAGTGCTGGGCAGGGATGTACCTACTGCTGCTATTCCAGCTGCAGCACTTGTGGATGCTGGGAAGTGCAGTGGGACCATGGAAAGAAGTCAGGTTTGGATGTTGTCCCTGAACAGCCTCTCCTCCAGTCACCGTTGGAAACAGATGGACATCTGGTCACTTCTTGTTCTCTTGTCCAGTGAGCCCTGGGGGAGGCTACCAAGCTGACACACTAAATAAAGAGACACAGGGACAGTAACTGAGTTCTCTTACATGAAACATCAATTTTTCCATGCTGAAAACCATCAGAAATTGCGACAAACTGTATCCAGAGTTGTCCTATAGAAGTTAGACCAGGAAACCATAAGGTCCAGTTCAGGAGAGGATTTACTGCTAGTGAATTCCATGGGCTGCTGGGGATGCAGGATGCAGTACCAGTGCCAGGGATGCTAAATCAAATATATCCATCTGTCTGTCATGTCCACAAAGATAAACAAAAACCACTAGCACAAGAATTGAAAACTGAAACAGCTCAAAATATTAAGCCATAATGAGCACATTGAAATGTGCAAACCAGAGGGGGTTAACACAGAAAGTTTTGATAACGTATTTCTTATTTAGGTGTATTTTTCTCTTGTCAAAAAATTCCAAAACCATTTTTTATCAGAATCTTTAAAATGTGGATCCTGGTATTCATGAATTTCATGTTTGAAAAAAAAAAGTCTTTTTTTTATTTTTTTGCTTCTGTTAAAGTAATTGCTTGTTCTTTGAGTAGGTAGTCAAGTGTGTTTACCCTTCATTTGCAAACTTAGGAAATTTTAAGACTTAGGATATATATATCGAAGCAGAAGAAACTGAAATAGTAAAAAAGTCCATAGGGGATAGAAGAGTCCAAAAATTTTCTCTCTACTTATTATTCTTACAGAAAGAAAGATGGAGAACTTTATTTTAGGCATGTTCAAACAAATTGTTTTCAGTAAGTTAAATATGATAATATCTTGGAAGAGCAAATCTTTCCCTAATAGTAATGCACAGCTCCACTTCCATGATGTATAGCTCAGCTGAGGGGCTCTTTATAAAGAAGAATGTCCAAATATGTCAAGAAGAAGAAAAACAAACCTTCAGCGCAGCATCAAGGTGGAAGAAAGAAAGTTAAAGTTTCCCACTGAGCAAGATGCTAGATAAGGAATCAGAAAAATGTAAATTTTCTGAATCCTCTTCCTTGTTCAGACAGTTAATTCATTTCAGTGTGTTTATAAAATAACTTACTGGAAGCAAATCCACAATTTGTGTAGGTCTGGTATAACCTAGATGTTTGCTGGTCATAACACTGGAAGAATTTCCTGATATAAGAGCTGTTAGTGAAACTGTTCTTTCTGGTATAGCTTAAATCAGCTTCTAAGCCATGTCAGCAAGACCTTTTTTTTTTTTATGGTTCCAATCTAGCTTAGCTGGGGAAAGGACAAAAAAAAAAAATCTTTAATTTAAAACCAAACCAAACCAACAAGAGGGAGAGGAGAGGAGAGGAGGGGGGAGGAGAGGGGGGGAGAGGAGAGGAGAGGAAAGGAGAG